>JAHHFK020003341.1:0-538985 GCA_024533555.2 Aedes koreicus
TTGCACTCTGATTTTAGGGCAGGCAGACCAGTACGTTGATACTGTCTGCGAGTGGTGTTTCGCAGACGGATCAAATTTTTGAGTACGAGACTATCAATAGTTAAAGAGTTGCTCACCTGTGTAACTTCTGGGATGTGGTGCTCCCGGGCGAGGAGATCGCCTGCTCGATCGACTGCAGTTGCCGATCGATGTCGTTAGTTGATTCAGAGAGCTTATCGTAATCGACGGTGTTGTCGACCTGATGACGGAATTGGACCCAGTTAGAACGATGGTAGTTGCGCCTGGTTACCAAATGCCGGTTGACGCAGGATTCCCTACTTCAGCCATCGCATGGAAAGTGGTCTGAGCTGAGTTCTTGGTACACGACCGGCTGAAGGTTATTGCTTTACTTGTTGGTGACGAATGTGTCGATTGCGTGGGCCCAGTCGACTCAACTAGTGCGGGAATGTCAACGCCCCCAAGATGGTGTAATGTGCAAGACAGGTCCCTCCTGTAGAATGGAGCCGTTGGGTTGTTCGAAATGATGACTAAATGTTAGCCATTTTGATTGTACAATTTAATGTTCTTGGAATTAATATACTTTTTGGTGCTTTTTAAAACAAGGCTTAAAATTCATGAATTTGTCCATACTATGTGGCCCAAAATTGACAATGTGCTCTATTAAAATCGATGCGTAGAAATATTTCCAATCGATTGGTTTAAAATTTTTGAAAATCTTTGAAGAAACGACCAAAATATTAACGCTCAAAACCTGACCACTTTTCGTGACGATCGCAATTTGATTTTTTAAGTTGTACCCTAGTATAGAGAACAAAGACGTAGTCTCGGTCCATGGCTGTACCTCGCCAGCCTCGCTGTCTGCGGAGGGTCCGCAGGCTGCTTCTACTTGATCGATCCACCTTGCTCGTTGCGCACCTCTTCTTCTTATACCCATCGGTTCGTTTTCGAGAACCATTTTCACAGGGCTGTTGTCCGACATCCTTATGACATGCCCAGCCCATCGTAGTCGACCGATTTTTGCGATGTGTACGATGGGATGTTCTCCCAGCAACTGATGCAATTCGTGGTTCATTCGCCTCCTCCACCTTCCGTCTTCCATCTGCACTCCACCGTAGATCGTACGCAGTACCTTCCGTTCAAAGACTCCAAGCGCGCGTTGGTCCTCCACTATCAATGTCCATGTTTCGTGCACACTAAAAAAATATGGAAACTACATGACACACAATTTAGGTCGACGTAATGGTTTGCTGCTGCATCTTTATGTTCTATTAAGGGGTATTTTAAATATCCGTTACAAGTCCATCAAAATAACATACAATTACATGACCTTCAGAAATTATATTGGTTGTTGACCATTGCCTTTTAAAATTACAAGACCAGCCATGTAAACTGAAAGAGCCACTCCTCCCTTCTACGCATCGTCTGCTCTTCAGTTGTATTTCGACTCTAGGCAATCATCGACGAGTGAAATTTCTTTTGCTTCTTGCGGCAGTAAACCGAAGTGCACATTTTTTGAGTCGGCTATTAGTTGCACACTAGAAAGCCGCTGTTGGTTGCCAAATCTAAATCAATTCCTCAGATTTAATATTGTCATCATGCATCAGGCATAAACTATTATCTATTTTCTTCTTATATTGTTTCCACAGAGCAAAAAAGGGAAATTGATCTTATTTACTATAGAGTCTACCCTGAGTCCCTGATTATATCGCTGGGATCAAAATTAATAATCCTGGAAATTAATTTCTCTTTCATTTCTTTTCGTTGGAAATTCGTTTCAAGTATAATTTCCAACTATCTAACATTTACATCGTCTTGATATGGTCGAAATAGGGTTACAATCTAAATTTAATTTGGTTGTTGTAATTTACCAGGCAACGGATTTTTAAATCATAAAGGCCGCTCCATTTATGTGCATTCTTCTAGTCATAATTTGAAACGATTTTTTTTAAAGTTGTGGCCGTAGAGAACGACCGGTCTAATTAATGTCTTGTAGATGGTCAACATTGTAGTTCGGCGAACTTTGTTCGATCTCAGCGTCCTTTGGTCTCCAAAACAGGCACGTTTGCCAGCCATAATGCGCCTTTGTATTTCTCTGCTGGTGTCGTTATTGGCGGTCATCAGTGTGCCCAGATACACGAATTGGTTTACCTTCTCGATTTCATAACCGTCGATCTAAACTCGTACTAGGAGGCTAACATTGTCTTTTCGTGAGCCTCTTCCCTTCATGTATTTTGTTTGTACAACGTATTAATCACAAGCCCAATCCTGCCAGCTTCAGCCTTAAGTCTGATGTACGTTTCCGCCATCGTCTCAAAGTTACGTGCTACGATATCAACGTCGTCGGCGAAGCCAAATAGTTGAACAGACATCCTAAAGATCGTGCCACTCGTGTCTATTCCAGCTCTTCGAATCACACCCTCCAATGCAATGTTAAACAACAAACACGACAATCCATCACCTTGCCGTAACCATCTCCGAGATTCGAAGGGACTCGAGAGTGTCCCTGATACTCGAACGACACACATCACTCGATCCATCGTTGCCTTGATCAACCGCGTCAGTTTTTCCGGAAATCCATATTCGTGCATGATCTGCCATAGCTGGTCTCGATCGATTGTATCATACGCTGATTTGAAATCGATGAAAAGATGATGTGTGGGCACGTTGTATTCGCGACATTTCTGCAGCACTCGCCGAATCGCGAAAATCTGGTCCATAGTAGCGCGGGCACCCATGAATCCCGCTTGGTATTGCCCCACGAACTCCTTTGCAATTGGTGACAGGCGGCGGCATAACATTTGGGAGAGCAACTTGTAGGCAGCGCTCAGTAGCGTGATCGCACGATAATTGCAGCAATCCAGTTTGTCGCCCTTTTTATAGATGGGACACACTATTCCTTCCATCCAATCCTCCGGTTGACATTCATTCTCCCAAATCTTGGTAATTACCCAGTGCAGCGCTCTGGGCAGTGCATTTTAATAGCTCGCTTGGGAGCTGGTCAGCACCCGCAGCTTTGTTGTTTTTCAACCGACCAATTTCCTCCTCAACTTCCTGAAGGGTTGGGGTCGGGGTCCTGTCATCTTCTGCGCGTGTTCCTAGATTTATTACCGTGCCATTTTCGTTCGCTGTAACATTGCCGCTCAGGTGCTCGTCGAAGTACTGCTTCCATCTTTCAATCACCTCACACTCTCCTGTGAGAATGTTGCCTTCGTAGCCGTTACGTAAGCTGTTTAATTTCTCGTAGAATTTGCGTGAGTCGTTAGCACGGTACAGTGCTTCCATTTCTTCGCGGTCTCGATCTTCCGTCTGGCGCTTTTTCCTTCGAAGAATAGAATTTTGAACGTTGATGATATCGGAAAAAAATTTCCCGTCGATTAGAACATGGTCGATTTGATTCTCTGTTCGTTGGTCAGGTGATCTCCAAGTGGCTTTGTAGATGTCTTTACGGGGGAAGAAGGTATTTTGGACTACTAAACCACGGGTGGCCACAAAGTTCACGCATCCGTATTAACTTCTGTATTATTTGTAACATTGATTTTTTTAAGGGCGGCTTGTTGGGCCTTCCTCAACCCCCTGTCTCTCCGGAGGACCATCATTCACAGCACTGTTTAGAGTCCCACACTGGCACGAGGACACTGATCAGCCACTCCTAACATGTAGAACAGACGCTGTTTTGAGCCACCCCTGATATCGAGAACATAAGCTCAGATAGACTGCACCCTTTGAAGAGGGCAACCACTCTTCCCTGTCAGCATATGACCACCGGGGTTGGTTACCCGATCTTTCCTATGGTTACTCATACCCCAGTCGGCACCACGTGGAGGTAGGGATAGGCTGTAGACTGGACAAGAGGCTAAGGATCTATTTTATACCTGCAGGTAAGCGAAGTACCAATGGTACGCATATGGGGCTATTAAAAAACAGATTAACCATGGATTGACACGCAAGAATATTGCCGACAAGGAAAGACGCACGCTGGTCATTTCATATTTTTTTCGAATAAAAAATGGTTTACTCTGGAAGTGTCTCTGACCAAACAAAATGATCGTGTTTATGGAGCAAGTTTTCGTGAAATACCAGCCGACAAACGAGGAGTTGAACGATACCAATGTGCTTCTGCCTTTATGGTTAAGGATGCCATCCCAAGTAACAATTTAACTTTTAATCCGGCCGTATAGCATTCCTCCCGGCTTTGTTGATAAAACTACATTCAAAACTGTTTTGTCTACCAACACCTCTTCTATGCTTCTTTAAAGCCGAAAATATCCAAAACAAATTGAGTTTTTTACAGCGTATCATGCTCCAAATCATATACGTATTTAATTTTGTGGTGAATATAGGCACGATAAGAGCCGAAAATTAATGCGCCTCGAAAATTATGCGAGTTCACAACAACAAACACAAAATTAAAATAAATATTTTCGATAAATTAATCCTGAATTTCTTGAAAATTGATGGAGTTCAATGAGGTTATCTAAAAAAATGCAGAAATTGGTCTCTGATCTACAGCTCATTTGCATTACTTTTAGAATTTGGTGCATTTATTTTTCCACATTTCAATTATTTCGTATATTTCAATATGACGATTGGAAAATCGCAATTCTGCCATAAAGCCAAGTTATCTTCGCAATGACTACTTTAAAACTATTTGGTTATTTGGTGGCTTCCCTCAATGCCAATTTGCCGCCTCATGCATTTACTGGAGGCAAAATGGTTTTAAAATGCATTTTCAACTGACCATAATAAGATAATATGAATGAGTCCTAAAACGGCATTTCAAAACAGCATTTTATGAGTTCATAAAGTCGAAATAAAACCTTTGATAGGAGTAAAATGAATTTGAGAAAACGAGGTTTTAAGATCGTTTTAAACAAGCTGTGTAGGTTCTCATAAACCTGACTAAAATATGAAACCTATTGGCAGCTCTTGGTGTGATAATAAAACCAAATTGATTTCTAGTGGCTTTGATAAAACCAAAATAAAACTTAATAAAGCAGGATGGTTTTGGAAATGTTACTAAGGATATCGTCAAAAGGCAAACTATCACTGTTGTGCATAGACAGGGGCGTAAAAATAAACAGAGAGCATTATTTACAATACGTTATCAAAAACCACCTTCTTCCCTGTGGTGAGGAGTTTTGGGGGGGGGGATGTTTTTTTGGGGGGGGGGGTTTTGCGCCGGGGGGTGGGGGGGTGGTTGGGCGGGGGGGGGGGGAGAAAAAGTTTCCTTTTTTTTTTGTTTGGGGGGGGGGGGTGTGGGTGCCCCGTGGTGGGGTGCTAGAAAAACTGGGCGACTTGACTCATTTAAAAAACGTTCGTTTGAGATTTGGGAAAAATACCGGAAGAGGTGGTGCGTGCGGCTTGCAACAATTTTGAAAATATAATGGAGAAATATCAAAACACAATGAATGTTTGATACTTTGACTTGTTGTTTAAAGTTTAATAAATAGAAAATACAATCCGGTTTAAGTTTTATAACAATTTTCAAGTAAATCAATTCTACGTTGCCATCCTGTAAAAAAACAGATTGCTGATTTCTGTAATAAATTCGTTCTGATGCCGTTATACCGTTCATAAAGTTCTACACAGTGGTCTTTGTGCATTTCCTGGACGCGGAGGCCATTTTTTCCTGAAATATGAAAAGGCGTTCCCTCCTTCTGAAACACGTAATCATCCTTCCCATACATTCTTTCTAAGTTTGGCTTCATGACATTCTGCCAAACTTTCGTTTTATAATACAAAACGTTGATCTTAACGGCTTTCTCGATGAAAACCAGCGGTAGCTTGCCGCTCTTGCAAATAAATCCCCTCTCCAAACCATCACGGATGCGGCGCTTTGGAACCGTGGATTTTTTTTTGTCGCTATCTGTGATGTCCTTAGATCTGCAGACCCACAACCTGTCGTTTTGGACATTGTGAGACTGCTGCAGGAAAAATAACTTTTAATCGGAATAGACAAAGTCTTGAACAGCGTACCTCAATAGTAGAAGAGTTGCTCTTTCAATCCTTTTCTTCTTGGAAGATTCCGAAACTCCGTGAACTTTACGTTTCTTGAAAGTTTGGCATCCCAGGTCCTTTTTAAGTAGATTGTGTATGCTCGATTTCGAGACATTAGGATCAGCGGCCACTTTTCATACAGAGCGTTGTGATTTTGTTCCCTGACGGTCTTAATCACTCGTTCAGTCCTAGCTGAACGTTTTCGGCCAAATTTTTTCCTTTTAATTCTTCTAATGGTTCAATACACAAAATCACACTTTACTCCCCTTTTTTCAAACTTTTAAAAATTGCGCCTGGGCGCGCTCCTTCCTAAAACTTTTTTGTCGCGGTAGCACAGAAATTCTTTAAACGCTGATAAAAGATGGACACTGAATGAAAATAATCAAACAGAACTTGCAATAGTTTGTGTAAGCAAAGTGCAAGATTACACCAATACGTAGATACCCCAGTAGGACGCTTGTCGTAAATGGATTGAAATAACTGCATTGTAACCTAATTCAGTCGTAAACTGGTTGCTGCTACTTAATTTGGAATGAAGTTTGCTACTCGGGTAGTGTGTGAACTGTAGCTTCACCATTACGACGAGATGAAAATGTTTATGAGTATTAACTGGACACGGTGTACGTCACGATAACGGCAATTGCGCTCCGAAGAAGTATGCGCTCCTGGTGAGAACAACAAAGAGTGGCCATCACCTCATGTATTCCAAAATTATTAGAAACAATAATCAATAATCAATAAAAACAAATATTTTCAAAAATTAAAAGCAGGATTACACAGAAAAAAATATGAAAATTACTTATGATGCAATCTAAAACTTCTATGAAAATATATCGACATAATTAAAGGTTGAAAGCAATTTTCAATTTGAAACATCGTGAATAGCTATAAATATGCCTTCATGGACTGTTATATTATATTCATTTCGATCTTCCACTTTGAATTCATATTTTCAGCGAATAACATATAATTATACGACACGCTCTTATTTTTGCGTTTTGAACGCTTGAAATTTACGTGATATCAGCACAATTCATTACCACCGCTCAGTTTCTCAAGTCAAAATAAACAAGTGGTCACCGCCATGTTGTGTATGTGCACGTTTGGGGGTGAAGCATGAAGAATTTTGAAAAACATTTTCAAAACGTACGAAAAAAGTGTGTGTGTAGTGAGTGTATGTAGGATTTTTTGGAGCACACACGACTACACCGAAACCGACATGATTTCAAGTGCCCGTTGACAAATGTGAACTCGTCGCCAAACCTCAAACCTGAAAATAAGCCATCTTACTGCTGCACCCAAGTGGAATTAGCATAAACACTTTTTCAAAAGGCCAATAATTAGACGATTTTTGAAATCAACAACTAATTCCATTTATTTTCATCAATGAAAGAAATCAAAGACCTATTTTATTTCCAGCCTCAAAAAATCTGAACCGTAGATTACAACATATTTTAATATACAGACACCACGGGTATATTTACAGCTAACGTTTTTCAATGCTGTGAATTTAATATTACGCGTAAATTTCTATTGAATATAATAGTGGTAAATTTGAGGTAAAATTCGAGTACTCATAATTTTACAGGTTTTGTTCGAACTGTGTACAAATATTAAACTTGGATTTAATAAAGGACGCTCTACTGTCACAAACTTTTCATTTGTTTCATATGGATTTTGTGTAAGTTTTTCTACTTTCCCTTATGATTTTTCTAGTGGAATCAATTTTCAGCTAAAATACCCGTTTGTTTATTTGAAAATTTATAATAAATCAAGCAGTAATTCCAACATGTTATAATGTTATAGTGGTGAGACACATTCGTGAAAATGTAATTGCTCAAAACGCGTAGCTCTAATTCGGTCTATTAACAATTGAATTCCATATTGGGACTGATATGCGGTTACTTTGCATGATGGAACAAGCTGACTTAATGATGTTTTACATATTTCTTGAACAAAGTTTCTTATTTTATGTAGTACAAGCTGAACCCGGTGCGTGCGCTGCTACGCTTGCAACTAAATGAAGGAAAATTTAATATAACTGGCACGTTTATGGTTTTTTTCGAAATGAGTTTTTTTTTTCTTGAATAAGCAGGGTTTCAAACTTCTATCAAAACATGTTTCTTACCAGAGAAATACGCGTGTTTAAGTAACCTGTATAATTCTCATTTTTGGTAGAAATTTGTGTTTCATTTGTCTGGGAGCCCTCCCATCCAGACCACCATACAATCATCGCCTTCAAAACCCCCACATGCCAAATTTGGTTTCATTTGCTTAGTTCTCGGGTTATGAAGAAATTTGTGTCTCATTTGTATGAGAGCGCCCCTTCCTTAGAGAGTAGGGGTCTCAAACAATCACAAGAACCTTCCCCAGCCCCAAAAACCTCTTCATATAAATTTTCACGTTGGTCGGTTCAGAACTTTCCGAGTCTATAAGGGTCTGACAGACAGACAGTCAGACAGAAATTCATTTTTATGTATATAGAGATCTAGCCTCCAAAAACCCCCATATGCTGAAAGTGGTTCTTTTGTTTGATTAGTTCTCGAGTTATGCAGAAATTTTCTTTTTATTTGTATGGGAGCTCCCCCCCACCTTCAAAAAGGGGAGGGGTATTGAACTGCCATAGAAACATTTCTAGCCTCCTAAAACATCAACATGTCAAATTTGGTTTCATTTGCTTCATTTTCTCTCGAGTTATGCTAAAAATTAGGTCTCATTTTTATGGGAGTCTCCCCTTCCAGATGGCGGAGGGGTCTCAAACCTCCTTGGAAACATTTATTTCCTTCAAAAATCTCCACATGCCAAATTTGGTTCCATTTGCTTGATTTGTTCTCGAGTTATGCAGAACTTCGTGTTTCATTTGTATGAGAGACCCCTCTTTCAGTGAGCGGAGGAGTCTCAAACCACAATAGTAACATTTCTTGCCTTCGAAAACCTCCACCTGCCAAATGTGGTTCCATTCACTTGATAAGTTCTCGAGTTATTCAGAAATTTGTGTTTCATTTCTATATGAGCCCTCCTCTCAGAGAAGGGAGGGTCTCGAGTCAGCTAAGAAACATTTCTTGCCTTCGAAAACCTCCACCTGCCAAATGTGGTTCCATTTACTTGATTAGTTCTCGAGTTATGCAGAAATTTGTGATGCATTTGTATGGAAACCCCCCTCCCTCCCCCACTTAGATGGCGGAGGAGTCTCAAACTTCCATAGAAACATTTCTCTCCTCCAAAAACCTCCCCTTGCCAAATTCGGTTCCATATGCTTGATTAATTTTCGAGTTATGCAACAAATTTGTGTTTCATTAGTATGAGAGCCCCCCTCTTACAGAAGGCGGAGGGGTCTCGAGTTACCTTAGAAACATTTCTTGCCTTCAAAAACGTCTACTTGTCAAATTTGGTTCCATTTACTTGATTAGTGCTCGAGTTATGCAGAAACTTGTGTTTCATTTGTATGGGAGCCCCGCCCCCCCCCCCCCACCAGACAGAGAGGAGGGGTCTTGAACCACCGTAGAAACATTTATTGCCTTTAAAATCCCCGCAAGCCAAATTTGGTTCCATTTGCTTTATTAGATCTAGAGTTATGAAGAAATTTCAGTTTCATTTGTATGACAGCACACCTTCTAGGAGAGGGGAGGGTTCTTAAACCACCATAGAAACATTTTTCGCAACCAGAAAACCCCACATGCCAAATTTGGTTCCATTTGCTTGATTAGTTCTTGAGATATGCAGAAACTTCTGTTTCATTTGTATAAGAGCCTCCCTTTCTAGAGAGGGGAGGGATCTCAAACTACCATAGAAACATTTCTTGCCTCCAGAAACTTCCGCATGCTAAATTTGGGTTCCTTTGCATGATCAGTTCTCGAGTTATGCAGAAATATGTGTTTCATATGTATGGGAGCACCCCCTTTCAGAGGAGGGAGGGGTCTCTTACTATCTTGAAAACCTTCCCCGGCCCCAAAAATCCCTGCATACAAATTTTCACGGCGATCGGCTCAGTAGTCTCCGAGCCTATTAGGTTCAGACAGACAGAAATCCATTTATATATATATAGATAGATAGATATGTCAATTGAAGGAGAATAGCAATCTTAACTCAAATTTGTCAAAAATCCAAATGGGACTGGTATGCGATTACCGGCAGTATAGTTTATACTGTGATCATGTCATGTTTATTATCATCATCACCATAATCGTCATAAAAAATCCACCTATTTATGACAAAATGCCAACTCGAAATATCAAAACTGTCAAATTTTAGGGACGAAATTTTAAATCATTCCCTCAAATGAAACATATCACGCTTATGATGCTGTCCTGTTTAATCTTGCGGTAGTTTGATGTTTACAGATAGAGGTGTTTCCTGTGAGTATGAGCTGATCGCATTATTGGTTAAAATAGAACGCGGCAACATGGGACGAAATACAGCCAGTTTTATCTATTAAAAGAGATTATTAGAGATTAAAAGATTAAAAGAGATTAATCGTGAAAACAATTCTTCTGATGATTGGATAGTAATTTAGAAACGCTGTAATCGATGCTTATCCCCCTTTATTACTATTTGAACTTAATTGACCAAATAATGATAAAACAATCAAAGAATTTTCTCTATTCTTCAATTCAACCTTTCTGGAACTCAATGACAGTGGCTTTCAACAAATTCCATGCACTTTCCCCAGCTAAATTCAGAAAGAGAAGAAGAAGGAAAAAATCATCCCCATTATTTCCATTATATAACATGCGAGATAAAACAAAAACATTTTTGAGGCAACACCGTTCATCCACGGCAAACATTTAATAATGCGATTCAATTTCACATGCAGAACATCCATTTCCAAATCTACTTAAATGCAGAAGCAAGATAGCAGTAGCAAGTTGAACCACGGGCAGCAAGTGCACGATTTGCTCAACTCAACCCACCTCACTATTGATACATACACATACTATTTCCAGCCAGCCGTCTGCTCAACGGCACCGACATCACGTACCGCTCAGAACAATGCGCGAACGATTTCTAGGCACTTCGGAAACAAATACGACCACCGAGGCTATGAATTTTATTCAACTAGCTCAGCTCAACTACTATTCGGTTTCCCAGTATTTCTTGCTATGCAGTTTCCTATCATGTATGGGGAGCTGTTTGCATTCCGAATGCGAGCGAACTCATTTTTCCAACTTGAGTGTCGAAAACCGAATAAAGATGAATGCTTCTGAATGCGATAGAAATAAAAATGGTACGAATGGTAGTGCGTTATAAAAAGAATCTCTTTGGAGTTTTCAAACGGTTGTGGAATTATTACATGTGCCTGTATGATCACTTAAAGGAATGATTTATTTATGTTGCAATGTAATGCAATATGTCATTTCTATTTTTTTTTATAAGTCTACTGAGTAGTTTTATGACAGGCTTTGATTTAATGATGTAAGGAATTAATTATGTGCAGTGCAAAGCAAGTTTACACTTTTTGTTGAGGAATCATGGCCAACTTATAATTATAGCTCGATAACATGTTCACACTGCTTAGGAAATGGATCAAAACTCATCATGCAAAATATCAAATTACAAGAGAATTAGAACTCACTTCAAATAGTGTCAATATTGTTGAGTAAACATTATTAAGTTGATATGTTTTGTTTGTTTTAAGTAAACTACGTCTCACGGGAATTTATAAAATAAAAGGGGCACTAAATTTAGAGGACTTAACGGAAAATTACATGATTTTGAGCATTTATCTCTCTTACATATCATGGTAGAATTTCAATTAATTTGTATCAATCGATCGAATGTTTTCCTTATCTGATCTCATAATAATAACAAGTCATCAAATATTTTATAAAATTATTTTCTAAAAGCGTTGTTGCTCAAGCTATTATTCTAGCTGTTCTTGATAAGACTGTAGGAAATAATAACTTCCTGTAGAGTGTGAGCTTTTAAGTGGAATACCTGTAACTAGAAAATGAGAAGAAAGATTAGTAATTTCCATTTAGTTCCAACTACCTTTATTACTTATTAGTAAGTATGAGTATTAGTACATGACACTGAAGAAGTCTGCACAAATCTGAACTAAATCAAATAAATACCATCCTTCGGAAGGAGGAAAAATTTCCCGAAAAAAAAGTTTTGCGTTCATATAGGGTATGTGTCCCTTGACTCAGCCTAATATGCAACGATCGATTACATTTTTTAGTATAACTCATTAAGTATTTCATCTGAAAGCTATATTTTGCTAGTTATACACTTGCTTGGATACGTTAAATAAAACGTTTGGTAGTATGTATCACGAAAAACTATACAACTCATTTTATAAAGTCAGAAACTATCGAGGAATATGGATGTAATGTCGGTCTGTAAGCATTAAATTGGGTCTATTCAAGGATCCAACTTCGTCCCAATCGATCAATTTTCTATTAAATGCAGTCTTTGTACGGTTTTTTTTTCCTGATTTGCCGACTTAAGGCACTGCCAACTGTATTCGCTTTTCCCAACAAAAAATTTCACAAAATAAATTAAGCTAAAACTGTTTTGAAACAATTAAGAGATTGTCATACAAGATTTATTGGTCATAAGATAATGAAAACATAATAAATCACTCTGCACAGGGTTTGTTCCTTTGGTTTGCGTTTAGATGAACCATTTGAAAAATATACAATCGAAACTCATACATTTCCATTGAAAATTTGACCAATAACAACATTTTTACTAAGTTATTCAGACAACAGGCCATAATTGGATACAAAGAAAATAATATGTCCCTAACATTGGGTCCACGGTTTTCTTGTTAAATCATTTTTATTCAACCTCTGTGAAAAATTAGTTTAAAACGTGTGACTATTTTCTGTACATCTAGGCTGCATTATTTAGTTTATAGGTTCAATTTTGCCAAATTTTGATCATTGGAAGATCATAGAGATAATCTGTTCAGCTTAACCAGTAAAATCAAGTTGTCCTAAAAGATAAGAAAATCGGAAATTACACAGAAGTGAGCAACAGTAAATTGATTAACAATGTCTGAATTGCTTTGAATTTAATCGGTCATCTTGATAACAACATAATTTTGTTGATTATCGCTGAATTAATGACATATTTGGTACATAGGCCGAATGAAGGAGCTAGGCTAACATTACATCCCCTTACCCTATATCAAAAAAAAATGATAATTTTTGTTAAAAATCAGTTATAAATTTGAAAAAACTGAAGATTAGGTAAAAAAACTTGATAAATGGTAAAATTATGACAATTTTCGTGTTTCTTAGATGACAGTTATTAAATTTAAGAGAAAATTTCACTGAAATTATTTTTATCGGAGATCATTTTTGCCTATCTGCTGCCTGAGCTGAGATATATCCATTAAAATGCTGATAGAATAATAGGACTTAAAATTGGACGACATTTTCATACATTTTAATTATTCGATCCCGTTTCCAAATTTCATTTTATTCACGTCATTTCATTGAGGACAGTTTTTTTTTTTTGGCAAAGAATATCCCAAGATTATCTCATAACGCCTGTTGATCTTCCACGATATTCATTGATTATGTTTGAATACATGTCATAACATTGTATAGTGCACAAAGCTACTGCTGCAACAGTAAATCTTAAGTTCTGAACTCCAGGACAGTCTGGATAACATAGAATATCCCAAGATTATCTCAAAGTGTCTGTTTTTTTTTCAGGATTGTCAGAAACGGGAGACAACCTGGGATGTTGCTCGGGACTGGACGGTTCGTACCTGCTGGGAGTGAAGGACCACTCCCAACAAACAATATGCTTAACAACCGCTTGTTCCAACAAATTTGGAGAATTTGTTAAGCTTTTTCTACTAGAAAGCTGAATAACTTTTCCAAATTTGTCTGAACAAGCGGCTATTCGACACTGAGGTTGGTTGGGCGGTATCAGATGGTGACCAAGGGGTTCCGCACTAGTCTTGATGGTCGGCAGGCAACCAGGGCTGTTGCACAGGACGGTTGGTTCTTTGCTGCTTCTTGCCACTAAGGAAAAGGGCTACGAAAACTGCAACAGAGTTCTTGCGTCGGGGGGAGGGGGATTTCAGGACTTCAGCGGTTTAATTTAGCTTGGGGTTTTAGAGTTTGAAGTCTCAATGTTGTACATGGAATGAAATTTTCACTTGTTTGTTTCGCAAGGGCCACCTACGCTCGCTCGTTCGTTCCGTTGCTAGCGGTAACAAGGATATTCATTTCAAATGATTGAATACATATTGTAACTTTGTATAGCGGTAACCCAAAGAATGAATGTTCGATTTTCAAAATGCTTTGATGAAATAAAATTCAATAAACCACAATGAATATCAATCACCCGCCGGGAAAATATGCAAAGGCAGCCCAGTCCAGGGTATCCCTGCTCAACATTGCAAGCAACTATTCTTATGGAACGTTGATGACGGCCCTGATTGTTCCATGTTCGTATTAAGATTCAAAATCACTTAATAATAGAAAAAATCATCACAAGAGATCATAATCAGATTTCGTCTAAGGAAATTCATGCTTACCGATTGAAAATCAAAACAACAGTGACAGCAGATTTTTGACCCGCACTTAGAGCCTACTTCATTCATTGCAGCAAACTAAATTCATTTGACGTAGAAGTTACAGCGGTAACCATGAAAACAGGGAAAGTAAACATTTACATTACACTGGGATAACATCATTTTCACTTCTCATGGATATTTTATGAAAATCCAAGGCACTGGTTACAACAGTAGATATAAGGTTCGTGGTGTCCTGCAGCCCAAGAAGACTGATAATTTCAATCGCGAACCATGTTCCCTCCGCAAACAACTGAAATCCGTCCTTTTCAGGACGATCAAATCAATTTACCGACTAAAGAGTATGTTTGATTGAAATTTCTCTTGAGCTCATCGAAAATGTCCATACTGGTCCACTGGGTGTTAGGTTAAGTTGTTCGTTGAATTCGCTCTTTGTTTAGTGTAACATAGGATCAATTTAACACTTACAAGCACGTTCAACATTCAACAAACAAAATATATTATCAACAGTTAATTCGACCCGAACTTCAGTTTCTATAAATTTTCGTGAAGAACCAATAGTGAAGCCTCATACGTTAATAGCATAGGATTTCATGGTTTTTTAGACTGAGTAAAATATAGTAGAAATTTATTAATTCGATGACATAAATTTGTTCACATCAACAAGCAGTCCTACGTCAACTTTGCAGTAATGTCACTGATGTAACTCACCCTTTCGTTTTTACTCCACACTCTGCCAACAATGCAAATTCCCGCTATGAGGCGACTCTATATCGAGCTTCAAAATTGCTAATAATTATCGATTCAGTCGCGACAAAGCGGAAAAACACTCTAAACTAATAAGTTATGCCCTAGTGTCACAATATTACCACTAATAACCAAAACTGAGATGATGTAACTCTTCTTCCGGGTGCGGGGGCGAAGCACAAAAACAAAACAAAAAACGGGGAAATTCTACCGACACTCACACATTTCGAGAGGGAATCGATTGTATTCACTACGGGTTACACAATGCACGCGGAGATTCTATGATTTCACTGTTAGTTCAAGTTAAATTACGAATTATTGTTTGTTTTTTTTTCGCGAAAACGACGCAGCAAAAAATCAAAACACATCAGTTTCGAAGTACGGCTTGCTGCGATCGAATCTAGATCTCATTGCGTTTTGTTCACCCAAAAACAATTAGTCCGGTTCAAGTGTACGTGTGAAAATTAATATCGATAAATTTTTCAAATATTTCAACGGTCAACCTTGATGATGCTTGGCGAAATTCAATAAAACGTACGTGATTGAAATTTAATTATTACTTTTTATCAAATATTACAGAATACAATCTGGATGTTCTAAAATAATTTTTTAAAGAAAAATCGCTTTAAACGTTTCATTTCCCAGATGTTAATTATAATGTTTACATGTAGGGCGTATTTTATGCAAAAGTTTGGAATAGATACAAATAACATGGCATTCTGAAATAAGCTGATGGATCTGAAAGAGACCTGTAGCATTCTTATTTTCACTGCTTTCATTTGTATTTGGAGGCTGAATTCTCTAGTTTTCATTATAGCAATGAAAGCTTGGGAAATTGGATTTAAAGGAGAGATTTGAAAAAAAAGAGGCAAGACAATTGTTTGTCGCATGAATGTTATTTTAGTTTGGACTTTAACTACAGGGGATGATCAAAAAGGAGAAGACTAGGAAAATTTTGTCCAGATTCAAAGTGATACAGTTCGGTAAATAATAAACCGTTTTTGATGAAACTAGAAGCGTTCGACGGGGAATTTATTCTTGTTTCAACATGTTTATTCGAAATTTGATTTGACTTCCGGGCACCGGAGATAGCACGGATACTTTGAGGTTATGTCAAATGTGCTAATTTTCTGCAGCTCGTTATTTTTTATGTTACTTGAAAATCGGAAATATTATATTTTTTTCAGAAATTAAAATTCATAACAAGTCTGTCAGTGGTCAAAGATCGTGAATCGGCCCATAAACAACCGAGATATGGCCATTTCCGTAAAATGTAGTTTTTTACCCTATTGCCTGACACTTCTTATGTTGAAAAACTCCTTTTTAATTTATCTTTAACTCTGCGTACCCTTAACCAAAGTAGTTCCGGATTCATTATCGGGAATCGTGAAGGAAGTACCCTACCAGTGTAATGGCCAGAGTTAGAACTGTATCAAACCTGGCTTGCGACACATCAAACTTCATGATTTTACAAACCAATACCACTGGTAGTCAACCTGAGAGTATTCTTTCACATTGGCCACACCTGGTGACGTTCCGGATTCCGGGTTCCCCCAGGAAAGTGGCCAGATTTCGAATGATGTCAAACCCTGGCTTGCGACACATCAAACTTCACGATTTTACAAAACAATACCTAAACTAAAAATAACTCAAAATTAATAACTCAAAATTAATTGAAAAATAACTCAAAATTATTTTGGCGTACGGAACCATCGACCTGGCGGAATAGAACTCAATTGGGTATTATTTTTTATCCGTGTTCATGTTTGCATAGAAGAAGACAAAAGGTGACAGGATTGAGTGCTTGCGCATGGGACAAATCAAGGTTAAGTGCTGAAGTGTGCAGTTCGAAATGCCATTAGAGCTTACGGAATTTCAACGGGGCCGTATAGTCGGTGCTCGAGAAGCCGGTGCTTCGATCGCTGAAACATGCAAACTGGTTGGTGTTGCCAGGGCCACAGTTTCCCTGATAATGTCGGAATATAAAAAACATGGAAAAACATCGCCTGATAAAAGTAGCTGTGGACGGATGACCGGCAGCAACGTTCGTTGAAGCGCATAGTCAAAGCAGACAGACGCATTAGTGCTGTTAAAGCAACTGCTGCTTTGAACAATGCGCTTCAAGAACCAGTTTCTACATCAACTGTCCGAAGGGAGCTGCACGACATGAATCTTTACGCTCGTGCGGCCATTTCTAAACCGCTAATAAAACCACAAAATGCGGTAAACAGGAAGCGCTGGTGCAAGGATCATAAGGAATGGACGCCAGATCAATGGAACCAAGTTGTGTGGTCGGACGAATCATCTTTTACCTTGTTTCCAACTACAGGTCGAGTGTACGTATGGTGTACTCCTGGAGAAGCCCACAACCCTGGCTGCCTTCTACCAACCGTTAAACATGGCGGGGGGTCAGTTATGGTATGGGGTGCAATATCGTGGCATTCTCTTGGGCCTTTAGTTGCTATGAAGGGAAAAATAAAGGCCAAAGATTATCAAGAAATATTGGATGACCAGGTATTTTTTAGAAAACCTTCACAATATACTTAAAATAACACAATTGCCCAACAGGTGCTGCCAATGATGAAGACCATCTTTCCTGATGGCAGAGGAATCTTCCAAGATGACAACGCTCCAATCCACACTGCTCAAATCATAAAGGCGTGGTACGAAGAGCATGACACAGACTTTCATCACCTTGATTGGCTAGCACAGTCACCAGACCTCAACATTATCGAGCCACTTTGGTGTACATTAGAAGCACGCGTGAGAAGTGTATTTCCACCACCATCGTCTCTAAAAGCGTTAGAGAAGGTTTTGATCGATGAGTGGTATAAAATACCTATCGAAACAATCTGAAAATTGTACGATTCCATCCCTAGGCGTATCCTAGCCGTTTTGAATGCGAATGGTGGACCCACGCCTTATTAAACGCGATTTTCCTTTGAAACGATCTATCTAATCAAAATAACTGAATTATTGTTAGCATATCCGAACTTTTATATATTTTCGAAACTATGTTTGAATAATTTGCCATTGAATCCTGATGCCCACAATAGAAACCTCAGATTCGCCACCAGTGGTATTGGTTTGTAAAATCATGAAGTTTGATGTGTTGCTAGCCAGGTTGGACATCGTTCTAAATCCAGCCACTTCCCTGGGGGAACCCGGATCCCGGAGCGTCACCAGGTCTGACCAATGTGACCGAAAACTCTCAGGTTGAGCATCAGTAATCTTGATTTGTAAAATCATGAAGTTTGATGTGTCGCAATCCATAGTTTGGAATCGTTTTATATCTCGCCAATTCCCCGGGGGAACCCGGAATCCGCAACGTCACCAGGTGTGGCCAATGTGACCGAATACTCTCAGGTTGACCAACAGCGGTATTGTTTTGTAAAATCATGAAGTTTGATATGTCGCAAGCCAGGATTTGACATCATTCGAAATCTGGCCACTTCCCTGGGGGAACCCGGAATCCGGAACGTCACCAGGTGTGGCCAATGTTAAATCATGAAGTTTGATATGTCGCAAGCCAGATTTGATACAGTTCTAACTCTGGCCATTACACTGGTAGGGTACTTCCTTCACGATTCCCGTTAATGAATCCGGAACTACGGAAAATAACGAAATATCCGCTACTCTTCCAAAAACAAGGATAAATTTGTGATCGTATGGAAAAAGTTGCATCTTATTTGGTTAAGGGTACGCAGAGTTACAGATAAATTAAAAAGGAGTTTTTCAACATAAGAAGTGTCAGGCAATTGGGTAAAAAACTACATTTTACGGAAATAGCCATATCTCGGTTGTTTATGGGCCGATTCACGATCTTTAACCATTGACAGACTTGTTATAAATTCTAGTTTCTGAAAAAAATATAATATTTCCGATTTTCAAGTAACATAAAAAATAACGAGCTGCAGAAAATTAGCACATTTGACATAACCTCAAAGTATCCGTGCTATCTCCGGTGCCCGGAAGTCAAATCAAATTTTGAATAATAATGCTGAAACTAAATTCCCCGTCGAACGCTTCTAGTTTCATCAAAAACGGTTTATTATTCACCGAACTGTATCACTTTGAATCTGGACAAAATTTTCCTAGTCTTCTCCTTTTTGATCATCCTCTGTATCTTTCAACGATCATAATCATCAATAATATGATAGTAACAAGAGCTTTGATGAATCATTTCAACATTGGCAAGATATGTAATACAAGTTAATGCTGTATGTTTTTCCAATCATTACACGCCCGTAGCTCAAATTCAAACTCTTACACTGACAACTGTCAAAAGTAAGAAGAATTCATTCATGTTCTTGCTCGTGTCGTTATTCATTCCACCGATGATCTGCTGTACCCACGAGCGAAGAAAATTTCTTCCAGAATGGGAAACGCTTAATGCAATTCAAATTCTCCGAAGTACGTTTCAAATTGAAACGATTGCCAGGGGGATATTATCATTCCACGGTTCAACTCGAGCGCTTTTCCGTAACCTTTTCCACGCCATCGAGTAAATGCAAGCTGTCCTGAGGCGAGCATGCCATCAAAACTGCGCCCCGAGCACAAAATGTCGTTGTGGTTCATTGTTGTTTGAATTTGAATTTCCGCCAACCACGAAGGACTCATTGCATGCTTCTTGGCAAGTAACGTCGGCAGAATTTCACTTGAAGCACATTCACTAACTGCTAACCATTCCCTCGGCGACAGATTTGATTATTGGGCAAATTGGATTGAATTAAGTTTAGGGGGAAGGTGACAAGAATCATTTTCCAAAACATTCAAAAACAGCTTTTTTCATTTTCGAACGGAATAAATTCAATGAAAATGCGTCCACAGCGTTTTGGTTGATAAATCGTTGCCTTAAGTGGTCCCCTGAGTATATTTTCTTATTTTGAATGCCTTGATGTACATAAGAGTAACAAAGCATGACAATCAGGATTTTAATTGTTATATATAAATGATGGCGTAGTAGGCAATCGACCGTTGCCACTAATGGTTAGGTACTCCTAGCATAGGAGGTTACTTGCTTATAAAATTTTATTTGAGTGACAACATGTAAAGTTTAAATACACAAAAGACAGATAACTCCATAGATAATTTTATAGCTTCTTTATTTATCATAACGAATATTGTACAAGACGAAACAGCATTTATCAATAAACAAATATGATTAAATTATGGAGAGTGTGAGCTGTTTAGTGGAATACCTGTAACTAGAAAATAAGAAGAATGATTAGTAATTTCCATTTAATTCCAACTACCGTTATTGCTTATCTTGACAGATACGCGTTTTTCGTCTACAATGTGCAGACTTCTTCAGTGTCGTGTACTAATACTCGACTATCTAGAGGCTAGGGGCACATCGTAAGGCCTCGAAGGTAATGGCTTTGGGGATGTTTTCACCAGAGAGGCTTCGAAAGCAGAAGCCGAATAGCCAAGTTCGAGGTAACAGACGAGCGTTCGAAATCGTTTGAGATAAAACGATCACCGTTTTTCCACGACACACGCTGTTGGCGATATAAACGAGGCTTCCCAGTTTGCTGAAAACTTTATTTGAAGAGTTACAAATACCTACAAGAGTATAAATAATTTTAGGTTACAGTTCCCTTAGGACAAAATACTACTCACTGTATTAGCTCTTTGCTATCGCGCAATATAATCACAAAACGGGCGGCTTTCAGGAGTTAATTCACTGGAACTTTATAAATCAGGTAATTATTAAGTTTTATGTTAGGCTAATTAGATTTATAGGTTTTACCTCTCCTATTAAGTTTGATCAACATTTTAGTTTTTTGTACACTTCGTTCTCTATCTTCTCTACTTTAGCCGTGAGACCTATTGTAGATAATTTTAGAAGTTGAATTCCTTCGTATTTATTTTAATCAATAGTTCTAATAGATATAGAGAAAAAAAAAAAAGTAAAATACTTCTAAATAAATTGTTGATTTTAGTTTAAAGTAGGAAAACAGTTTTCAGTTCAGCTAATTATTGTGTTTGCTTCTAATGCAGAGTTACGTTGACTTTGCGTTGACATTTCTGCAACCGATCCTTCCATCAGTCAGTGGGTGTGGTTGACGCTCGAGTTGACGTTCATTTTTGCCTCCGGCAAGGGTACAGGCTCGCTGGTTGACGGTGCGCTACCAACACACGCGAATGCATTTGCTGCTAGCCAGACAATCATTCGAAAGCAAATGGCAAAAATTTTACCCAAAAAACGATGTAAAATGTAAAAAAAATGTAATAAATAAATTATAACTGAAAATTCTGCTAAAATAACCATAAAATATAATATAATCGAATGGCAATCCAATCTTACTATCCTTTCTATGCATAACGATGTTTATGAAAGAAAAAATATGACTGGACAGATTCATTAACACTGCAAAATGGTTAGATATGATAATGTTTCAATTAAATTCGAGTTTAGTGGCCATTTATTTATTAAAATGGCAACACTTCATAATGACATTTCCATGAAATGTATTTATGGCCACCGTCCTTCTATGGTGGAACAATGTTATGAACAGCAAACAGGAAAGCTTACCGTAACGTTTTTCGAGATTCGAATTTACTCGTCAGACATTTATTTCGTTACAAGAGCATGAAGTTACTTACGAATCAACATATAAAATTTTCATTCTTACAACTGATCAAGCTAGTATTATTTTGAACGTGGCCATCGCTGAGATCCATCTGATTATAAACATAAATTAAAAATATATTTTTAAATCATACTAAATACGTGCCTGCTAAGGAAATTTTAAATTTCTAAATCTGGAAGTGTGTTGCAGAACCCTGCAACAAATGACACTGGTAATGTTTACATGTGGCACTTCTTTCACTTTCGGATTGAGCGTGACTCTCAAGACATTTTGAAATGGGTTGGTGGATCTGCCATATAGCTATCACTTTCTTGCTCCCGGATTTAAGCAGCCTTCAATGCTCACTTAAAAGACTGTTGCAAACAGATTTCTTCCATAATTCTTTGGACAGATAATGAGTTGTCGATTTACCACCTACAAACGTTTTAAAAAATGTTTACTGATTTTACTTGCGTATTCATATTAATAACAAAATAATTTTGATTGCTTGAAATTTTGTTAAAAATACCTTGCTTTGCAATGAACATCTAACATCAATCTTTAAGAGTGGTCCCAAAAGCATCCTTACTGTTGAAATAAATCGGTCCAGACTGGCTCTCAAGCATTATTAAAACACCTTGACTGACCAACGAGTAGCCTGTGTAAATGGCTTCAACAGCATCCTTACTGTTGGTATGAATCACTTCGAATCAACTCTGAAGCGTTACTTATAATAGTTTGTCTTCCCAATGCATACTCTCCATCGCATTTTGTTAGAGAATCCAGAAATATTCTTGCTATTTATATTAATTGATCCAAATTAACCTCCATTGGTGAAAATTGTCTTACCTTCTCAATGAAAAGCCACCAGCACACTTTCTGAGTGGCTTCAACAGCATACTTACTTTGGGTTTAAATCGGACCAAATTAGTTTCGCACGCAATTATCTTGTCTTCCCAATCAAAAACCACCATCACTCTTTGTGAGTGTCATTAACGGCATTCTTACTGTTGCTGTGAATCGGTCCCATCGAAAACCTCCATCACACTTTGTACATGATCTCAACAGCATCCTTACTGTTGGTGTAAATCAGTGCACGTCAGCTTTGAAGTGTTGTTAAATTGTTTATTAATTAAATGATGTTTTTAATAAGTCCCTGTTGGCTCTCAAGCGGAATTGAAAATAACTGCCTGACCAATGCCTGGAATGCCTGGTTACTCACGTCCATTCCGAGGTCACTTTCACTTACAACAAGCCCCGCATAAACACAGTGCTAACATCAATTGGATATAGGTACTGTGCATACACTTCCATCATCAAATCATATTGTTTTGAGGATGGCACGTATTTAGAAGTATCGTTCAAATTTAGTTATAATCAGAAAGACCTCACGCGAAATTGTTGCTGATATTCAGCCTTCATTTGGAAGGCTTCCCTGTGATGCTTAATGATGTATTTATGTCTCTACAGAACTAGAATTCCGCTATTCGGCAATATTTTCACATCATCCTTTTCGAATAAAACAGCATTACTTCGCGCACAATTACAACAAAATGATAATCACAGGTAAAAAAAACATTGTCGTGAAGAGCTTTAACTTGAAAAACCCACAATCACTGTGCAACAAAAGTTATACAAACTACACAGCTCTCCCTCTGTACACCCCGTGGTGAGTGCATCTGAAATTATATGCCAGCCACACACGCGCGCATGCGCGTTGGCTTCTTTCGTCACTTCTGTCCAGCAAATGGCCGTTTTCACTGTTGTTCTTCTTTTTCCGCACCGTCTGCCAATGATTCTAATCCCCCATTATGAGGCGACTCTATATCGACTTCAAAACTGCTAATAATCATCAATTCACTCGCGACAAGGCGGAAATATACTCTAATTTAATAATTTATGTCCAGTGGCTCAACACTAATAGCGCTAACAAACAAAACTCAGCTGATGTAACTCTTCCTCCGGGTGCGGGGGCGAAGCACAATACAGAAAAAAAATCGGGAAATACTACCGACCACCACACATTTTGGGAGGAAATCGATTTAATTCACTACGTCTTACACAAAACACGCGGAGATTTTATGATTTAACTGTTAGTTGAAGTTGAATAACGAATTATTTTCTGGTATTTTTTTCGCGAAAACAACGCAGTAAAAACAAAACACGTCAGTTGCAAAGCGTGGCTTGCTGCGATCAACACTTCACTTGAACACCTTGTTAATAAAAATAAAAAAACTGAAACACTTTGACAAACTATCACGCGAGCAAATTTCTTCTTATTACACTGAAAAAGCTTATCTTTTGACAGATAGGCCTATTTCGACTGCGGTTTACAGACTGAAGAAATCTATCAATCTATCTAAATAATTTTATTCAACATCCGATGAATATGAATATGAATATGAATATGAAATTAATATTAGAACTGTAACTGTAATAAGATATAATGAGAAAACATCTAATCCAATACGAGTTACATCCCAAAGGTTTACACTTAGGACCTCTTCTTTTCGTTTTGTATGGTTATGACATTTCTTTTATTTCAAAAAAAAACTTATTTGAAAGAAATGTATCTAGATATAAATAAAGATATTATAATTTTTCTTCTTCACTTCCCTTGCTCCTTTTTCATAAAATAAAAATTAAAATACTAAAACATTTTTTAAAACTCGTTATTGAGTTTTCATGTGATTTATAAAATATATGATTTATACAAGACTTCAACAGGAGATGAACCAGCTGTGACTTTCGATACTAAAAACAGAAAAAAAATTAAAGGAACACCACGCTTTGCTTTGTAGTATCATTCATAAATTGGGAACGCTGTTCAAGTTGAGTCGAATGGTATGTAACACTTGGCTCCGCTGGCCTCGAAATTCGAGGTTTCAAGCAATCGCAATACCCATCCTTATTGGAAGAGTGAAAACAGGTTTATATTATTATCTTCATTGTTTAGATGCTACCAATTAAAACCTTCAATAAATACTAGCAATACGAGAGAAAATCCAAAGCATGTACACACTCTGAATCATCTTAACAAAACGATACCGTTCTTGGATCAGCCATATTGTCTTACCGACAACTGGATGCACTCGTGGGGGTGGAGGTATAGATAAACAATTCCTTTGAAAGGATTGCTTTCCTATTTTATGTGACTTACGCCCGATTTAAATTCGCAGTCGGAAAACAATGTTGATGCTCGTTTGCTCGTTGCCTTTTGGCATTTCCGAGAAAGCAATATTCTTGAAAAGTGAGCTCTAACTGAGCTGGAAAAATAGTGATGAGAAGCAAATGCTCAACACAGCTGTGATAGTTTTGCAATGCAAAGTTTCGACAAAAAAAACCTGAGGTTGTTTGTTGAGTTTGTATAATTTCATAGCAATGCGCAAGCAAACAAATTGACCACGTTGTAATTTCGGAGAATAGAATTCAGACGGGAAGAAATTCCTTGTCTACTATGGAAGATCTTCTTTCTTTCTTTAGTATTTCAAGCTTATTGCTTTTACAATTCGCTTATTGCTTGATCTCAACTTTGTGTTCTAAATGCACTTTCACAGTTATTAATTAGGAACTTTCGATGCCAGGTACCATTTTTGCGTTAGTATGGTTGTGTGGCAAGTACAATCATACGGTATGCCCAGGCAATCAAGAAAATTGCCTTAACGAAAAATTCCTAGATCAGACCGAGAATCGAACCCAGCCACCTCCAGCATGTCGTTGTTTTGTTGTTGCACCTTTACGTACTCAGCTAAGGGAGGAGCCTATGGTACTATGGAAGATGTTGCTATATTAATCTGATCACTTTCAGTTCATTCTACTCGAAATCTGAGGATTGACGTGCGAGTTAAATGACGTGTCGTTTGGATACTTTTTGAACTCAGCGCAATGGTTTGTTGGAAGATAAATTAGACACATGTTCAAGTGTCGTCGAGAGAAAAGAATGTATTCTAGACAAAATAGTCAAAAGGTCTAGAGTAACAATTGTAAACAATGACTTCTAGCGTATTATTCTTGGTATATGCTTGCTCTCACAAACAAAATAGCACCAGAAACAGATACAGGAAGTTATTTCCTTCCCGTCGTTAGTGGATATACAGATTTTAGCAACCCTAGCATTTCCAAGAAATTTACGTTTTAAGTCATTGTATACAATTGTTATGTTCGACCTTTTTGACGAGTTTATCTAGTTTTGATTTTTTTCACGGCCTACTTGTGGTAACTGCAGTTCGTATATTTATATCTTCGTAACTGTAGTTCATATATTTATATCTTTTAGGTCCAATCGTCATACGTTTCTTTTAAAATATTTTCCCTATTATTTCCCATTCCATGCTGTATATTAAGTAGTTTTCTGATCACATGAAGCTTCAACCGTAATTTTTTCAGTTGTATATTGAATGTCATCACTCTATGTTTACTCATGTTACCTTTTGTTTCTGTTAATATTATTTTTCAGGAAATCCCGGATGCTGGTGCACTGCGTATCATTAGTTTTCGTTATTCAACAGGGATAACCCCCTCTCTAATAACATTTCACTACATGTGGCACGTATTAGGGGTCGAAGAGTTCTCTCAATCTCTCTTAACATTTCAGCATAACATGTTGATTGAAATTGTGTCTCTGAACTTCAACTACTATTCCATAAAGAAAATCCATTCCGCTTATAAGTGGTGTGTGATTGTATATGGATGTTTTTGTATCGAGGCACAGAACGGAAGTATATCTTGAACGACAAATAATGATGAATTTTGACTGCTCTTAGTCGCGACATCTTGCGGTTGAAGTCATACATTTTACACGGAAAATAAATTAATCTGCTCCAAGCTTAGACTACATTCTTGGACCTGCTAGTGTAAAGTAGCAAGGTTCTTACATGAAGGTTTGTTCCTCTTGGAACGAATATATAAATAAACTTCTCAGACTTTTCTATTGTGTGAATAAGAAATGTGTATAAGAAATAAGAAATGTGTACGTACATCGATTTTTTCATACCATATACATATCACACCCTATCATCTCACATGTAAGCATTTGGAGCAGTCTATATTCAGCTTATATTACTTATTTTAAAATAACAATTTACTGTTTGTATTTTGAAACAATTTAATCGACTTTTTTATTTGAACGAAATTCTCTATATGCATTTGACTAAGAAATGTTATGAATTTTAATACACAGGAAATATTTGTGCGATTGCATTTTTAAAAAACCTGAATTAATCCACCGATGGTGAGACTGAACCCTTCTTACACTTCACCAGAATTACGAACTAAAATGTGGCCAAAATTTTCATCAGAAATTCCAGGAAGAACCAGGAATATTCGATATGTCATACATTCAGTTTATAAAATGAATTATTTGTCAATCCTGAACGTATTGTTCATCGATGTGATTAAAATAGGTATATAAAAGGAAAAATTACATAAATATTAGAAATTCCATATAATCAGTCCATAGAATGAATTATTACACAATCCTAAGCGTCAATTTTGATTATCGATATGGATTCAAGATGCTTAACAAGTACATGTTCGTTGAAAATTGTGTAGTTATAGTGAATGGAGACTTTGTGTAATTTTCGAATATACTCGTTGCAGTTCAAAACCGGACCACTCGAGCCAACCAATCCTACTCTAATTCTATAGAGTCGCATAGTGTGGCTAGTCCGCTGAATGTGCTATACAACGCACCAGATGCAGAACAATAGACTACAAGCGGCATCGATTGGGGTGAGTGGTCTTGTTCGGTTTTGAACTGCAACGAGTATATTTTCATCTCGCAATTATGTGCTCTCAGGTATTGTTTTGGTCATATCTCCATGAAAGATTATCCAATCATAATGAAATTTTGATCAGTTATTTAAAGACTTGATAGCTTCAACTTGGCGCTAACAAAACTAAAATCGGTACACAAATAGCTCAGTATATAATCGGAGACTAAACTGTTTGATTACTATTATAATAGGCCGTCAAGTACTGTTTCGTTGATATCTTCGTAACTAAATGTCTGAATAAAAAAAAAATCAATAGCGTTCTATGGGAATGTTGTAGCTTTCATTTGCCGTCAACAGAACTGAAATCGGTTCACAAATGGCTGAGAAACCGATGTGACATTATTTGTAACGCACACACACACATACACACACACACACACACACATACACACACACACACACACATACATACACACAGACATGTGCTCAGTTCGTCGAGCTGAGTCGAATGGTATATGACACTCGGCCCTCTGGGCCTCGGATAAAAAGTCGAATTTTCAAGCGATCTTAATACCCTTCTTTTGGTGTAAGAAGGGTAAAAAAACAGTATTCATACATCCCTCTATGGGACTTTGTATGGAAGTTAACTGTCACTAAATATTTGTATTGTCAATTAAAAAAACTTATTTTATTTTAATTGAAAATTGTGATGAATCGTCTATGTGATCGCTAAAATTGATTTTGTGCTCATAAAAACAATTTAATTAAACGGAATATAAAAAGCGACATGTATTTATTGATTTAACAACTCAATTTCGGAAACCGACCTATGCATTTCAGCATTAACCTTAATTTAAAAATTGTAGCTCGGAAAAATTACGTGTCATAGAAAAACTGTTTGACAACAAATGGAAGTGTATGATTAACTTAATTGAAAAAATATTAACACCGAGGAAAACCGAGGTAAACCCATCACGATAAGACGACGCAGAAGCCCACATAAATTTAAAAAAAAAATCAGTTGCGTAGTCCCTCAGCCTTGGCATGGATTACTTAGAACTATCGGAAAACTGCAATATGTACCTCTTTTAATTTGTTCGAATCATTCAACGGAATATCCTCACAAAAATCTTTCAAGTGAGTTAAGTTATTGCTTTTTAATTACGTCATAATTGCTTATTCTTTGAAGTATGTGCGTGTTTCGTTTACTATTTGTAGGCCATTCCCAGTTCCTAGTAACAGTGGTGTCTTGGAGTACTAAGTTATCTCCGTGATTGGAAACGTAAGTTTCACAGAAAACTGTAGTGGAAAAACTGTCAAATACACGCACACACAAACGCAATGTATCTATTATGGGCAGGCCTTCAAAATGAGGAACGTATACTCTGTTATTAAAACCAACTTTTTGGCAAAGGTAATGGTTTTGTTCAAAATGGATTTGAAATTCATGATCAAATGATAATTTGACTCATACTTTCTTGATCAGCAACTGGTGTATTGAACTTGTGTAGATTTGATATTTTGACATGGTCGTAGCTTAAATGATCTACAAATGTTTCATATAACGTTTTAGGAAATTTTGTCGACGAAAAAATAAGGTTGAAAAATTAATTTAAATGCGCAGATAAACATTCAAGCTAGAACAAAGTATAGCAAAATATAAAATTAAAATAAAGATCTATAAAAACACTAGCAGCTTTTGCTACCTTTTACTTTTGCTACAGAACCACTTATGTACAGCAAGAGATAGAGATCTATTGACATTAATTCACCGTTCTCTATATTTCACACGAATTGTTTTCCCAACTGGTTATTGTAGTGACGTCATCTGCGTTTTTGTTATACCTTATGTGTGTGATTTAGAGCCCCCGATTGTGGTTGCTATGACATTTCTCGAAGTATTTTTTCCGAGGCACTGAAGCATGCAAAAACAAAGAATAATGCGCGAAAAACTTGTGCTATTTTGAATTGATTCAGCACATTAGCATCCAACAATGTTTCTTTTTTTTTTGCACTGGCTAAGAGGTACGTGAATAATAAATGTATTAAGAACAATTCATAATAGAATTCGTACTTCTCGGGGACTTAGTAATAGTGTTTTTTTAACGAGATTATCACAGAAAAATATGGAAAAATCACAAAATGTTGTGTTGTTGTTTTTTTCTTCAAGTAACCAGAGCATACTGTGATGATCATATGGCAGCAAATATACCACTTATACAAGTTGATTTGACGTCTCTTCAACACTATAAAAATAGAATGAGTGGAAACAAATATAATCGAGATACTTTTTACACCACAAAATTTTTCACTTTTCGTGCCATTGAATCGTTCTAAGTTGCCCTTCCGTTCCGTGATCGAGGTGTAGTGATTGGATGTTCCTTTTGTTTCGGTGGTCGTTCGGCCGGGTTTTTGGATCACTCAATTTTCTGTTTTTTAGATGTGACTGGAGCGGCGTAGGAATTCTCGGAACATGTCTTGTGGAATAATCTGTTGATTCACAAAAATAATCAAGTATCTTTTTATTGAAGTTTTGTCATTGTTGATTGGACTGATCTGCTTAGATGTTGATACACGATCTGTTCAATACTGTTAGTTAATTTTAATGAATGTTTGAATTTAATTGAAATAAACCACCCACCCATGTGAGTGGCCCCAGCAGCATCATTACTGTTGGTTCAAATCGGTGCCAAAAATAGAATACTTTTACTATGCATCTCTCTGCAGGGAATTAACCAGGAACATTTTAAAATATCTTATCCGCTGCTGACGTCCCAGTGATTTCTCGTGGAAGTGCAGAGGTGTTCTCGGCTTCCGATAAAGCGAGTATCACGTCAACATATTCTTACCACTCCTTATTTGACCTGCACTCGGGCGAGGCTGGCGCCGGTGTTGCCTTAGTTTGGGATCACCAGTTTTTACACATTGAGGATGTATGCTAGTCCCAATAGTCATCTTTTGGTTCTCTGTGTAATAACAGCTGATTTGGCAATAACGGAGTAGCAACCTCGGGCGGTCAATCATGATCATGCTCATGCTCAGGCTCAGTCATCCTCAGAGTACAGAGATGTGCGGAAGTGGCCATCTTGAGCCAATCGAGCTGCGAGAACTGTCAAAATCTGAGCCAAACAAGCATGTTTCCTGTTAACTGAAATGTTTCGATTGCTAAGTATTGCAATGGAGTTAATATAAATGGTTTATATGTATGACGCTTCAAAAATCAAAAATGAAACATTCGTATTCAGCAGAACTCATGGTGTTATTAAAATAATGTAATATTTTATTATTATCTGTGTTCGATAATATTTTTTTGATGTTGAGATGAAAATTTGGCGGAATTTGTACAGTAGGCCATTTTTCACTTTAGTCAATTCACTTAACTGGTGCCGTGTTGGAAAGATGCCGAAGATTATAGCTATGTTTCTGCACTGACACAGTGTCCAACGTCAGTATGTTGATGAGAATTCTGCTCCAGTGTCTAATTCTGTCAGTTTGTTTTGTTCGAAGATCCCCGCATAGCCGTTCAATAATGAAATTGCAAAGTCTGAAGTCAACATTAGGAATCACCTAGTAATCCTCGGAGTTCAGATATATGCGATGATTCCATGATTTAACACCACCGCGGTTAGTGCAAAACTTTGCAATACACTTCATAGTTGATATTTTTTTAAATGCTCATAATAAATCACTTGTTAGTTATAAATGTAAACAACAACAGGAGCTGACAACTACGAAGTGAACGCACAAAGCGAAAACATTTTATTCTGCAGAAGTGTTGGCAGCCTTTGTAAACAAAATGAACACCGATCGGATTAAATTTCCGCATATCTCTGTACTCTGAGGATTACTATTTATGACGATTGTCATTGTTGAAAATAAAACTCTTTTATTTCAAATCGATAATCCAGATTTTATTGATAACTTTACCCATTATATTGCAATATAATACTGATCAACTACAGCATATGTTTTGGAATAACACCGCCTTTAACCTTCTTGACCAGCTTCAGACGTTTTTCGAAACCGTCACAGACGGCACGTATGACTTCCATCGGCATTTCGTCCCAAATTCGTTTGATTACGGGTTTGAATTGGCTCATATTAGACGCCCTGTGGTCATTTACCTTCGCCAGCATGTATGACCATACGAAATAATCCAAAGGATTCAGATCTGGTGAGCTGGGAGGCCATTCATTTTTGTCCAAAAAGTCGGTCAAATTTTCTCGGCACCAGCCATGAACGAGATTTGCAATATGCGATGGCGCTCCGTCCTGCTGAAACACATAGTGATCATCTCCAAACACCTCTTGTATTTATGGCTTGACAACTTTCTCCAAAACTTCCGTTTTATAATATACGGCATTCACTTTAACGCATTTTTCGATGAAAAGCAGTCCCCAAACCATCACTGACGCAGCACTTTGGAACCGTGGAATATTCCTATCACTCTCTGGAACAGTTCTCGAAGAGAGAGCCCACAATCTGTCGTTCTGGATATTGTGGGATTGTTGCAAGACGAATAACTTTTCGTCGGAAAAGATAAATTCTTCCCCACCGTGCCGCGACAAAAGCAGACTTGCTTTTTCGAGTTGTTTCTGCTTGGAAGGTTCCGAAACTCCGTGAACCTTACGTTTCTTGAAAGCTTGGAATCCGAGGTCATTTTGCTGTATATTGTGCATTGACGATCTCGAAACAGATCAGATCTGCGGCCATTTTACGTACAGAGTGCTGTGATTTTCGTCTAATCCGTTCCCTGACCACTTTAACAACTCGTGCAGTCCGCCCCGTTCGTACGGGGTGTATGTTGTCACGTATGTTTTGGTGTAGTTTTGCACTATGTTTATACCAACGCTTTCAGGTTATGTCCGATTGTTTTCATTCGGTGTTTATCTTTTACCAGCGATGAAGGAGTTTTGTGCTGTGGTGATAAAATTTGTTTGAGGTACCGTGACACCTGCTCGTTACATGACCGGAAGAGATCCAGTCGTAAACAGAGTGCAAAACTACACCAAAACATACGTGAAGCATTTTGAGTAGTTGCACGACTACAATGCAAGGAAAAAGTGTATTAGAATATATTGGACACGGTGTATTTACTCTCCAACCCATGCATTGATTCAGCGAAGGATGGATGTAAAAACATGAGATTAATACGGGAACAGGTAACGTGCTGGAAAATTTATCATTTGATTTATGATTCTAAAATTTTCAGATAAGGGATCTCAAGTAGATGTAATGTAACATAACTTATTTAAATTTTTAAGTCATTCAATTTCTTATCGTGGTTTTTTAAATTATTCAGTATGTATTTTGTGTATTTTCGTTTGTTCAGCAGCTCAAGGAATCAGGGCTGGCAAATGTCATTTTCAATGAAAAATGACCAACGATTTTTACCGAATTACGTCTGAAAATCTCATCGGGCGAGAAAACGATGACGAAGATTTTCTTCTAAATCTCATCGATTTTTTCGTCATGACAGCACGTGATAGTGTTTTGGTCATCGCTATTACCAGCACATTTATTGATATAATTGTAAGTTTCATCACAAAACTTCAAATAAAATTTCCACTCTATCGATTACATATTATTACTTGGCTAATTTCAAGTAAGTTAATTAGAAATTTGTGAAACAAAATCGTATGAGAAAAAATCTCATGACTGCATGATGGTGTGAGATTGACAAGAAAGCTTATGATAGTTCATTTCGTCTCGTGACAGTGAGATGGCCTGTTTTTTCATCGTCACATGATGGCCGTGAGATTTACCAGCTCTGATTTTCATTTTCATCGTGTTGGTGATAGAGTCTTCACGGTTTTTTTGCATATGTTTATATAATTTTATCACACGACAACATGTAATTATTACACTTTAAGTTTTCATCTCATAAAATAATTATTATAAAAAACAATATATTGAGGAAGGAACCAAACGAGAGTAAATAAATAAAAGTGATAGGGCCGATAACAGTTTTAATAATCGTCATTAAAATGGCATTATGAAACTCTTCGACTCGAAAATCGATAGTTTTCCCTGACCAGTGATATAACAATAACAAAATTATAACAAGCCTTGTTTTGACTAGCTGACTATGATATAACTTTGTTTTAATCTTGCAAATAGAATAACACATTTATAACAAATTAAGATATAATGGCCTGGAAGGCTCAATCTGCTTAAAATAGCAGATGAATTGTAACACAAGCTGTCATGGTTTTGTTTCAAGATAACAAAACTGTTGAAATGTTTATTATGTTTTTGTTTTAACCATATCATAATTTGCTTTTGTTTGTTACCTTTGGAGGATTTTTATGTTACGATTTCTGTTCTTTTAACTACATCCGCGAGCTAAATTCTAACAACCCTTGTTCTAAAAACAGCGTAACTGAATAAAATAACATGATATAATTTTGTTGTTTCCTTCTGGTCGGGAAGGCATAGGCGCGAAATCAACAAGCTAGTTGTTCGTTCTAACTGTGTTTCATTTTCATATTTGTTTCATTCTGAGCGCCCAGTACAGTGTGCGAGAACAAAAAACAACGATTCGAGTTTAATAAACTACTAAATAATGGTGAGATTTAACATATTTGAACAGCTGGCTGCGTTAGATTGGAGAACAAGTGCAACTCCAATCAGAATGCATTATTGCAAGCATGGAACATACACACACACCCATCTGATACATTTCCGTCACACAGTAGTTCCGGACAAGAGTAAGAGTTAATTTCTCTGAGTTAAGGAGAACCACTTTCATACGTAAACAAACGACAGCGTTAAAACTAACAATGGGTAACCCCTTCACTGGAAATATCCTATTCTATCATGTGACTGGAATTGCACAGCTCTGTCTCTTGATCAGATCGACTCAACGCTCTGCAGAAAACACGTGGAAACTCCTGTAATCAATTGATTTCATTGGGAAATGGACGGAGAAAGATTTCGGTTTCACAGCCAGAAATTTGTATATGCCGTGCAATCTTCGAAAACACCTACGTTAATCCGAATCCCGACAAAAGACTTTTTATGAGAATTTATTGAGAAGAAAAACGCAACCAAGACGAATTTTACGCCTACTCGTCTTCGTGATTGGCAGCACCCTCTCAGAATCCAATGAAACTTTGTGGGTGGGTGGACTATACCTTTTCAAGCAACTTTGCATACTTTGTTTTTTCAAAATTTATCTAGACTACCATTTGAAAAGGGCTTAAGTTTTTTGATCGATTTTATTTAAAATGTAAACATTGTAAAATCGATTCTTACACACTAAAAAAAAAAATATTTGAAGTCGATTTGCAAAATATGGCTAGCTTAGAATTGGACGAAATTTGTTTCTAAAAAAGGCAATATAATTGTCTAAAAGTTCACTACACATTGCAAGATGGGCAATTTTAAGGAAAAAAAGGTTTTTCTAACAACAAATTTTTCATGTCAACATAACTCAAAAAGGAAAAGACTTATAAAAAAGTGATGTATGGGTGACTTTTAGAAAATTGTCTTAGCTTTTAAGAAAAATATTGTAAAAATTATAAAATCGATTCTTACACGCTAAAGAAATAAATATTTTAAAATTTAAAGTCAATTTGCAAAATATGGCTATCTTAGAATTGGACAAAATTTCTTTAAAATATAGGCGATATTCTTTTCTAAAAGTTTGCCATACATCAAAAGATGGGCACTTTCAAGGAAAAAAAAATTTCTATCAAAAAAATTTTCATGTCCAATTTTAACCGTGTATCGCGCTAACTCGTCTTATAATTTGGTCCTTAAACCTCACAGAAGCCAATTGAATTTAATTTTAATGAATATTTGAATTTTTTAAGGGTCTTTGAATGTTTGAAATATCAAGCCTACTATTTGGAAAGGGATTATTTTTAAATTATTAATAATTTTTAATTTTAGTGATAATACAATTAAATCAGGTGGTTGATCCTGTTTATTACCAAACCTTTGAAGTATATTTTAAGAAGGACAATAAAATGGAAAACAAAAGCTTTCTCATAATATCTGAAGTATTGACCCATGACTCAATAGCAGTTCAGTTGTTTATATCAAAATTGCTAGATTTCATTAAACAAAATTCAATATATTGCTCAAACATTATTTTCATGTCAGATGGATCAGCGGGCCATTATAAAGACCGAACTTTACCAGCATGTACAATTTCAAGTCGTAATATATGGATTGGAACGTCTCATGGGAAAGGTCCATGTAATGCTATTAGTGGTAATCTCAAGCGATCGGCGAAAAATATTATTATTATTGCTCAAGATTATGGAAACACAATCAAAACTCCTCGAGAACTTTATGACTGGGCAGTTGAAGATTCAAACAAAAAAAGTATTACAAAACTGAATTTCTGCTTCATATCAGCTGGGCAGGATGCAAAAATGTCAGAAGAACTTGAGGATTTCTATAGCCACGTGATACACAAGTTCATTCCTTCATGCCTATTTCAGACAATCAAATTTCAGCTTAAAGGTTTTCCTGATTCAAAGGATAATCCAAAGAAAATCGCTTTGTTTGTGAAAGATTTATAAAAGTTGTCTCCTGAAGCTATGTTAATTATCAATATGTAGAAGATGTTCATATAAAAAATAAATAAAATAAAACCCTTATCAATAAACCTAAGAGTTTTCATTGGCATTAACAGTATTGCTGAAAATTCATATAACGTCATATTTGAATTGTCTTTAAATTGATATGCATCAACCATTTAAAGACTACTAAAATATGCTATTGTTTTAGATTTATCAGCCCCCTCTATCACAATTTTTCCCATACCTTTTACACATTCTGTAACAAATCTTGACCTTCCTTAAACCCTCATAACCCCCCAAGATATGCGAAGTCAGATTTCAATCACCCCTAAAAATGGGATTACCCGAACAAGCAGTTATGAATGACTTGTACTTACACGTTTGATTCTGTTTTACTAATGTAAAGGGAAATTTAATGTTGTTGACCCTTTTCAAATGTTAGTCTAGATGATTATTGGTTTTTCGCAAATGTTCAATACATTCAATTATTTATAACTGCTAGAATTTTATTGGACCCTATAGGGGTGTTGAAGACCATAACTATATATACGAGTTTGCGTGATACACGGTAAAAATAGGACATGCAAAAGTTGTTGTGAGAAAAAAAAAATTTCCTTGAAAGTGCCCATCTTGCAATTTAAGGCGAACTTTAAGACAATCATATTGCCTTACTTAAAAAAAAATTTCGTCCAATTCACCGTTAGTAATTTTTTGCAAATTGACTTTAAATTTTAAAATATTTTTTTTTAGTGTGAAAGAATCGATGTTACAATTTTTACAATATTTTTCATAAAAGCTACGACAACTTTCTAAAAGTCACCCATACATGACTTTTTTGTAAATCTTTTAGTTTTTGAGTTATGTTGACATGGAAAATTTGTGGTTAGAATAACTTTTTTTCCTTAAAAGTGCCCATCTTGCAATGCATGGCGAACCTTTAGACAATTATATTGACTTTATTTAAAAAAATCGGCCAATTCTAAAATAGCCATTTTTTGCAAATTAACTTTAAATTTTAAAATATATTTTTTTAGTGTGTAATAATCGATTTTACATTTTTTAAAATACTTTTCATAAAATTCAATACGATTTTCTAGAAGTCACCCATACATCACTTTTGTGTGTGTCTTTTCCTTTTTGAGTTGTGATGATTTAAAAATAAATCGACCAAAAAACGTAAGCCCTTTTCAAATGGTAGTCTAGATAACTTTTGAAAAAAACAAAGATTTATGATAGATGTCGCTAGTTCATGTCATTATATGACCTTCTACTCTAATGAACCATTCATGGGAGAGCCAAAGGTCCAGCCACACAAAGTAGTGATAATATCACACTCGCTCCTCTTTCTATTCAATAGCCGCGTCGTAGCACGCATGTATACAGGCACTAAAGTTGAGTGTGATATTGGCGGGTTGGGCCGCAAATCACTAAAAATTTAATCATAGATAGATTTATTCAATTTTGAAAACGTTTAATACTCAATTTGGGGTGGAAGTTTGAACTGTGTCCTAGCATTTCCTATGCAGTGGACTTCTAGACCGTGGCCATAAGTGTTGTGGTTTTGTGGGATGCGGAAGCCCCGTTTAGGAACTCAGAGTATCGTATCACTGGGGATTGTCATAGGAGAGTTTGTTCAGAATGAAAGAGGTGTGCCCCAACAAACATCGGTGTTGAATTAGAGCTTGTTCAAACAAAATTGGAGAAGCTATTCAGCTATGCTAGAAGAAAAAGCTGAATAGCTTCTCGAAATTTGCTTGAACAAGCTCTAATTCAACACCGATGTTTGTTGGGGCTACAGGCGGGCTTTGCCGCAATTTACGGACTAGAAATAGTTTGTAGACGCCTGACATCAGGTAGTTAAGGGACACGACAAGAGGTGCACTTTTCATTGGCGTGACAATTCTTTCCTTTTTTTGTTTATTCATTGATTGTCATTAAATAAACACCAAACATACCTAAATTGAAATTCTAATTCTAATTCTAATATAAATTATAATTTAAATATGTGCGGTATACGACAGCCGACTTTCAAATTATAGCAAATCATAGAGAGATGTTACTTTGATATAGCAATTGATTCGAACTATAGCGAATGGCTCTCTCTATCTTTTCGGGATTTGCCGTGTATCATTGCAATGCGGAATTGTAAATTAACGATTTTATGATCTTCTTTTTGCAATATTTTTAACCGGTACAAGACACCCTTCCTTAACCACCTACCCAAACCTTTCCTTGTTCCTTCCCATGGAGTTCATGTGGTCTGAATAGACTAGTTCGCCATTACCCCTCCTTCATCATCAGCTTTGGACTGACTTGCGCACTTATTACCCCATCAAATGCTGCAAATGAAAATGAAAATGAAAAATGTAATCAAAAGAGGTAAGACGAAATGACACCATCCAAAACAGTGGACATGATCATAATGAAGAGAAAGGAGATGCAAACTTGGGAAATGTAACACCTGTTGAGGCAGTGTCAACAGCGTCTCTATGGACGACATGATCCTTGCACGGCTGATGAAATGCTTCAAAAGAATAACTTATAACTTCTTATTTTTGGTTCGCGAAAACTGCTTCGGAAAACTCTCAAAACGAATAAATGACACACCAACGGACTACAAAAAAACAAAAGGAATAAGGAAACAAATTATGTAAGTTGTAAACGTGAAACTGACTAACAAAATAAAAAATAGACCTTGGAAAAAAAAACAAACGAAAGGACTCAAAATTCTCAAACGTGGCTCCTTCCGAGTCATTTGCAACAGCGTCTTCTTGGACAACATGTTCCATGTACGGCAGGCAAAATGACTCGACAGAGGATCTACGCAACGATATCATAAAAGGCCTGGTGTAGAGGTTTCTACTCTATTCAGAGTCCCGCCAGTAAACCATCAAAAAAAAAAGCAATAAAATGGAGTTGGATTTAAAGGGAAATTACTAATCATTCTTCTTATTTGCTAGTTACAGGTATTCCACTAAACAGCTCACACTCTCCATAATTTAACAAATATGTCCTTTCTTAGGAACGTATTTTTCCACCAATTTAGTTGCATTACAACTAAATGCAACTTATGGTACTCTATTAATCGAATGAGTTTCCGTCCCAATCAACAATGCCAACATTTGGAAAACATCTAGTTATGGAGAGTGAACTGGTAAGGATGAGTAAACATTCCAAATAAATATTTTTGTTAGGATATAATCGACTGTAATTTCGGTTACATTTTATTCAATCCCATTGGTAGCTACCTGAAAAAGCAAATGCATTCATAAATAAACAACCACAAAAGCATCCCAAAATATAGTCCCCAGAATGATGGTATTCCTAGCATGCTACAAACAAGTTGTTGAGATATATGAGAAGTCCGCATTCTCGGTTGTGATCGTGACGATGTGAACTGAAGCAAATAAAGAATAAATACTCGTATTTGCCGTCCAATGTTGTGCATCCAAGCAGATGAAAAAAAAATCAAGAAATGTTGTAAACATGCATTTTGTCGAATTTCATCCTAACTAGGCTAAATAGTGTAGTGAGGCAACTCCTAACAAATTCTATGCTCATTTCACTGCAGTTATAACTGTATAATTGTATAATAGTAAAGTTGTAAAATAATTTGTATTTAATAGATAATCAGATATGGATCCATGAAAATGATAAATAGAATTAAAATCTCATAACAAAAAGTGATTCTGTCAATTCAAAAATAACAATATAAGTTTTATTCCAGCCGTTTGGTTTCTTCCCGGCTTTGTTGATAAAACTACATTCAAAACTATTTTATCTACTAAAACCTCCTCTATGCTTCTGCCAAAATTTGAACAAAGTGGCCCACTCTATAGACGTTGTGAAAACAATTTAATAAAACCTTTATAAGACCATAAAGATTTTGAAAATATTTTATGATAGATGCTTGAACGCCTGAGACTTCATAAAACCTATTGGCTGCCATGAAACCCAGCATACGCCAAATGGCCACAGCTGTCAAACTTAACTGTGATATCGTGGTTAATATTTATTGTTCTGCTTTTCTGATTTATTTAGCAGTAAAAAATATCTGAGAAAAAAGGTCTGATGTTGCGGGTGTGTTTGTTTGAAAGCAAAATATCCAAAACAAAATAAGTTTATTTTTTACAGCGTATCATTTACCACAACAAACACAAAATTAAAACAAGTATATTCAATAAATTAATACTGAATTTATTGAAAATTGATGGAATTCAATAAGGTTATTTAAAAAATGCAGAAATTGGTTTCCGATCTACAGTTTATTTGCATTACTCGATTTGGTGCTTTATTTTTGCACTTTCTTAATTTTATATTTAAAATAATCACAATTCAGCCATAAAGCCAAGTTATCTTCATGACTACTTTTAAACATTGGGGGTGGTTTTTGGGGGGGGGGGAAGGTTGGCCAAAAAAAAAATGAGTCCTAAAACGGCATTTCAAAACAGCATTTTATGAGTTCATAAAGTCGAAATAAAACCTTTGATAGAATTTGAGAAAACAAAGTTTTTAGATCGTTTTAAACATGCTGTGTAGGTTCTCCTAAACTTGACTAAATATGAAACCTATTGGCACCTCTTGGTGTCATATTAAAGCCAAATTGATTTCTAGCAGCTTTCATAAAACCTTAATAAAACTTAATAAAGCAGGATGGTTTTGGCAATAATACTTGGGTTGTGATCTTTAAATCAAAAGAATTTAGAAACCCTCATAGGCATGTTGTGGCTTTCCAATATGTCGCTTGAATCAGGCATTTTTCCCAATTTATGGAAAAGTCCTCATATAGTTTCTATTTTTAAGAGGGGGCAAAAAAATCTCACGAACGAAATTATAGTGGAATTGCTATTATCTCTTGCATTCCAAAATAGATACACTACCATGCAACCTGGGTTCCTTAAGTACTAATACAAATTTACTCGAATTCGTAACGCTGAACTCGCACCATATTTCGTCTCCCATAATTGATTGCTATCTCAATGGCTCATAACTTTCAAGAACAGAAATCAGTTACCTCACATTCAACAAGTGTGATAAACACATAGTAAGCGTGCAAATTACGTCAACATCCACCTCCCACTTCGCCATGGCCAACCATTACGAGCCATTTAACAATTGCATAAGACAGCTAGCTGGTCAGGTAGGATCGTTGTTTGGCAGTGTGTTTCCGGTGCCTACATGTCGAGTTCACAAACGTGCTTTTGCTTCACGTTGAACGCAACATATTCACATGTGCTTTCAACGACGTAGCACGTGCTGAGAATACAGAATTTCATCACTAACTCAAACGGATCCAAATGGTTACTCATTTAGAAAAAAAAACCTGATCGGAATCTGCTTTTCTTTGAGAAAAGAATAAGGGTAAATTACACTTGTCGACAGAAATTTTTAGACCCAGAGCTCCATGCCAGTTTCCGTTAGCTTGGGCCCCAAAGCAACCGAAAATGGAATTTAGACCTCATGCGATCTGGATTTTTCTTCACAAATTGGCATCAAAAATTGAAATCTTGATAACTTTTTAGAACCATTTGAATTGCTGCCTCAGCTTAAATGTAAATGCTCCAGAAGCATTTTTTCTGAAATTCCTTAGACTTAAACAAAAAACTTTGCAAAATAAAAATGTGTCGATCCGCCTTCACCAGAAAAAGACCGTTGAAAGGCAGCATATTTTAGCAAAAAAAAGCAAAGTACAGTAAACCCCCCGACATGCGCGGATTCCCTTGATGGTAGTCTCAAATGATAAATGGGCATTGACCTTTGTTGTTTCATCAGATAATATCTCGTGATCCTTCGTATATAGGAAGTTACTTTTCACAGCAAACTTGTTAAGTAAATCAAGGCCTTTTAGATGAAAAACTTAAAAGTTCAAAATCATCTCACTTAGGCCGCTAGTGTGCAAGTAAAATTACTTTTCAACCTGAATTTCTAGATCCATGACATATAGCTAGATGGCGTCTTCGGCAAAGATGTTTGGTTGATTGAAGCCTTTCGGTTGGCGTTAACATTAGTTCAGAACTCGTCCGCTACGTGGCGCTAGTGCACATGTGAACTTTGTGTATTAGCTGTATTTGGTTAACTAGATCGTGTATAAATTTGCTGTTTTCAGGAAAGTTAGCTGTAAAATTATGAGCTTCCAGACGCAAGATTCAACAGTTCAGAGTTATCTCACTCAACAGCGCTAGTGTGCAGGTTAACTTACTGTATAATCTGTATCTCAAGATTGTTGACATATAGCAATATTATTGACAAATAGCAAGGCATCTTTGAAAAAGATTTTCAAGGGGTCAGGGCTTTTTGAATGGTAATATCTTTATTTTGATATCGAGATCATGTATGAATTAATTGTTTGCAGAAAATTAATTCGGATAACCATGGTCTTCCAGACGGTCGACTTCATAGTTCAGAATTATTTCTTTGCGTGGCGCAGGTCTGCCTGTGAACTATGTAATGAATGTTTACCGCTAGTGCACATAAGTGGCAGATTACCCCAATATGAGTATATTTGGTACGTTATTCTGACAACTTCGGGTTAGTCCTTCAGAGAAGTTCTTCACAAAACTTCGGGTAAGTCCTTCAGAGAACTTCACGGAAGTTCTTCAGAGAACTTCATGGAAGTTCTTCAGAGAACTTCAGGGAACCTCTTCAGAGAACTTCAGGGAACTTCTTCAGAGAACTTCATGGAAGTTCTTCAAAGAAGTTCATGGAAGTTCTTCAAAGAAGTTCATGGAAGTTCTTCAAAGAACTTCATGGAAGTTCTTCATAGAAGAACTTCATGGAAGTTCTTCATAGAACTTCAGGAAAGTTCTTCTATGAAGAACTTCATGGAAGTTCTTCAAAGAACTTCAGGAAAGTTCTTCAGAGAACTTCAGCGAAGTTCTGCAGAGAACTTCAGAGAAGTTCTGCAGGGAACTTCAGGGAAGTCTGCAGAGAAGTTAAGGAACTTCTTCAGAGAACTCCGGGGAAGTTCTGCAGAGAACTGCAAAGAAGTTCTGCAGAGTACTTCAGGGAAGTCGAAAACATGCGTAAAATGAACAGCTGTCAAATTAAGTCATAGTCTTTTTCGCAAAGCAGCTTCAAGGTGTGCCCTTAAAAAACGATACGATCCTTAGGATCACCCCCCGGGACCCTATTCCAATCATGGGGCTAAGAATTACATACATTTGGATAGTCCAAAGCATTTTTTGTGACAGAAAATGTTTTTTTTTTTTTGATATGGTGTAAGAGGCCTTCTACGGCGATTTTGATCCCACATCTATATTCAAACGATACTATCGGATGTTGAACGAGGGCACACCAAGGATAGAATCAGCCACTGCAGAAGGATTGATTTGCCTAAGAAGCTGAATACGCCGTAGCTGATGAGAGTGCGATATCTAGCTCGTCTTCTACTCGAGGCGAGCTGCTTCTGCCAGGAACAGAAGTCAAAACTGAAAGAGATACAAGATGGCTCGGGTGTTGAAGTACATCCATTGCGGATGCCGGGGATGTCTCGCTATCCGTTTAAGGAAGTCCTTAAAGCTAAGGGTTTAAAATTACTACTATCTTTCATGTTTATTTTCCTACATAATTTGAAAGCAATGGGTAGGGAAGGGACCATCAGGACACCGGATTGAAGCAATTTGGATGGGGAGAGCTGAATTGCTTACACCCTGTTGATAACATTTCATGAATTTACGGCGGGCTCTATAAGTCCCCACTAAGTAAATTCAGACAGTAAATTCATAGTTGGTCTTGACCTCAAAAGCAAGTGATACAAATAGTGCACATGTACCCTCGCGCTACGAAGCGAACGAGTTCTGAACTAATGTTTACACCATCCGAAAGGCCTTGACCACTCAAACATATTTGCCGAAGACGCCATCTAGACTCCACGTTATTCAGTAATTTTACATGCACACTATTGCAGCGTAGTGAGGTGATTTTGAATTTTTAAGTCAACTGCCTGGAAGGTCATGATTGCTCGAATAACTTTCCCGAAGATTATAAGTTCACAAATGATCTATATCTCAAGGATACAATTAATACAAAAAGTTCACATGTACACTTGCACCAAGTAGCGGACGAATTCTAGACTAGTGTTTACACTTTCCAAAAGGCTTTAGCCACTCAAACATATTTGTCCAAGACGCCAACTTCTCATGTTTCAAGGATGCCTAGATTCAAGCTATTTAGTAATTTTACGTGCACACTAGTGCCACGTAGAGAGATAATTCTGAACTTTAAAGTTTACCATCCTGAAGGCCTTGTTCTGTTGAACAACTTTACTATCCTTTACTTAAGGCAGTAACTTTCTATATGCGATGGATCACGAGATATTCTATGATGAAACCAAGAAGGTCAAACCCCATGTGTCACTCGAGATCCTCCTCAAGGGGATCCGCGCTAGTCGGGGGTTGATTGTACTTTGCTGTTTTTTTTTTTGACAAAATATGCTGCCTTTAAACGGTTCCCAGTGAAGTCGGATTGAAACGATATGTTCGGTAAAGTTGCTCGTTAAAGACTAAGAAATATATAGAAATACTTCTGGAGCATTAACATTTAAGCTGAGGCAGTTATTTAAGTGGTTCTCAAAAAATAACAAAATTTCAATTTTTGATGCCGATTGGTGAAGAAAAATCGCTGGAGATCAAAATATGATTTTCGGTGGTTTTGGGATCCAAGTTAAAGGAAATTGGCAAGGAGCTCTGGGTCTCAAGACATTTTCCAGATTTTGTCGACCAGTGCTTTTGTTCAGTGTTAATGTGAGGGTTGATTGAAACCAAAAATGGCCAGCATTAATATTAAATTACTTGATTTCTTTTCTGGAGCATTTACGCCACGATTTTACAGGAACAAATAGCAAAAATAATAAGGATATCGTTATTACAATAAATTACAAGTATCGTTTACAAGATAATTGTGAAAAATCTAAAAAAAAGAGGGATAAAACACAATAATGACCGCCATTTGTGGAATGTTTCAACCATCATCTAAAGGTAGTTTGCCTCTTTTAGAATTTAGATGTAAATAACCAACTGAATATTAAATCTTAAATGAAATGTTTCCGGCCGGATAAAGCATAACTTTTAATTGAAATTCGCGGTTGTTTGAAGATGCATTTGTTCTGCAGATAAACAGAAGAATTTATACAAAGAGGAAATTAAATGCATAAATATTAAAGTCGATTTCTGTTTGAGGCAGGCAGCGAACTCGTACCGGATGTTAGGCAAATTGAGTGAAATGGTACACGAATTGCTTGAAACGTTTCATTACATTGTTGACTTCTTGCGTGATTCCTGCGTGCTGTTTGCTAATAGAAAAGATTGAGAGAGAGAGAGAGAGAGAGAGAGTTTTAACGGTTGGGAGTCAACCTATTGGAATAGTTTCAACGTTCGGATTGTCATCCAAGCAAAGTTTGCCTTTATTAAAGTAGTCACATTATTGTGCTAGTTGACGTTGTATGTTGACAGCTTTGAAACTTGAGCAAAGAAACTGATTTTCTGAGAAAATTCTAACTGCGATTCGGATAGGAAAGACCAAGCGCTCATTTTTGCTCAAACATAAAGCGATTGTTGGTTCTCCCTTGTCGTATCCATCACAACATTCCCGTTGGCCATGGTGCAGATAACTGAGCTACGCGGAAGAAGTTCTATCGATTTTAGGATGCAGTTACGTTTCGTTGTTGCTCATACTAGCTGACATGAATCAATCTCAGCGTCAAGAACGCTGCAAACAGCAGATCATCTTTTACAGATGGTGTAGAGGTAAAGCTCAAAATTTTGGCCTAGGTGTATTTAATACTAAGATTATAAGCATTTATGATGGAAAGTTGTAATTAAATCACCAGAATCTAACGTCCGACGTCAAAATGTCCACCAGTTGAAAGCAACATTCTAGAAAAGTGCACAAAATTTAAATCTACAGAACAACATTAGCACCGTTTCCCTATGCACAGAAGTTTTTACATAAATGCAGCATCATTGCTTGGAAAACAGATGCAAGCAGCGCCTGCTGCGTCGACCGGAATACGGCATATGATGAGTTGAAAATCTATGCAGCACGATTGAATGGCGTACGGTGCACAGAGTAGAGAAGCAGCTTTTCCCAGCCGGGTTGTATGTCCAAATTTAATCTGAATGCTTTATGTATTGACTTGCGTAAAGATACTGTTATGAGGCTATGCTTCTCCTGTAACCTTTGAAGCATCTTCTATTCATAGATAATACTTCAAACACAGATCAACCCTACAGAATGCGTAGCATCATTCCGTTCTGGGACATTTGATTCAATGGTATTTTCTTTGAAAAACGGAAGTAAGGCACTTCTATACAAAAGCTTGAAAAATCTAGTCTCAGATGCATTGCCTTAAATGGTTCTCTGCCAACAAAAATGAATGTGAAATTTTGGAAGATGAAAGAATATGAGAGTTGAAAAAAGTAAACAATCCTTGATGTACATTGCGTGCTTCAAATCACCATAAACGACTGTTTTCTGCAGGTAGATTTTTTAATTATCGTATTCAAGATTTAATGAATACTTTATCTAAATATTTCCGTTTATGTTTCTAAATCTATTTCATGGCTACATAAAGGCAGTAATTCTCAAATTGAATTCGTTTTCTATGTTGATTCCATACAGCAACATAAGACACATTTTTCAATGCCTGCGTGGTTCTACTACATACAAAACATTGTATTATATAAATTTTCTATAAATTGCCTATTTCGTGTTTTTAGATGTTGTGCTACAGCCAAGGGATTAGTCACTAGGCACATTGTGGGAGAAGTAGAGTCGGCACAGTTCGGGTATAGTTTGTGCACATCTTGGAACAACTACTTGTCCTATTCTGATTTATGCTAGATTAAAGTTAAATTAATGATTAAATTGAATGGGAGAACTGCTGGGAAACTATTAAAGATGACCGTCGTTATAAAATCCATGTTTATTACTTTGATCGATTGATTGCTACTGTTTGATCATTAATTGCAATCCAAAACATTCAATCTTTGAATACGTTAGTATCAAACAATTATATCTAGTCATCAAGACCGACATAATCGGCACGCATTGGCACAGATCAGCATATCTGTGATATACTTGGGGCATACTGAGAAAAAATCAAGTACAGGGTGCGGCATGCCTTTCGGACGTAGTCCTCCGACATTGACTGCCATGTGCGTGTTATGGTTGACTTCAGGGTTTTCACACTAGGGTGTGATGTTTTGCCGGCCCGTGCTTCAACATATGCCCAAATCGAATAATCCAACGGTGGGGGCGACCCCGGCGTAGTGGTTAACATCCATACCTCTAACGCCAAAGTCACGAGTTCGAATCTCACCCCCGGACAAGTTACGAAAATACCCAAAAGAGGTATTTGAGTGACTACGACGGGAGATAAACCAGCCCGAGGCTGAAAATCTCGATAATCCAGACAAAAAAAAAAAAAATAATCCAACGGACTAAGATCTGGACTGCTAGGGGGCCACAAATCCTTCGGCCATAACTTCATAACTAGAAAATAAGAAGAATGATTAGTAATTTCCATTTAATTCCAACTACCTTTATTGCTTATCTTGACAGATACGCGTATTTCGTCTACAATGTGCAGACTTCTTCAGTGTCGTGTACTAATACTCGACTTCCACTAAACAGCTCACACTCTCCATAATTCATAACTTCATGTTATCGTTCAACCATTGCTGGGTTCGATTGGACGTGTGACACGGCTCTCCATCCTGCTGAAAAACAACGTTTTGGTCCTCGGAAAAGTTGGTCCTTTAAAATACCTATATACACTTCGGTATTGATTTTAACTCCAGCATTAATAAAAACAGGCGGCATTTTCAAACTGTTGGACGCCACCAAGCCACACAACATGACACCAGCCGGATGTTTGGTTTGAAATTTGAATTTCACTTTTTCCGGAACGTTCTCCATTTTCTGCGGTGAAATGAACCGGTCCGTGCGGCTGTTGGCCACAGCATCGATGCTGAAAAGCTTTTCGTCGGAGAACAGGATTATCATTGTTTCCTTCTTCAACAAGGAAAGCAATCTCTTGGAACGAGTCACTCGTAGTTCCTTGACCCGGCCCGTAATCAAGTGGCGTTTCACTCTGGCTGTGGAAGATGCATGCAGGTCTTCTTTGATGATTCTCCGCATGGATTTCTCCGAAATATTGGCTTCCTTTACAAGTTTTCTTATGGAACGCACCGGGTTACGAGCAATTTTTGCACGTACCGATTTGATCACGTTCGGCGTGCGTGCAAAGCGCGGACGTCCGCTTCCCGGCTTCCGCTGCTTAGGACCATCCTGCAGGGACTTTTTTATGCGGTAAAATGTTGCCAAATGGCACCCTACCACCTTGGCACTCTTTTTCGGCTTCTTCTGGGCGTGCAACAAACTGGTGATCACTTCTTGTGCGAACATTTTGACGAATTTGCAATAAAACAAACAGAATGTTTGGATGCAGCACTTGAAAGTAAACATAAACAAATACACTTTCGACAGAAATTAGTCACTAGCTACACGAATTAACCCAGTACTCAAGTTTGAACATTTTCACATTATTTTCTGCCGCACCCTGTAATATAATTGAGGAGTGTGACCTAGTCAATTAACCCAGTGATTAACTTCTTGACTGGTCCAAGCATTATATGGCAACAATAATAATTCCAAGTAGGGGTCAATTTGAGACCATTGGAGGGTTCAGAACTTGAACTTCTTATTAACATGTAGTCAAGACCATTTCATGGTTTTCTGGACAAAACAGATCGACACCTTCGATTTCCTAGTGACATCCTGCATCGACATGTGTGGCCGGCGCTTGCATTCTGCTACGACTTTCTTGGCCATCTTGGAATCAACCAGGCCACTTTTGTCACCAATTCTTTCCATCCATTGAACAGCTATACCTACACAGAAAAAAAAGCGTTCCCGAAAATGAAAACGGACCGTGAACTAGTTCAGGTTTTCAGGATGCTTCCCTTTAAACGTTAATTAGTTCACGATAACGTGATTCAGTTCACGGTGTATTTTTGCTTGTTCTCGAATTAATGACTGCAGTTCACGGATCTGGGCACGGATTTTTTCCGTGTAGCTTCTTAATGATCCATCATGGGTTATATTCGGAGTGGGCCAGTTTTGCTCAATTTTTTAGAATTTTTACTCACACGGTTAAAAAGATTCAAAGCAGGACGCACAACAACATGTAAAAGTTCTGGAAGCATCGGCGGAAAATGCGAGGCAGAACTTTCAAACAACCTACAACTAGACCTACTGCGATGTTCCCTTCAAGTCGAGAACTCGACACTAAAGAAGTCTGTAAGTTTCAGATGAAATAAGCCTCTCTGTCAAAGGACAAGCTTTTCCTAAAGATCGTATCTTTTTTATGGGTACACCTTGAAGCTGTTTTGCGAAAAACAGTATGATTTAATTTGACAACTGTTCATTTTACGCATGTTTTAGGCATAGCAAACAAGTGAATTACGCAGCTGAAATTATTTTTTTTTTCGCTCAAGTGCAACAATGAAAGGTTTGACAGAAGAAAAACGTGAAACGAGTGTCATCAAATAACTTATTTTTGTTACTGAACCCATAAATGATTTTCCATGTCTGTGAAATCGGAAATGAATCATTATAAACAATGTTAATTTTTGAATTATTATATAATTTTGATGGAGAAAGAAACGTCTCTTTTGAGTAGAATTTGTTGTGTATGATAAACTCTCTCAAAAGAGCGTAAAAATCTTTCTATCTTTTCAAATACATATCATCATATTGAATAAAATATAGGAAAATTATAAATGGTAACAAATGTCAATCAAATGCAAGAAGAAGAACGATTCAATCCCCACCTTGCGCTTCAAACGTTCGATTGATTGGAACTGACTAGATCTTCTTCTAGAATCAAGACTAGATCTTCTTCTAGAAATTATCCTATCTTGTGTGTGTCCAACGCCCACCGTCCGGCAGTGTTATTATGGAAGAAAAATTTTTGCAGTTAAACAAACTGTTGTCGACACGACAAACATTTTTAGCCCGGGAGTTGGAAGGTGATAGCTCTGTTGGGTTCCAGTGACCCATTTCAGAATGCCTGGTTACTCACGTCCATTTCGAGGTCACTTTTGCTTACAACAAGCCCCGCATAAACACAGTACACACATCAAATGGGTATTAGTACTGTGCATACACTTCCATCATCAAAGCGTATTGTTTGAGGATGGCACGTATTTAGCAGTATCGTTCGAATTTAGTTATAATTAGATAGATCTCACCGGAAACTGTTGCTGATGTTCAGTCTTCGGCTTCTCTGTAATGCTAAAGGATACATTAAAGGAAAAAAAACTCTTTAGCTCTTCCTCTGTACATCACGTGGTGAGTGCGTAATATGCCAATAATTCAAAAGCGCATGCGCGTTGCCTTCGTTCGTTGCTTCTGGCCAGCAAATGGCCGTTCTCTACATTGCACTGGTTTTCTTTTCTTTTTTTTTCACTCCTCACTCTGTCAATAATCAAAATCCCCCGCTATGAAGCGACTCTATATCGATTTCAAAACTACTAATAATCATCAATTCACTCGCGACAGAGCGGAAAAATATTCTAATTTAATAACTTATGTCCGGGTGGCACAAATACACAAAACTAAGCTTAAATAACTTCTCTTCCGAAGGTTGCACAAAAAACAGAAATGCAAAATGCGGAAATACTACCTAATACTTTTGGGGGGGAATCGATTATATTCACTACGTCTTACACAAAGCAGGTGGAGATTTTATGATTTCACTGTTTGTTTAAGTTGAATTACGAATTATTTTTTTCTCGCGAGAACGACGCTTTTTTTTCTTTAGCATTTCAAGCTTCTTGCTTTCACAATTAGCTTATTGCTTGCTCTCAACTTAGTGTTCTAAATGCACTTCCACAGATATTAATTGAAAGCTTTCGATGCCAAGTACCATTTTTGCATTAGTATGATTGTGTGGCAAGTACAATCATACGCTATGCCCAGGGAGTCGAGAAATTTTCCTTAACGAAAACTTCTTAGACCAGACCGGGAATCGAACCCAGCCACCTCCAGCATGGTGTTGCTTTGTAGCTGCGCCTTTACCGACTGAGCTAAGGGAGAACGACGCAGCAAAAACAAAACACGTCAATTTCCAAGCACGGCTTGCTGCGATCTCATTCTAGAAATTATCCTGTCTTAGCCTTTTTCTTTCAATGGTTATAATTTCCTTAGCCTTGCTTTTCTATTTACAAAACCTAGCTTTATTCAAATCGCAAGTGATCATCAAACATCAACAAGTCACTTTCAATTCAACCAAAATGATTATTTTGAATAGTGTCAATCGCAGAGTCTTACTGCCCTCTACTATCATAATTACAACTTGTAGTAATTGTAACCCATCGGTCTAAGCCTAAAAAATTAAACATCATGTTCTACATCAAAAGTAACATATATTGTTTCTTCATTCGATACTCAAAATCACCGCCCTAGATGAAATTGAATATTGATATTGACAACAGCACAGTCGATGATGAACATCCATCGACGAATGAACAAAACCAAATAATGACTTCGAAACTCAGCGGTTGCTCTGGTCAAAAGAATACTGTCATTTCAAAATCAGTCAGTTAAGGTTGTCCTCATTTTCAGTTCATTTGAGAGCAAATGAATTGATTTTTACCGGCATTGATTAATATTAATATGGTGGTTGTATATTAAACCTGTGCTATTTATATGATTGCCATTTCTCTGTAGCCAAGATGAACAACAAGCCTCGTGATGGATTGCAGCTTAATTTGCCAAAGGCTAAATCTCTTTCCGGTGTGTCCGGATCGGGATCGGCGCTATATTTGAAACATTGTAGAGTCACTCCGAATGTCAGACACAACACCATCACGTATCAGCATGATAGATGAAGGTGCGCTAGCACTGCTGGCATATTTTACTGGACTCGAATCCATTCTGGCTAGAAATAACAAATCATAGTTCCTACTCTGATCTGGTTCGGACATTTTCAGATTCGTATCTATTATTCAACATGTGCTGAAGCTGTCGTGGGAAGGACTCTCACACAGTCTGCTGTTTATTGGCTATTTTATCTCATTTTCACCCAAACGATAAACTTTCGAATGTCGTATAGTACTGCATCACAGCTCAGAGAATAAAAAATATGGAAAGAATACGTTATAATAAATTAATATCAAATGTATGGATAAGCGAACGGACCCCTTGCTATCGGATCATTAACGGTATACTTTTTTAAATAAGTTTCTCCCATAGATTGGCCGATCGAGTTAGAGTACTTCAAAATATGTAACTGAAGTAACTGGACTACTTGCCATTGGTTGCCTGTTCGTGAACTCTGTTGAATGAAGTCTTTAAAACGAAAGTAATGACAGCTTTTCCTCACTTTTGACCAAAAAAAAAAGAATCATGGAAATTGCTCCCATTGGAAATGTAACCGACTACTAGATCGCAAGAATAATACCGATTTCGACGTGACCGGTTCAGTTTGCTGGTCACGATTGCATTGATTGGGTGCATCATCCGCTCGATGGTGATTAACTCACTCGGTGGCGTACCGTAAAAATGAAATTATAGCCTGGAGCAATTCACCTATGGTGAGATCAGGCCACGATGGAAATCATTTTGAAATGAATTAAGTGATTTATAAATATTATAAATATTTTGCTAAATAATTCTGCGATTGTTGTCCTAAAAGCTTTTACAATAATTAAAGACAATCTTCAGGCTGTGAAATCTATACCTCTACGAGTTACCGTTGAATCAGAACAAAAATAACCCATATTGACGTCAAGTTGTTCTTCGGAGAATTTCTACTGATTGCGGTCGGATTCAAGCGATTTCAATTACATTAAATATACACGTTGTTTCCAAGTAAAACACTCAGGGTTTTTTTTTTTTGCGTTGCCAGAGACAGTACCGGTTACTTGAATTTCATTCAAGGTTAACGTGATTTCCACTTAGAATGGTATTCGAAGAAATAATGAGATCATGAATGGTATACTAATCTTTTATGGAATTCTTTATTCTTAGCAGATTTTCAGTGGAATTCATTGGATTTTCCCAAGCCAATGTGTTCACTCTTCTCTGTTAGAACAAAAAAAATGTAAATGCTTGCCCTTCATTGTCAATTAAAAAAAATCGAAATTTCGTTTGAACAACTGCCGAACACGCTACCGATTCGATTTCAACGTTGTTGACCCTTGAACGGATATTGTTTAATCAAACAATAAAGATTACCTATCTCATTGAATGGGTCTGTCGTGTATTTGAATTGCTCATCAATTGATGAGATGTGAGAAAACGAAAACGTGTTCGATTTTAATCTTATAATTGAATTTGTATGATTTTAAAATCGATTGAGAATATGCACTTAGTATGTGACTATAATTTATTTTATTTTGCAATAAAGAGAGTATAAGTTTCAGAATATAACAATAAAGATGCACATATATTGATTTGGTAACACCTTTTTTTTATTTCTATTTTGTATTTGCAGTTCCAATTTTGATAGTAAGAATGCCAACTCTAAACTCAGTACGGCCGAGCAACCAAGTTTGGCTTAAAATTCAACCCAACTGAGAGAGGCGGTAGTCAGTTCTGTCGAACAATCCCCACCACAGTCAACAGTAATATTTCATTAGCAACGGATTCCAATCGGTATTGATTTTCAGTTGAGAAAGAAAGGACAGCGCTTGCTATGTACAAGGGAGATTCGTAATGGTGATAGATTACCATTTTGGTTCACTACACTGCTGCGACCATTACCCGGATATATTGTTGACATAGCTTTGTTTACCCGTAGCTGGTCAGGAAAGCTCTTCCGTTGATTATAGCAATGGTAACCAAGTGACCAGCCAAGGCTTCGTCTCTTCGGTCTAAAGATTACGTTACGCATAATCGAAAAGTATAGCAAACTTCACCCAAAATATGTATGCATGATGAACAAACAGACAACCCATCCTTACTCTGGATATTCAAGAGATTTTGGGTTGATTTCGAGTTTATATATTGATATTCAAAAGTATGCCTGACATTCGGTGGGGCTTAGGGGGGAAGGATGTCGAATATCAATATCAAAATAGAATTGAAGCAAAGAGCGATGCGAAGGATGAAATCATCGCAGCAAATCAATCACATTATCATTCGACTCCTCGAATGAGGTTTATTAGCCCCGTTCCATGCACCCAGTGCCATTAGCGAATGTTTGAATATATTCGTTACCATGCGGTTCTCTAGGTCTGCGGGTCGACATCATATTTTTGTCTTTATGCTGATCTAATCCTGCCGATTGAAGCTTTCACTTGCACTAATGTTTTCGTCCAAAACAATACATTCCAAATTGAATATACAGGTCGGACTCGATTATCCGGAGACTCGATTATCCAGGATTCGATTATCCGGAGTTTTAGACTCGATTATCCGGAGTATTTTTGTTACGATTTTTTTTAGTTTTTATGCAGAAATTTGAAATAATTGAGTATGTATAATAATATATAGCACGATTATTTTCACACTATTGGACGTAGCTAGAAGGAGAGGGCTGGAAGGCTTGTTTCGTATGATAAAACTCGATTTACTGTACTGTGACATACACTCAAATTCATTAATTCCAATATTTATTTGATTTCCATTCAAAATAAGATAATTTGAAGAAACATGAACGTAGCTACCCAACAAACATCGATGTTGAATTAGAGCTTGTTCAAGCAAATTTTGAGAAGCTATTCAGCTGTTTCGTCTAGAATAGCTGAATAGCTTCTCCAAATTTGTTTGAACAAGCTCTAATTCAACACCGATGTTTGTTGGGTAGGAATAGGAGGGGCTGGATATATTTAGTCTTGATTATTAGTTGTATACGGTCAAAACTATAAATTGATTAGATATGTATTTCAATATTTATGATCATTTGAATCAACATGATCGTAGCAATAAAGAGGAGGGCTCGGGATAGGGGTTGTAGGAAGTGTTTCAACGTGATCTTGTTGATATCCTCATTTGCTACATTGTCATCGCAGAACCTTTGTAATTACATTCGTGGTTAATAAAACTAGTAAAATTTACCAGGTAACTTATTGTTTATATAAGGATAAAAAGAAATTCATGCATTCAGTAACAACGCACGTGAAAAAAAATCAAACTCTCTGTGAACCAATTATTTTCTCTGGAACATTTCCACATACTTCTCGCAGCAGGAGTTGCCTTTCTAATGGAAGTCCGTTTTCCTCTGCCCAAGCAATTACTTGATCGATTCCCGATAAAGCTGCTTCATTTGAAATACAATTCAGATCAGAAACGTCATCCACATCAATCTGGTGTGGTTCCAAAACTGGCGAAGCACTTGATTTTTCAACAAATGCAACTGCATTTTCGCCATCGTAGAATGATGTGTTCGGGTGCAAAACGATGTTCACAATATCATCGTCGTTCAAGACGTCAAACTCCATGTCCTCTTCGTGTATGGTATTGTCCTGGTCCATCAATTTCTGCTTAATTGATAGCAAGCGTTCTCGTACAACCGCCAACGGGATGTCATCTTCATCATCGAATTCTGGTTCTATGTACAGCATTTTCCATGATTTGGCAATGGAATCAGCTCGGCTACCCAAAACATAGCATCCTTGATGTTGATTTTCTTGACCATGTCGTCGAATTCTCCTTGGCGTCCAAGAAGCTCACGCATACGCTTTTGCTTGTAGTTGGACTTTACCATCTGGATGACGTTCTGGTCCATTGGCTGCAACAAGGCTGTTGTGTTTGGTAGTAGGAAGATCGTAGAGATTGTTCCATCTGCAGTTCTAAGTTCATCGGCGCTGCAATGTGCGGAACAGTTGTCCAGCACTAAGACAGCCCGCACCGGCAGTTTAGCACCTTCCAAAAATGCCGTGACCTTAGAAACGAACTCCTTGAAGAACCACTCCTTAAACAACTGCCGGGTCATCCAGGCATTTATTGATGAATCATAGTATACGGGCAGCTTATAGATTTTATTCAATGCTCTTGGTCGTTTTGACTTTCCAATCATCATAAGCGGAAGTTTGAACGAACCATCGGCATTTGAACAAGGCATAAATGTCACACGCTCCTTGTCCCCCTTTCTTCCTGGAGCTGATGGTTCGTCCATTGTGACAAATGTTGACGAAGAAGTGCATTTGAAAAACAGCCCGCTCTCGTCCGCGTTGAAAATCTGGCTGGAAGACAAATACCGAACGATTTTAGATCACAATGAGGATTATTGCACCGCTGATCTATTTACTTTTATCTATGTGCAAAAATATAAATGGCAACCCGGTCAATCGAAAAGTCATATTTTTAGTTTGGTTGAGTGTTTCACATTTTGTTGCTGGAAGACGATTGAAATAACTTAGGAAGAATTCATTCCACGAATTTCCGTAGGCGTGGTATCTATTCGTTGATCAACAAAGTGTTCCGGTTTGGCAAAACCAACAGAAGCATCACACACAACGAACGATTGAAATAGACGATGCGGGGGAGAACGTCGATTTACTTTCTATTCATGTATCCGGATTTCAAGGAAGGTAAGCAAGCTTCTTCAATACATTCTGTAACAGAATTTGTGCTAAGTACCAAGAATCAATACCATGATGCTTTATAATAAGGAGATTAAGACGTTGATTTCTTGACCTCCTTGCTGACAATTTATCTTCAAATCCTACTTACAGGTGACTTGGCAACATACCGTACGGCCACCGCCCAGAATCATAAACTAGCCGTAGTGACCAAAAACTACACCTGTAGGGGTTTATGTTGTACACTCATGGATCCATGTGCTGGAGCTTCGTCGAGTACTGGGCAATTGTTTCGAAGCATTGATGAGAGGCCTTCTGTTAGGCGGAGACGAAGAAACGGCGGATCCAGTGTTCGTCTTTGTACTATTTCACGAACTTCACTGGTTCAATTATTCATCACACCCGGTGCGGGAGCAAAAGCCCTTGACAAATTTAAAAAGAACTACTCATCTTTCCATAGTTTTAATTAATCTTATTGTATCTTTAATCAAATGCATTCATTTTACGTAAAACTCAATTTAATGTTATCGCTTCAACGTCTACAATTAAAATCGATGAATTTATCATATAGATAAATGTTCCCAATATTTTATAGGAGCTTTAATTTAAACATCTTAACCAACATAATACAAATTATATTTTTCTGATATCCACCATGGACTGAAATGTATTTTTATGTTCGGACAGCTTACAAAAATTACCTTCGAATGGTGATATTTCTAGAAGTAGACCCTATGCGGCCTGATTTTCTCAATGGGATGATCTGTGATGATACCATCGTCAACCGATCATGTGTGATTGCTGGCAAGATCTGAAAAGTCTTTTCACGATGCTTAGAGCACAGGAAGCGTCAACATTACAAGACATACTTGAATATTATAATCTTCATCCTTGAGGTACTGTTGTGCTTATTCATGGTGCCATTTTAATCGAGATAACTCGTAATATCACGTATTTGATTTGCACGGATAGTAGCGAGGTGAGAGCGAGTCGTATCAATCAGCACGTCGCGTAGAATAGGATCAAGTTTGAACGAGAAGTCGGTCCATGGAACCATGGTCTGTGATGTCCACTTTGGTCCCGATTGACAGAAGCTTGCCAACAGCTTCGTGGAATCATTATGATTCGTTTGAATCATTAACCCATAGCCGATTTTGGGTCTTTATTGGTCAACTTTTTATCCCTAAATAATCTCCTACTGCTTGTTTACTTGTATTGTGGAATTTGTTTCACCCTTGCCCAATTCCAACAGATGAATACACAGCACGGAGTGTAAAATTTGTAGATTATTATCTTATTTTCCATGTCGGTCCTGTGTGGTATGTGGGAAAAAATTCTTTAATTTTTTTAAATAGTTGTTTCTGTGGTATATTTTGTAAAAATGGTGGGGGGGAAGGGGGGGGGCCCGAGCAAAGGCTTATACCAAAGTGATAACAAGTTCTAATATCTGATTATCACTGTTTGATCACTAAATATGTTATCATTCAGGCTGAATAAACAGCCATAATAACAAAAGAGATAACAAATTAATATTCGTTGGATATCACAACATTAACTCGTTTTATTATCATTGAGTTCATTTTGATAACAAATTTTGTGATGTGAACAAATTCCTTGAGATAATTTCAAATTATGTTATCAACATTATATCAAATTCATACACCAATAACTGAAGTAATACTTCTGGTAAAAAGTTGAATTTCATATCCATGAAATGCTGGTAATATTCAGCATTCGTCAGCATGCTGGTGTTATTCAGTAATGTTCGTTCAAAATCATCTTTAAAAATTGATAATAAATGATAACAAAATAAGTCAATGTTGATAATTAAATTTGTTATGCGATAACAGGTCAGTTCAAAATGATATCTGAGATAACAAAACTTGTTACTTATTTGATATCAGTTTGTTATTTTATTTTGCTAGGGACAGCTCTATGCTTGAGTGGTTGTGGAATCATTTTTTTAAGGGTTTCTTTTTTCCACTTTTATTGTTTGTTATTTATAGTGGATTTTTAAAGGGGTAATGTGTAAAAGGGGGCTGTATTCTCTCTTACAGAGGGCGAGGAAAAAGAAAATGAAAATTGATAGAAAATATAGTTCGTCTTTGGATAAGTAATGGAATAGAAATAATTATTTATATATTTGTTATTTGTTGAGATAGTTGTTTGTGGTACAGGTAAGTATGCTGTATGTATGATAATTATTAGTGGTGTATTTTTAGGGAAGGGTTTTAGTTGGTGGGTGGGGGGGGGGTGGGTAGGATATTTATTTGAGCTTTTGTTTCACCAACCATTAAGTTTGCTTACCCTTAAAATTTGCGAATATTTTGCAGAATATGTTCTTAAGTTCTTCAATATGTTCAAAGTTTACAATGTGCGCATAGCGGATCCGGTTCGGTAGGCCATTTATTGCTAGGAATGTTTTGCAGGTTTAATATTAATCAACAGTTTCATTTATTTTCAATGTTCCATTAAATGTTGAGCAAAGTAAATCTCTTTTTTATTTCATCTCTTTTGTTCTACCCGCTTTTTAAGTTCAGTTTGCAGGCAATGTTTTGAGCCTGTGTACCTCAAACAGAAACATCAGCCTCAACTTGGTGAGTTGATCACGGCGAAAATCGTCTTCTTCAACAGCGATAAGATTGATGAAAATCTACATCGATAACCATGCTTTTGAGTCGTATTTCTACGAAAATGATTCCCCCCTTTTTTACAGCCAACCAAAAAAAGAATCTCCGAACTGATCGGATTTGTCAAGCGTGTCATATCTAAGCTCCAACAGAATCCAACCAATACAGAAACAAGAGGACATCAACGATTCCACCGGACGATTGTTGCTGCCGTAGGCGTAACCAATATTGCCATCAACTCCCCGGCGGCGGATATTTAAACGGAAATCACATTCGACTCCCATCGATTGAATGTGTTCGTTATTAGGGCAATTATAAGGGACAATTAGATGATTGGAAACAAAATAAGCACATGTATATTGACCAAGACAAAGATTCATGCATATTGTTTTTACGTTACGGACGAAGAGACGCTAGGATGACTCCTGTTTCTAGATATTACTTGTCTAGATTGATCCGAGAGTAACAATCATCAACTTCACCAATAATCGTCATCAATTATGTCTCTTGCACAAAAGACAACGGTTACGCGGAAATCAACTGTATATGGACTTCATGATGACAGGCAGACACTGGCTTTTTGCGTCCAAAGGTATTAACGTAGTGATGGGAGTTCGGGTTGAGATAATTTCAGCTTGGTTCATAAATAAAACTAGGGTTGTACAGAAACTAAGCAAGGAATCAAAACACTACCTGAAAACCCTAACGAGATAGATTTGAAAATTAGGCAACGGGTATAAACCTAGGTTCAAAAATTAGGAAAGTAATTTCACCAGTATTCGACTAGCGAGTATTGGAATCTCACCCAGACGGGCCAGGAAGCAGTAAAAGTGAACATAACTTTGGACTCCCATGATTAGGAACTACGGTACTGAAATTTCCAAGAAACAGTAGCAGTCCACAAGTACTAGTCGTTCACTTGGGTTGAATTACAGTGAGCAATTCGCAGGAACCGCAGGATTGTTACATAATTTTGAAAACTACTATTATCAACGAATAGAATGAATTGTATTGTCTTGACTCTTGACCCTTTAGTAATAAATAACTGTTTTCTATTCAGTTGACCATAATATCAAAGGATTTTTTGTGGAAAAATACCGTATGACTAATAACCTTATGCTAAGCGACGTACTTAATGGATTTTTGCCAATTATGGTAGCCTTAGTTTTGGAATAAATTTCTTTCAAATGATCGATATGATAGTTTCCAAGCTTAGTTTTAATACATACATTAAATTTTCATCTTCGAAAAATTGCACATTTCATAAAATGGTACTTTCTAATTGAAAATATTCCAAGATATGATTAATTCCGAGAAGGAACATACCAGCCAATCTTCCAAGAAATCGTTTTCCGGTGACTGATTTGCAGGGTATTGTCAGAGATCAATATAACATGGCATTCTGAACCTCGAATCGTAATCGTGAATCGCAACGGCAGTGATGAGGGAACACTCCGGTGTTGATTATTATGCTTTTCACAGAGAAAAGGAAAACGATCGCTTGATCGCATCCTACTATAGGTTCGAGGCTTGAAGCCATGGCCATATCCCAACAAACATCGATGTTGAATTAGAGCTTGTTCAAGCAAATTTGGAGAAGCTATTCAGCTGTTTCTTCTAGAATAGCTGAATAGCTTCTCCAAATTTGTTTGAATAAGCTCTAATTCAACACCGATGTTTGTTGGGATATCACCATTTGATTCCGTTCAAGAACATGTTGAGAGTTTGTGTCTGTGATGCAAGAATGCGTGTTCTGCGCGAACCATTTCGCATGAAACAAAAACCAAATGGTAGGCATCGAGGTCGCAACATTCGTCGCAAGTAACCGTCTTTGGTGAGAAAATTATTCTCTTGGGAATTGTCCAATGATGCGATGAACGGTCGGAATAACAAAGACAGCTTGATGCTCTCCAAATCAGTAGCAATCAACTGATCAACGGCTTGCTTCATTTTCTCAAGGCCAAAGCTCTCACTACACGGTCCATAAATCGAACCCTGAAAATAATGCTCCATCAGAACGTACTAAGACAAAATCTTAAAAACCAATCTCCACAGAAAATATACCACCGAGTCTCAACTTTGAACCATCGACAAATTCCATCGATGAGGAATCGATAAGCAGAAAACTATCCTTGAGCAACTTAAATGTTTTCCCTGGCTAATGAAAAGGACAGGACGGCTTTGACAGAAAAATACGATTCTTTTTTTTCTATATACTATTGTTGCCAGCACTACTACAGAAAATAGACCAATGCAAAAAGTGATCCAAAACATGCACTATTTGGATCAGTTTTCTTGAAAGATGCAAAAAATTATATCAGATTGTTGTATAAAAGCCAATACAATACAGCCTTATTTCAATCATAGCTAACCCTCAGTCGAAATCTTGCCATTTTTTGCTTTTGTAGCACATTTATAGCACATATAGCACATCATTATAGAACAATTCTGCTCCTCTTTCCTTTCACTGCAACTTTCACCATTTTTTAGAATTGAATTTTCTGAACACCACAGACGGAAACACGACTGCCCAGCACCAAGAAAAAATTGCACAGTTTGCTACGATTGTAAAACTAAGTGTCAGTGTGGAAAGCGTTCCACAATAACGTGTGGGCGTAACGACGCGTCGAGGCATAACGTTTTAAAACAAATCAATATGATTAAGGAACCATAACAATATACTTTTGGAGCATACATACTACAAACTGTAACAAAAGTAAGCAATATATTTGGACATTCATTACATTTCAAAAACAATAGCAAAACTTGTTGTATTAAGTTACCATGGCTGCTAAACTGTAGCTAAAGGTTGAATTGTATGTAATAGAAATGGTTATTTTCTATGCGGATAATTTTTTTTTCACTTGTCAAGATGCTACTGCATGATAAAAACAAAAAAAAAATTATTTCAACATTCTTTGATTGCTGATTTGATTTTTTGTGATTCGATTATCCGGAGTGAAAAAAAATGGATACTCCGGATAATCGAGTCCGACATGTAGTACTTTCACCACTACTGCATTGATTATACTCCATTTTGAACCTTTTACAATCTTTCGTTCGCAAGATTTTGTCCTGTAAAAAAATGCCACATGATGAAACAGATTGTAAGGAAAACATGATGTGCCTTTAATGTTTGTTTGCCGTGTAGGAAAAGCATCCTTAACTTCTTCACAATTCTCTAAGCGGCATGCAGAAAAATCGATTCTAACACCGTATGTTCCACACGCAACTAATTATCTCATGAAAAATTCATTCTACATCCTACGACCTCATTATTGGCATTACTTATTCAGTCAGATGTTTTACTGCAACACTTTCCCTGAACTGGGCAGCGTGTATCGCTGCTTACCTGTCAGTTTGAGCCATTATGCCTTGTTGTTCTGTAGGGGAATCCTTTCCTAAGTTAATATTGGATCTCTTTTTGAAGAATAAAGAGAACAATTTGCACTTCTCCAATAGAGGTGATGCTTGATGGGAATGTCGATTGCAACAGTGAGTGAGTGCACATTTTTCACAACTCATGTTGCAATAAAGCGTTTTTGTTGATAAATTTGAATACAAGTTCGATCGTTTGATTTCTATAGCAACCAGGTATGTGCTACGCATCAAACAAATTTATTCCCATTCTATTGAAAAGAGTAAAATTCGTAATCATATCATAATCTAGGTGAATCTGCTACTACACGCTTTAAATTCTATGTTCTTCCACACTCGGTTTCAAGAATTTCAAGCGATCTCAATTGAGCTCACTGTCTGCCATGTGAGAACGTGCCCGATGATATCGGACGTGATAGGATTGGCAACTTAGCAACGTCAAAGGAGTACGGGCGTGGCCTACTGTGCTGTAACTTGTGGCTGGTTGCACTTTACTATACGACGGCAGCAGCGGATAAACGTTCATTCTCGTCTCACTCTTCCGTCGCTGTTGTTGAACAATACTGTTCCTCTTGGCACGTTTTAGCTGTTCACGACTGATTAAAGCTTGGGGGATCACTTTTTGACACTTCACAGTATTAGCAATGAGAGGGGACCACATTGGCAGCAAACGTTTTGTGATGATGAACAGCATGTCATACGTAAAATCAGATATAGATGCTCATATATTTGGGGTTAAAATCCTTGATGCTAATAAAATGAACAAAAAGCTTATAAGAAGCCTTAATAATACAACTATGATCATTATCATTCGAATGTTACTGTCTGACGATTCTGTTTTCGGATCGCTTTGAGTTATTCCTTCTGTTATCTTATCGAGAGTTCCAATTGTCTCATCCAATATAACAGGAGAATTGGAAGATGATTCAACAGGCACGGTTTCACAGATCGACACTTCGTCAGAACTATCAAGCCATCTTCCGGTGCCAGTATTGTTTTGCATTTTGAACATACTACTTTTTCCGTTTCACTCGTAAAATCAACCGGTTCGACCAATCGGTAATGGTGCTTTTCTGACGGTAACTATGTTGATTAAATTTAAAGTATGAGGATACTTTCCTCGATTTAACCGGATTTTCTCTGATGCAGTTAGTAGTCGTGCTTTCCAGCGATGCATTTCGCGTAATCGACTGCTTCCGCGTTGAATGGATAGATACCGCAGACCCTAAAACCATTATGTAAAGGGTGTATTGTGACACACACAAATATTCGGCAAAATTCGCCCGTTCAACCAATCATCTTCAAATTTTCAGGGAGTAAAATAAAACATGTTATGAATATTTTCCCATGTTTGTTTTATTCAATTTCAATTCCATATCCAAATGCACGAACCTCCTTCTTTACACTACCCATAAGGTCCTGTACAACAATTGGACCAACTTTTTTTTGCATGGCAATCCATTTTTTCTTCATATCTTCCTCCGATTTCACTTCCTTAGGATGCTTCTGAAGTGTCTGCTTCATGATGGCCCAGTACTTTTCAATTAGCCGCAGTTCCGGTGCGTTCGGGGGGTTGAGATGCTTCGTCACGAAATTGACCTCCTTAGCCTTGTACCACTCCAAAACCTCTTTCAAGTGATGGCACGAGGCTAAATCCGGCCAAAAAATCGTAGGACCATCATGTAACCTCAGAAGAGGAAGTAGACGCGTTTGGAGGCATTCGTTTAGGTTCACCTGCCCATTGACCGTTCCAGTTGTCACGAATGGGATGCTCCGCTTTCCAGACGAGCAAATTGTTTGCCAAATCATACATTTTTTGGCAAACTTTGACATTATCTGCTTTCTAACGTCCTCAGGGACATCGAATTTATTATGTGTAATGAAAAACTTGAGCCCCGAAAGCATCTTGCACGCAAGTTTTTGTTAGATTCAGTTTCTTCGCCACATTTAGAATTGAACTGTTGGGATTCCTCTTGAAAGCATGAACTACCCGCTTGTGATCCTTAACACTATACGGAGTTCCATTTTTGCCACTTTTTCTTTCTGATCGATGGTCAAAAGTTCGTGGTACCGATTCAAAACACGAGACACTGTAGAATGTACCATTCCTAGCTTCCTGCTGATGGCACGATGAGAAAGATCCGGATTTTTGAGGTACGTGCGCAAAATTTCTTTGCACCGCTGCTGTTCTTCCGACTCCATCTTCGCAACGATTGCACATCTGCTAGTGAAACTTACACAGCGTAAACAAATACACATTAAACTAATTCCACCCAATATTTCAATAGAAAATATCTAACGGGTAAAAAGTGACAGCCATTTAAAAGTGGTGCAATTTAATTAACAAGCCATTCTGTAAATTTTAGATTCGAAATATCTCCTCGTGACTTATTACTTACTTGCAACTTAGTGTACTCCATTTTAAGTAAATGTTAAAAAAAAGTAATGTACTTATGAGGTATGATATGGTCTACCAGCCATTGTAGCACGGAAACTAAGCCAAGAGCAACAGGCTATCCTCTCTGTTCGATTTGATCAAATTGTTATAACCACCGATTGTCCTCATCGTGTAATTGAATGAAGAGCTAAACACATCACTTAAACGTATCCACAGGGATATAAAGAATCTCCTTCCAACAACAAGATTGAACAATTGGTGAAAAGAACGAGCGCTCTAACATGAGGATACCCCAATGGACGCGGAGAAGAGCCCGCCCTCTATTCGCAAACTGTTAGCAATGGGTAGTTGGCCTTCAATCGAGTGCTCTGATAGTCCCTCCCATTCCCCACATAGTTTGAAAGAAACTGTGTGTAATATTCTGTGTTATCTAATGCACATACAAGGAATGCTAGATTTGACATAAATGCATGGGATATTTCATATAAGATTTAGCCAGATATCGAGGCCTGTTCATAAACCACGTAGACTCATTTTTGAAAATCTCAGACCCCCCTTCCCCATCGTAGACTTTTCTCCATACATTTTTTTGAAATTTTGTATGGAGCTTAGTCTTTGGACAGAACCAGTACACCCCCCCCCCCCCCCCCACACAGAAAAGTCTACGTGGTTTATAAATAGCCCTTTGCTGAAATCAGGTCTGTTGTATGAAAGATTGCAAATAATTACGTTGTTTACGCTTGCTTTGGCTTGCAATTGAACGAGGGGAAATTTTACGCATTTGATAAAATTCGTTATTTTTTTCTGTGCAGTAATAGCATAATATATTCATATAAATATGTAAATATTTCTTTAAAAGAAAAATACTACAAGTATACGTATCTATTATACCTAATCTTCATTTGGATGATCCTGAAATGAAAGAAATCTTGTGAAAGCTTCCTGAATATTGCCGGTATAGCCTGAAAAATTTAGAAAGCCATTTTTTTTATTCTTAGATGAGGTATGATCATACTGTCTTGTAATTTTTATTGGGAATTTACCATTTATTCCCTGGATATTTAGTTTACGTCCCCTTTGCTACTGCACTGACCCTTGCAACTCCCGTGTGCCTTGCTAGTCCCTACTTCTTACTACTCCTCTACCCATAAATGAAAAAAACAGCGTTCCTTAAAAAATAGGAATAAATAAATATTTACACACTATTAAAAAGTTTGATTTATTTTAGTATCTGTAGCAGGCGAACCCATATAATGTTCAATCGAAGAATGCCATACACAATTTGAGAATGACACATTCATTCTTGTAATCGAGTTTGTACAATACAGAAGGAAAACAAAATACAGTCTTCTAATTCCGAAGTTAGAAAGTCCCCGATACCGATTCTCGATATCCGGCACCATCTGACCCGATCCCCAATGGAAGGCTACTCAGGTCACGACATTGGCGCAAAGGCTCCTCAAAGGTAAGGGAAAAGCAAAGAAAATTATTTCGAAGCCAGAAGAAATAAGCTTTTTAAAGTGGTGCATTGCCCCGGTTAGTAGCTAGGACAGGACCTGCCAGCTCAGAGAGAGATAACCTCTTATAAATTTATGATTGCTATGATCCGGGGTTCGCTCCAGTGTTGCCAGATATGTTTACACAGTAATCCCATTGACAATAAAGTAATTAAAAAAATTTCTTTTGTCGTCCGGGAAATGAAGCTGCATCAAACTAAACGTTAATTGCATGGTTTCATTGAATTTCATTGATGCTTACGCTGCAAATTCTGATGTGGGGAGAAAGCTTGAGCAAGAGAATGTCTTCCTCGCTTGCGTTCCCAATGCAGGCCTTCACCCATTCTCGGCGAACGATTAGATCTCTCGTGAACCAACGAAAATGGAGACCCGGATGTGACACGTCACTGCGATCACAATTTTTCGCTTTGCACTTAATTTCGAACTGATTTCAAATAATCCACTGCAAAAGTGAACTTTTATTTCCGCATTTGTTCTACACACCAAATAATCTTAATTCTTTTGCTGGAAACACATCAGCAAAACACTTGTTACTGATATACCAGCATATCTTAAACAAGTAACTTAAAAGCACCATCAATATTTACTGAATATCCTTTAGCATTTACATATATTTTGTTAACCAGCATTCTCTTTGACATTTTGTGGAATCCAGTATTATTTATCGAAAATCAGCAAATATTTTCTTACTGATTGTAAATCAGTTACTAATATTAACTGAAGACCAGTAAACTATTTTGCCTGTCAATTTGATGGATTGTTGATAAAAACGAATGAAGCTTTCGTGTCTCTTTGTTTTACAAATTGAGTTCTTAGTTTTAGATCCAACTTTATTTCACCGGAATGTTTCCATCAGCTAAAAAGGTCAATTACGGTGCTTGGAATACGAATATAATACTGGGCAAGTTTACACATCTACATCCAAAAACACCCAACCATAAGTAAAATAACAAAATGTGAATATATGTATATTGATTGATTTTATTTCCTGCTTACTTCTCATTATTAGAGAAAAAAAAATCCATCACGTGGTGCAAAATACATCAACAAGGGCACTCAAAAGATTGCGAATTCATTCGAGAAAATTGTTTTAATTTTTCACATCGATTGTAAAATATGGTTTTTTTTTAAACTAAAATAAATAAAAAGTTTAATGACTGAAAAATAAGCCGAAAACGTGTTATTATTTATAAAACCAAAAAGCAAATACTGTAATTTGCCGAAAATACAGCAACATTATTTGTCTTGATCTGCTCCTGGTTTATCCAGCAAATTGTAAGCATTTTGCTGCAGGCTCAGTATAAGAGCTGTCACTTTTTTGAATATCAGTTTTGCTGGTTGATCAGCAATCTTGGTTTTGCTGTATACATTGCTGAAATTACAGCTAAAAAAAAATCAGTGGGGTTGTGTACAAGACACGACCGGTTGACGTAGACTACGTTAAACCAAGTGATGCATTATAATGTCAGGGAAATTCTGTGTGGCTATTATTAGCGTGAAAAGGGTTTCAATTATTCGTGCCGGTCGCTTACCCATACCGATAGAAGCAGTTTAAGTCACAATATGACGGGTGCGGCTCTTATGGGACATAAGACCAGCGTTTTGAAGCCAGTATGTAAGAAAATTCTATTGTACTCTCTTGAGATATTATTTGGTTTTATGAAGTCAGTATGTGGGAAAATTCTCTTGTACACTCTTTATAACTCTTTGGTGGCCCTGAAAAGGGCCGTTTGGTTTTATGAAGTCAGTGCGTGGGAACATTCTCTTGTACACTCTTTATAACTCTCTGGTGGCCCTGGAAAGGGCCTTTTGGTTTAAATGATGACACGGCCACAGTTGCACGTTTTACGATGGACTATCTTTAAGGCCTAGAAGATAGTTGAGGATCTGTTAGGGAATATAAAATTATTAAATTAATGATAGTTTTAACCCCCCCTACAAACATTTGAGTCAAAAACTTTCGATGGATATGGATATCATTAAGGATTCTTGTTCGAACGAATTTCAGTAAAGTTTATTTATTTCATCGCTCCGGGCATTCGGCTATATTCGGTATACTATACGGAATATAAAGCTACTTTATAACATCTAAATGACTTTCTCATGTGATCAGTCAGCCATTTCATTTCAAGACAATAAAATTCCCACTATATTTATTTAGTTATATAGGTGTTGGAATGAATAAGCCCTTCGACAAATACACAACCGCTCACTCTTACTTTTCCATTGAAAACTTTTATATTCTACATTTTACTATGTGATGAATACATTAGGCCATAGTTGGGAATATAAGGTTAAATGCGTACCTAAAATATGGTCTATGGTTTTCTTGTGAAATTATTATTCATGTTTCTATGTGAATATCAGGTAAATTAGTGAATCCATTATGGCTAAAACGTTAAGGAAATCGAAATATATATAAATATATTAGATCTCGCAGAAGAAAGAGAGTGAGTTTTATAAAATATCATTATTCTTTGCTATGGGTATGGGAGAAAAGGTTGGTTAATGTAAAATGAATTCTTATAAATATAAAATAAACACCTGAGAAAATAATCACGCATTAAAATATGTTCAGCGCATTATTTGTATCGATATCATTTGTAGGTTCATATGCAGTAAAAGCATGCTGCGCATGTCATATCCAGAATACAATTAATACTATGTTGAAATTTATTAAGACAGGGAGCGACAACATAGAGAGATATTCAATTGCTATGATGACATGCACTTTGTCAAATTGATTTAAATTTAATAAATATCAATTTCCTACCTCGAGTTGAAGGACCTTCTCCAGCGTCCCAACTAGTTGTTGGCAACGCATTAGGGGAGGATGGTACAAAACGCACCGTTTAAGCAACATCGTGAATTACTAGTGAATGGAAGCTGAAATTTAGGAACAAGTTATTGGGTATGGCGCATTACTATTTTTTCGTTGTAGATCAAATGTAATTTAAATTCAAATCGATGATTTTTCGTGATTTTTTAAACCTTTTCCAATTTGATACCAAGACGACACCGGGGTAAAACGCCTGTTTCATTGCTCAACATGCACCCCAAAATTGGGGTAAGGCGCACCACAGCACTGGTATATGATGCACCACAATATTGGGATAGCATGCACAGCTTGCAAAAGGTAAACACACGGCTATAATAAGTTACTCAGAGTTGTAAAGTGAGGAGGTTGCAACATCTCGCCACATCTTTTTAGCTCAAGCAACCAATGGGTATGGAATAAAGATAGCAAAACGTTGCAATATGTTGCCAACTCCTCATTATATACACGCTTAAAAAAGTACCCAATAGAGCATTTAAGTGTGGGAAGCCAACTTTGGGACACGGGAAAAAAATCCGGTGCTCGAAACTAGCAAAATGGTTCATGATATCATGAAAAACGTCTTTTTTCATGTTATGAATATACACCATGAATAAAAGTCATGAAATCATGAATCAGCTTACTATGATCCAACGTAACGCCACTATGGCGTTATGTTTTTGATTTTTGATGATGAAAGTGGCAACTTGATTCATGAAATCATGAAGCATCTGATTAGTAACCATAAATTAAATTCATGAAAACATGCACTACTATTCATGATTATTGGCACCTGTCATTTATGATTCCAATTTTAGTGACGAAAACGGACAGTTTGGTTCATGATATCATGAAGCATTTCGTTTGGAACTACGAAAAAAAAAACATGAAAACATGAACATTATTCATGATTCCATATAGGTACCATGAAGCGAGTTCATGGTAACATGAAACATACTTATGAATAAGAGAAAAAACGGATTCTTTCAGGAGTTTGATAAGTAAACTCATTTTTTGATTTCAGTTTTTGATTTCGTTTCAATTTAAGTATATTACGGAAATGGCATGAATACAAAGGAAATGAGGATTAACAATCGATAGCCTTCAGCAAATCACGTGTGCTCTTCGGCAGCTCCACGATCGACGCTGGTATTTTAAACATATAGGTTTGTAGAAACAGCCACAGTGGCCTGCAATCCGGCGTGTACTGCAGGTTCAACACGTACGTCACGTGCATGCACATACATATGGCTTGCAGTATGTTTTCTGCTTTGTACTCGGAGCCGCCGAATACCACGATAATGGATTTATCGGGTCGCGATGCTCCTACCGTGATTATTTGCGGCTGCATTTGGACATTTTCAAATTTTGTCCGAAGAAACTCCAATCGCTGGTTGATCTTGACTTCGACGTCACCCGCAGTCTACATGGAAAAAAAGAAGAAAGTAACCATACAAACATGAACTCAACAACAAAATAGCACCAGATTGTTGAATTTTGAAAACATTTGTTTGTGAAAATCGTAATCACAGTTTTAACCCTATTTTGTCTACGAGAAGTCTCGTTAATAAAGCAATAAAAAAACTGTTTTGTTTCTTGGGTAAATTAAAAAAAATTATTTGTTCCACCGTTAATTTCGAAGGCGAATCGCTTTCCGGCCATCTGGTAGGTGATGTAGATGAGACGGAGAATGAGTGATTACTTCAATACCGCATTTACCGATTTCATAGTTATGCGGATCAACTACATATGCATCCAGGTGTTCATCGAACACACAGGCCTTATATGTATGGCAGACAAATGTTATCACTTCATTATTTTTGATGATATGGCGCACTTCTTTGAGAAACATATCATGTCTCCTGGCAATCAACACCGTTCCAGCTGTTATTTTCGTCTTTCCTAACATAACGTAGTTAAGCACTCGAACGATTACACTACCGTCACCGGAAATCAATTCGTGTTGAATTGGAATGCAGTGCAGTTTTATGTAAAATCCAGTCCCTTCATCCAATTGCAGCGGTCCGAAATTATGAGTGTTCGTGAATACTTTATATGACATCTTAAATTGGTCCTTTATCGCTAATGTAAGAGCGATATTCTTCCTCGATGATGTGGTTGTTGCTATCTTTTTGAAGTATTTATGTTTCATTTCTGGTATGAACGTTGATGTAAATCGAGTAGGTCCTGTCCACTCGATTGCAAGCGGATAATGAGTAAGGAAGTGTGCTTTTGGCTTAAGGTGTTTATCGAAAAGAGTTTTATATTGTGTTAATGTGCATTTGATGAGATATTTTAACTCCTTTATTTCCTCGGTAGTGAATGACGGTTTCATTATACATGAGCCAACTTTAGTAACATTTACGAGAAATGTCCATTCATCTCCAGCCGGCACCAAGTCTCCAATCATTAGTGTGACATTATCTACAAAACACTTCATCTGTCCTGCGGACATTTTGAGTTTCAGACACTCTAAATTCTCCTGTTTTATTTGTGGTGGAATACTTTTTCGCTCATTGATGTCATAATCATATCGCTGAATGCGTTGGTTCAGTATGAATAGTGAAAAATAGCCTTTTGAAATGAAACGAAGAATGCAACTAGCAAGAGCATCATGTGCGAAACCTTCATAATAGTCATGCATGCAGTCAACAATCTTCAAGTCAGTAACGTGAAAGTCAGGGATGGTGTTGAAAACTGAGTTTTTCCGGATTCCTGTTTCTGAAAAGCGATCGATTTCCAGTGCCGAATTATATGATTCCTCGGTGCGGTACAGAGCAGGATCGTCTTCTGTGTTAACCCTTATGCCTTCAAGATTCATTGAGCAAATCCTGCACAAGTAAATGGAAAAAATTGAGATTAGTTAAAATTATCGCAATGAAGGCAGTTAAGGTGGTTGTAGCATTCACACTTCGAGATTGCAAGCGCACACGACTCACCAACCGTTGCAATTGCACCTGCCAAAATGCTACTTTGTTTGCTGCTGTACAGTAAGCACGAAGTAGCAATTTGGCAGGCGACATTTCAGCGGCTGGCGAGTCGTGCTCACTTGAAATCTTAAAGTGTGGACGCTACAAGGAATCACCTTAAGACAGCTCTTCGATGTTTCTTACCTGCATGGATGATTTGCAACAAATGATCTACTGTAGTCCAAAATACTTTTAGGCCCAAATTGTCTCCACGCAAACCCCCAAATAAAAAAAAAAATATTCCTTTCTTCTCCTTTTACACGAATTCGTACAGGTGTTTCTTCTAGATGAATGATTTCTTGAACCATGGTGTTCAATATTTCTTCGTTGGTGAACGATTTCTCGACAGCAGAATATACGAACTGGATCAGGAACATGTTATCAATTTTGCCGTGAATATGTCTTGGTAAACTCGGGAAATTTAAGTAAAATCCTGTCAGAGCTTGCTTGCCAGCTTTTGAACCCAATGGATTGTTGATTTCAAACGAATCAGCAAAAATAAAGTAGGGAATGCAAATTTGGTCAAATCTTTTTCCGATCTTTTGCTTCCAGAATTTTCCTTTCACGAAATTATCATTCACATCATCTGGTGAAGTAGTGATCTTCTGATACGATCATGGTAGCGTAGTTCTCCAACCCAGCCTTGAAAGAGACCTCAGCCGTCGGGCCTGGCAGAATGGGGGAGCGGCATGACCGCTATCCAATAGCACACCGAGCCATGTAATGTAATATACTCTACATTTTCTGTCTGCATTTTCCTAGAATAAAAACTTTAAAATTCTAACCCCAAATTTTTTTTTGGTTCCGGATTAAGACCGAAAAACAAAACTTTAAATCAAACCTAAAAACTATTTGACACAAAAAGCTTATAGCTTGATGTGATTTCTGAATAAAAGCGTTTTAATTTCGCCCTAATCGAATAAAAATCAAGATGAAAAAAAACTTACCGCTAGGTTTTGTTGCTGCTTCTTTTACTGCTGCTGCGGCTGCTGCTGTGTACCGTTGCTGCTGCGACTACGCGGTAAGCTGTGCTCTTGATGTTTTCACACTATAATTAAGCACAAGTTAGTTTTTTTCGAGCATTTGTTAGGATTTTAAAACCTTACCTGAAAATTACCGTCGACCGGTAGGCACGCTTCGGTTGAATTGATGAAAATTTTTGACAGGTTGACAGCTTTGCGTTACGCTTATAGAGCGACCATGAATCATATTCATGGATACGTTTGTTTTGGTTCATGATTTTTGGAATTTCAGTTATAAAGCATGAATGAGGGTCATGATTCCATGACTCAGCGGTATGATATTTTATTCCGAGTTGGATTCATCAAAACGGGAATTGATTTATAATAACGCTTGTGGCGATCATGACTCATTTTCAACCGAGCAGTTGTTATTATTCATGATAATTGTGGTTTTCGTCATGATATCATGAACTATAGTCATAATGTCATGAAGTGTCACATTTTATGATTTCATGAATTTTTATTCATGAATACGGTAACGGATTTTTTTCCGTGTAATTAAAGGAAAATGAAGAAATATTAATTTAATTTAAAAAAAATTGAGGTGAGTTTTTGGGGGTGGTGTGGGAGGAATTTGAAAAAATTTTAAATGGTGTCAAGATTATTTTGAGGGTAATTATTTTTTTTAGCAGCGTTTTCGAAGTCGCGGCGAAACAATCGCCATGGTGAGGTAAGATGGCGGCTTGCACAAACCGACGCGATTGTGCGCCCCCATCATCCGCCATTTTACCTCATCGCGACGATCGCTGGTTGGGAGAGCCTTGGTACTTACCACCACCAGCTGCTACGTGACCACCATCTGCTACGCGACCACCATCTGCTACGCGTTCACCAGCGACCAGCTCCGCACAGCTTCTATGCTGCCAAACGAATGAGGCAAATTTTTCCTAAGTGTGCGTTTTATACCGTTCTCAGCTGCATGCGAGACGTACATGGAGAGACGAATGACATGATTGGTTAAAGTCCCTCTCTAATACAAATAAGAAGAAGATGATGCAAGACGTTCCTTGCTTCGATTTGAAAACTGTGATAGGAAATTTGGCAAATTTACTCTGCAAAATGACATTATAAGACATCACCTTATATTTGCGTTGTTTTCAATAGTTTACTATTGTTTGAGAATAGTGTTTGACTATTGAATTGGAGCGCGGTAAAATTTCCGACCGATTGAGGAAGAAATCATGTAAATCTATCGTGGATTATTTGAGTTATTCGCGTACAAAACGTACGGTTGTTCGTGACGGTCGCAATATTTTAGATTTTCATTTGACACCCTACCCTTGCCGTAAGACGTAGTCTACGTCAAAAAATCAGCAAAACTTTGCTGTTTCCCAGCAATAAAAAATTGTTGTGAGTTGTCACCAACGAAAAAAGTGAAAAAGCAGTCACTACAAGCAACACCGCCAAACCAACAACAAACTGCCTGCTTGTAACATAACTCGACGGAGACGGTAGAGGTGGTTGTCAAAGCGACCAATAAAAAACGGTATTTTTTGACAGGTAAATGGTCTTGTTTTTTGCACTAATAGCTGGCAGGTCCTGTCCTAGGTTAGTAGTAACGTAAATTGTTATTCATCGTAAAAAAAACGAATCGTTAGTGAACAGTGCAAAAAAAAATATCATCAATCGAAATCATTGTGATCAGTGAAAAAACTCCTTGAAAAGTAATTCAATGGTAATGAAAATAATGTAAATCATCTATTTTATCAATTATAATCGAATACACCAGGACAGACAATTTGAAAATTAATTTGAAGATTCGTGTGAAATCAGGTGAAAATTTTGATTAAAAAACAAAATCCACTTTGGTGAGGTGTTATGAATAATTCCAATAATCCAACGGCAATTTTGAATATCAATATTGCCTTGCCTGGCACGCTAAATGTTTGATACTAAATTCAAAATTCAAATGAATATAAGTTAGGTATATGAAACAACAATAAAACTGTCTTGAGTGGCAATACATCTATACATCCTGGGCAGGAGTGTTCAACGATTTAAATAACGACAATGATAAATATCGATAATTTCATTGTAGAGTTGAAATTAAAAGACAGCTAATGTTTCAGTTTTGAAAAAAACCAATATTGACCGCTGAGAAACGAAGCGCTTCTCTATCGTTGAAACTCAACCAGACTCGAGCTGAAAAGAAGGAATTGGAATTCTCGATAAATAAGAATCAAGGCTTTTTCATGCAGAAACATTCAACAATTAATCAGGAAAATGATTCGTGTTTCATAAGCACAATGAATAACCTATCATTGGCTTCTTTGAATGTCCCCGAATGTACTCCAACAGATGATGAAGAGTATATTGATAGAAAAAACTTTTTCCAGTGGAAAGAATTGTTTAGAGGCATTAACGCCGCTGGTAGCGTTAACCGACGAATGCACTCAAATGAGAATCTTCAAAATAAAAGCTGGATCATAATTACTAGATGTACTCGATGGAACAATATCGTCAGCGAAAGACCCGGATTCCGAATGTAAACCGTTTTCGAATGCAATGAGCCGATTGCAAAATCACTTCGGTTCCCGAAATCATTTATTAATGCAACGTCAGAAGCTACGCTCAAGAATCTACCGAGCCAGGTGTTAAATATGTCAAGCGTGTCATTGCTGCTGATAAGCTCTGTGATTTTGGAGAAGAACAATTAATGGAGAATGTTTGACATATTGTTCAGTCACACGCAACTAACCTAAAGATACGTCAGATCAGCCGGAAGGTTTTGAGAAATAGTGAATCGGTAGCTTATCAACTTGACAAAATGATGGTTCAGGAGGTCAAAAAAGAAAATATTCATGAAACATCACCAATTTCATCAAGCATGAAAAACGTGCCACAAAGAGAGCGTTTGAAATCTTCGATTCTCGATACCCGGCACCATCCGACACGATCCCCAATGGAAGGCTGCTCAGGTCACGACAGTCTCCAATGGCTAAACAATAATCTAATAAATTACGCAGCATACTCTTGTTGGTAATATAGAAATTTCTTCTCGTTTTTTGCTCTAAAGAGTGTACTTTCAATGCAACCGACTTACACATTTCGATTATTTTGAATCCAATCTCCAAAAACGAACTGAGCAGTCGTCAATTGAAGCGTTTTTTTTCTTTTGAACATCCAACTCCCTAGAGAGCAATATGGAGCTTTTCAATTGTTATCAGTTTCATGAACAGAATGCGAGTCAAAATAAACGATCCATAAGTATAAACTTTGATATCGTGCTTAGCGCAATTGGTGTAGACTAAAAAGTTAACTGCAAAGAGACTTCCCCCCTCTGGCCCGGAAAAAACTTTCCATAACAGAGCGGAAAGCAAGGAGAATACCGAGTTCGATCAAAGTTGGCTATGATGGGAGTTTTCTCTCTCTTCCGGTCTATAATAAACAATGCTTACTGAGATGTTACCGGATATTCTTCAGTTAGGAAGCAATCGTTCGCATTATGTCCAAGTTGAACAAACGTATAGAGTACAGTCTTGAGATTATCTTCTGCAAATAACGAAAGACTTAAGGAATGGACTTTATTGGAGGATTTACGTTGTCGGCAGTTTCGTCGGATAACTTTTCTTTTGATATGGATGAAAATGCAGAGACACGTTTTTGTGTTTACAAGGCATTGCTTGGTTGTTTTAATTTCCCACTTGACAATCACTTTCTGTTGGTTGATGGAAGCTTACAGCTTAGCCTGAAGCATGAAAACGTCAACTTGTGTAACCTTGGTACAAACATACTTTATAAAAATACTTAAATTCTCTTATGGCGTTTGTTGTTCGCGTAAGAGCTCTAACGGTTTTGGAAATTAACGTTTTTAAATCTTCATTCTGAAATGAGTTGTGCCTTTCCAAAATGGTATCGAATAAACGCTCAATGTTGGTTGGCCATTAATCAAATAAAATCTGTTGCAGTTAAATTGTAAAACGGTTGCAAAATACTCGAGCCTACTTCGTTAGACCAATTTCAATTCAGAATCAACATTTTAACTTATCGATCTCCATTTGCTGCGCTTGCAAATACTGTTTACATGCATGCATTCATACATAGCGAATAATTAGCTTATGAGTACACTTCATCGTAAAAGCAAATAAATTTGGCTAGCGAGACACGTATTGGCCTGAGCTTTGTTGTTATAACGTGATTAAAAAGCTTTGTGGCATAACAACCCAGAATTTTTTTTCGGCCCATAGATTAACCGTCGACATTTCAAGAGAATTGCTGCGTAAGTATCCTGGTGTCTTGATACATAAAGAGAGGTTTAATAGGCTGCGTATAGAAGCGCCGAATTATGAAATAGCTAATGAGATTGCTGACCACGAACTATTCAACATCGAATATTGTGTATATGTCCCTTCGAGAGATGTGGAGATCGATGGCGTCGTCTCCGATGCGAGTCTGGCTGTCGAGGACTTGAAACGAGCTTCTGGTTGCTGGTTCTGGTGAACTCTAAAGTCACTCGTGTGCTTGTAACTATACTGGATGTAAAGCAATTACATTCAGCATCGTTGCAAGACGAAAAAAAAATTTATCAACGTACAGACTCGTTTCGGGTGACTTTCACCGGTTCTGTTCTTCCAAACTTTGTAAAATTAGATGGAGCTTTTTTCCCGGTGCGCCTTTATAGACCGAGATATATACATAATTGTACCAACTGCAAAAGACTGGGGCATTAGGCGAGGAAACGTTCCTCTCCGAAAGTGCGCCGTAAGATAACAAAAGTCACCTTCACAAGATTGAAAAATGTTCAGGCTAATGGGGAACAAATTGTAAAACCGCAGGCTCCTACTGCATCAACTTCTGGATGCAGTAAGGACTTTTCGCCATTGCCCAAAAAGAATAATAATAAAAATAATGCTACTCTTCAACCTTTCCAAAAGGAACTCAAGTCCGATCGAGGATTGATAGCTTTTTCGGACATTGTGGCATTCATTTCAGACATGTTCAGTATACAAGACTCTCTTAGAAGCTTAGTTTCTGCCTTGCTTCCGACATTAGAATCATACCTTAAGCAATTGACTGTTTTATGGCCCCTCCTGGCATCGATCATATCTTTCGATGGATAATTCATCGAACCAGGTCGGAGACATGATCACTGTACTACAGTGGAACTGCCGTAGTTTGGTGCCTAAACTAGACTCGTTCAAATTTTTAGATCGCGATTCTGATTGCGATGTATTTGCTCTTTGTGAAACATGGCTTTCTTCAGACAATGAACTCAACTTTCACGATTTTAACATTATACGCCTGGATAGAGACGATTCTTATGGAGGAGTGCTTTTAGGGATCAAAAAGTGCTACTTTTTCTATAAAATTTCTCTACCATCTCTATCAGGCGTCGAAATCGTCGCTTGTCAAGTAACAGCAAAGAATAAAAACCTTTGCATAGCTTCAGTTTACGTTCCTCCTCGAACGTCCATTAGCCGTAGTCAACTCTGGAATTTAGTTTCTATTTTACCGTCCCCAGTATTGATTCTGAGTGACATGAATTCCCATGGCTCTGAATGGGGGGACCTATACGATGACAATAGGACGGCTTTCTTTTACGATTTTTGTGACGATTTCAATTTGTCAATTATGAACACTGGTGAAGTGACACGCATACCTAAACCTCCTGCTCAAGAAAGCAGACTCGACCTATCTTTCTGTTCAAGATCGCTTTCATTGGACTGTCTGAGGACAGTCCTCAATGGTCCTCATGGTAGTGATCACTTACCGATCATCATTTCAATTAAGTGTGGCCCTCATCCTTCAGAACCATCTCGAGTTCCGTTCGACCTTACAAGGAACATCGATTGGCAAAAATATGCAACGGCGGTGACAATCGGTACTGAATCCGTCGATACACTTCCACCGTTGGAAGAATATCGATTCCTTGCCGATCTGATCTACAAAAGCTCATTTGAAGCACAAAAAAGAAAAGTTCCAAGTGCACCCTTCAAAAGGAGACCAGCCACACCTGGCCGGGACGATGAATGCACAAAATTGTATTTACAAAAATCTGACGCTTTCAAAGCTTTTCGTAGACACATGACTTCCACTTACTTCGAGGAATATTCAAAGCTTGAAACACAGCTGAAACAACTTGTCAAAGCAAAAAAACGCGGTTATTGGCGAAATTTTTTCGAGGGACTCTCACGAGAAACCTCAATGACCACCTTGTGGATGGTGGCTCGCAACATGCGTAACCGCTCATCTAAATACTAATGAGAGTGATGAATACTCCAACCGAAGGATATTCGATTTCGCGAAAAAGGTCTGTCCTGATTCTGTTCCAGCAAAACATATTTTTCTAGAAGCGTGGCTCTCTGGACAGATCATTCACAATGCTGGAATTTTCAATGGCTCTTATTTCATCAAATAACTCCTCCCCCGGATGCGGTATGATATAATTCAATCTTCTGAAAAATCTCCCAGGTATCGCAAAAAGACGCTTGCTGGACCTATTTAATTCCTTACTGCGAAACAACATCGTACCGCCTGAGTGCAGACAAGTCAAAGTGATAGCTATTCAAAAGCCTGGCCAGCGTCTGATCGTAACTCATACCGTCCGATTGCTATGCTTTCGTGCATTTGTTGCATGAAAATTGTTGAAGAAAATGATCCTTCGAAGGCTCGATCACTGGGTCGAATCGAATAACTTGCTATCAAATACACAGTTTGGGTTCCGTAAGAACAAAGAAACAAATGATTGTCTAGCGCTGCTTTCCTCAGATATTCAACTGGCCTTTGCGCACAAGGAGCAATTGGCTTCAGTATTCTTGGACATTAAGGGGGCTTTTGATTCAGTTTCCATTGAAATCCTGTCAGAAAATATGCAGAGATGTGGAGTTCCCGGAATTTTAAATAATTTTTTGTACAATTTGTTGTCAGAAAAGCAAATGAACTTTTCACTAAGGCAACTGACAACTTCCAGAACTAGTTACATGGCTCTGCCGCAAGGCTCATTCCTCAGCCCTTTTCCTTAAGAGGCTCACATGCCGTTAACTTGCAAGGACCATTGCAAAATTCCCTAGTTAACCTATCTTCTTGGGCTAGGAATCTAGGGATCGAATTTTCACCGCAAAAAACTGAACTGGTAGTGTTTACTCGAAAGCGGTTCCCAGCCCAATTGCAGCTTAATCTTTTGAGCAGAAACATTACCCAATCATTATCTTTCAAATACCTTGGGGTCTGGTTTGATTCAGGTGGGCACTTAGAATGCCCACATTACGTATTTGAAGCAAAAATGCCAAAAAAGGATCAATTTTCTTCGTTCAATTTGTGGCACATGGTGGGGTGCTCATCCGGGAGACCTCATGACCCTTTATAAAACAACCATTCTCTCTGTTCTTGAGTATGGCTCTTTTTGCTTTCTCTCGGCAAGAAAAAGTCACCTTCTAAAATTGGAACGAATTCAATATCGTTGTCTGCGTATTGTTCTTGGCTGTATGCACTCAACGCATAACATGAGTCTCGAAGTTCTGGCAGGAGTAAAACCTCTCCAGAATCGGTTCTGGGAACTCTCGCTCAGAATAATAATCAAATGTGGAGTGAAAAACGCATTTGTTATAGAAAATTTTGAAGAAATGTTAGGGCTGAACACACAATCTCGATTTATGAGAATTTACCACCACTACATATCGTCGGATATATTCCAGACCGTGCTCACCTCACCTATAGCAGTTCCTCAATTCATTATGATCTTTCCATGAAACAAGCATCTCATGGGATTCCGGGTCAACTTCGTTCTATTATTATTCCGCGTATTTTTACTGAAAAGTACCAATCCGTCAATTCTGAAAAAGGTTTTTCACTGATGGGTCTCGCCTCAATGAATCCACTGGCTTCAGTGACTTCAATGAAAACTCTAGCGCCTTCCACAAACTTCAGGAACCTTGTTCTGCTTATGTTGCTGAGCTGGCAGCAATCAACTCCGTATTGGGGATGATTTCCAACATGCCCGCAGACCATTACTTCATCTTTTAGGACAGCATCATTTCGATTGAGGCTCTTAGGTCGATGAAACCTAGTAAACACTCATCTTATTTCCTTTCAAAACTAAGGAAACAGACCCGAGTAACACATCTTCATGCTTTTATGTTGAGCAAGCTTCTATGTAACCAAATATAGTCATATAAAAGTATTTTTAACCGTTATAAAACTTGTGTGTTGCTTGGGGATGAGTGTGCTGGTCGAAAGATCATATTTGATCACCTTTGTATGGGTCCCTTCACATTGCTCAATCCCAGGCAATGAGAAAGCAGACTCGCTCGCAAAGCTGGGCGCCCTGGAAGGCGAGTTGTATGATAGACAAATTTCACACGATGAATTTTACCATATAGTACGTCAGAGTACCCTTTCGAGCTGGCAAACCGATTGGGACGCCGGAAATCTAGGATGACTGTTACATTCCATGTTTCCTATTCTTTCATCGAGGGCGTGGTTCAAGGACCTGCACGTAAGCCGTGATTTCATACGCGTGATGAGTAGGCTTATGTCCAACCACTACCAGTTCGATGCACACCTCTATCGCATTAATCTCGTGGACAGGACTGCAATCTTTGCCGGTTTGAAAACGGGTTATGATGACATCGATCACGCAGTCTGCCAATACACGGATAATGACGCCGCCAGAACACGACTTTTGAATACCCTAGAGGCCCAAGGAAGACAACATTTTGAAGAGTCTCATCGTCGCCCAATAGTAATCACAACCATCCAAACACAAAAATGGAGCCCATTCCACACCAAGTTATTGTGCTGGCGACAACTATCTAATGAGACTACAGAATCCTATTTCCATGTTCCTCTGTCCAACCCATCCCCAAAAAATGTCACCTATTTTAACCTCGGGTAAACCGCGAGTAAACGGCCCAGGTCCTACTAATCCTTGTAGTAAGTCATTACATTATACAAAAAACAATCAATTATCGGCTCCGTAAAGCTAACGCAATTGAGCCTCCCAAATAAATGGACTAGTTTAAAAAAACCAGAATTCTAGAAAATGTTTTTAAAAAATCGAGGGAATATGAGGTTTATTCACCTTACATCACCTTGATTTGCATGTTAAATCAAACGTTTACCCACTCATGATATACTGGAGATGTCGACAGAAGAAGCTATTTAAATTCGCAGAATTTATGTTGACTTTCACCTATGTAATTAACCAGTACATTGTTCCAGTGCTTCAACTTCATGCGCAACCTTATCGTAGCTATTATTAGATTTCTTTGTAATGGCACCATCATCATACGCTACGACATCGTCACCGTCTGCTGTCACATCCAATTCGGCTAATGAAGAGCGCAATTTGAAAGTTTTGAAGTTGACACATTGCAGAAAAAGAACACGAACTCGAATGCCGCCGTCGTCTTCGTCAACATCACAGCCTGCCTGGTCGATGAGCGTAATCTGATCTTTATGCTCCACTCCTCCGCTATGCAAATGAGACAACTCAGGAAATAACTTTTACCCTGAGTTGATGGCAATGTTACTAATCCAACTCCCAGATAAAATTGACTTAACCGAATGGTTTCCAGAGAAACGTCTTTCTGCATAAGTTTGCTGGAAAGAAACCTGCGTCAGTCAGCCCAGCAGGCGATGGATGGTTATGATAATTCATCCTCCTTACTCTGTTGCATTTGGCTGGCCAATCTAAGGGAAGCTCATTATGGATAGAAGTCACTAAGATTAGTTATGTTAATTAAAGTATGGTACGAAATAAGCGAAGATGGCTGATTTGATTTATGTGCATGCAACAAGATCAACAAGATTGGTTGGTATCAATAAGTCTTGATGATAAAATGCGGTAATTGTGCATCCAGAACTCCATGGTCAGAGCCATGATTTTTTCCAAATATAATTCTAACAGCCCACATAGTAAGTGGTTAGACCTTAAGGATGACCTTAAGGGACGGCTGCAAGAATAGATTTTAATTAAACAACAATTCATAAGCATTGGTTGTAGCAAATAGTTAAGATTTGAAAGTTCCACATAAAGCCATGATAAATAATAAACTGAAAAGTCAGTGCCAAGGAGCCCGAATGAAAGATAGATCTAGGAGTGCAACTAATACAGTAATAATGGCTTTACGTAAGTTGTAGGCTAAGCCAAAATAACCCATTATCCAGAAGGCTATGGATATTTTGAGATTTGATCATTTTCTTTTTTTTTTGTATTTCCGTTAGTCAACCTTGAACTAACCCATCTCTTACATCAACAAAGACATAATGGAGGTAATATTGCTTTCTAGGTAACATGGAAAATGCAACGTACAAGCCATGTTTCTTCGTTGTTCCCTCACAAAGTAGGGATCATATAAAGCTACTAAAAGAACCAAGCTCATTTCATACACCTCCTTATTAAACCTGTCTATTTCATTTACACACCAAAGCGTCTTTTGCAGTTTGATAAGCACGTAGGTGAAACCCGCTGCGATGGAACTACCACGAGGAAATACAAATTCAACACTTTATTGCTTGCGGCAAGCAAATGCAGCACTATGTACTTTCTGGAATATGTTAGTGGAAATAAAATTTCATTGCACACGTTTGGTGCTGTTCATAACATTTCCGCCAGAAGAATATATTCGCTGCGAAATTGTTTCAATTCATCAAAAAAAAAAAACGCTCTATCTTTGTCTACTGGGAAAGTCAGCTGTGTTAATTTTGCTAGTCAAGATAAGGTATACAGTAGGGAGGTTCAAATTATCGATTCTACTCCACCTCACTTAGTTACATACTTTAAAAAGCATTACGCCCAGGTGGACAAAGCAGCATACTTGTTGTACATCGGTTGACATAAGTTTAATGTGACTCAGTTAAGTCACAAAATCAATTTGCGGAAACCAATTATGCCAACTTTGTGCTGCTTGGGGCTCCACGTTACTCGGTCCACGGCTGCTGATCTCCAGTTTGCTGGTGAGAGATATGCAATTCCTCGTTCCGAGTCCGTTTTCGTTGCTTTGGTCTATGACGATTAGTTCGTTTAGAGTTTTGTATTGGAGTATTCGTTGCAATTATATATGTTTCGCGTTGGCACGAGGACGATAATCAGCCGCCCCTAACCTGGAGCACAGACGTTGTTTTTAACCACCCCTAACATGTGATACAGATGCTCGCAGGTCCCACCGGGGTTGGTTGCTATGATCTTTCATATGGCTACTCGCCACGGGGAGGAAAGGATAGGAGCTACTGGACAAGAGACAAATGACCACGGTGGGGTATATTTTATAACTGCACGCACCGAAGTGCCATTGGTACGCATTGTCTAGTCATTTACCACCTCACTATTTATATCTTTCAAATCAGGTCATAACCAAGCATGAGCAAAGAATAATTAAAGAACCTTATTTGAATTCTTGGTTCATTTTCATGATGTTCCCTTTCTATCCATTACACATGGGGATTTTTTTTACTATCGTACAGATTGGGCCAAAGGGTCTCAAATTGTTACGAAACTTTGTCCACTATGCGGCACTATAGCGGCATCGATTGTTGCGAGTGGTCTTGTCCGTTTTTGAACTACAACGAGTATATTTTCATCTCACAATTTATGTGCTCTCAGGTATGGTTATGGTCATATCTTTATGAGGAATTATGCAATCATGATGAAAAAGGTTTTTCAAGGACAATATATAGCTTTGATTTGACATCAACAGAACTAGGATGGGTACATAAATAGCTCAGTGTGTAACACTAGTTTACAAAATAAATCAAAAGTGATGAACTTTATAATTCGACTAATGTTTCTAATGTAAAATTTTATGCAAAAATTTAAAATACCGTGTAAAAAAAAAAAAAAATAAAAATTTTTGAGATATTTTTATAAATTTTTTTTTTTAAAAAAAAAAAAAAAAACATGTATGTATGTATGTATGTAAGGTAGCCACCATCCCTTCTAAGACCTTGTCATGTATGCAGCTCCACTTAATAGCAAGATCAAATTGAGTTACCGGTTTGCATTCACAGTAACGCTGTATGAAGGGTCAAAAACGGTGGGGCGGACCCGTAAGCAGAGACACTTACGCGAAACCCGCGGGAACATAAGAATCTCCTTCTAACGATACGATCCAACAACTCGAATAACCCAATTCGCAATACTCATTAAGCTTTCTACGGGATGGCTTGTTAAGAAGGGCGCGTCACTCTCACTGAAATTGTTGGAGTAGAATTCACAGCACCACAATCGAATCGGTAGGATAAAGAAAATGATACTGTTTGTTCCCTCCTAGACGCCGGTTGTCATACCACTCCATTGTCCAATTCCAGCTTGAGTGATACCCTGATGCTCCCTCCCTTCCCAATATATATTTAATTTCATATAGTAATGTATAAAATATAGGGAATATATATTATAATTAGAATAAATATAGCGAATGAATATTATAATGACAAATAATATAGTGAATGAATATAAAGTGAATGAATATAAGAATGAAAATAACAATTCCATTTGTGGACCTGAAAGTTTAGACAATGTAGCTGCCAGAAAAAAAATTGATTTAAAATTATCTTATCAAACTTGGAATATCCATGTATAATCTGAAATTATATAGCAATAGAATAGTTAACCTAAAATTTCGATGTGCTGTTCCGTTTCCTTGCAATAATTTATGTAGTGAGTCTCATCGGAAATAGCGATTTTAATGAAATGAATTTAAATGCAATAATGCAATCATTTAATATCATAACATAAAATAATAAACTGACGTTAAAATATAAAATAATAATACCAGCAAGCCAGTAAACTATAGTAGAATACATATATCCGTAACTAATCTGACCATCCACTCATCGAAAGACTGTTGCAGTTTCTATTGAAATAAGATCTACTAAGATTAGAATTTGTTTTCACAATAATAGTCAGAGAACATAATAAGCGTAGGTACAAGATATATATGACATCTACTGGTATGTTACTGAAAATAAAAATAAGATGTGTATTAATATCATAATAACATTAGAAAAACTGAAGACAGCTAATAATAAGGCGAAATAAATTTCAGATGAGTATGAATCTAAAAACTGAATCTTAATAAAACTAAAATAAAAAATTAGGAAATTGAATTTTTCTATAGCTCTTGTACACTCATAAATGATTCCTCATGTCTGTGAAATAGGAAATGAGTGATTGTAAACTGTTAGGTTTTGAATTAATATATATTTCTGATGAAGAAGGAAAATGCTGTTTTAAGTAGAATTTTTCGAATATGATCCTTTCTAAAAAAAAACATTAAAAACCTTCCTATCTTTTCAAATACATAACGTAGGTTAGATGAGCTATAACTGACAAGGATGCATAAATGCGAAGCTGAAAATGACTTATAAAAAAGCATACAAAATGTAGTGAATGGATGTTATAATATAAAACGATAATAATTTCATTTGTATTTACGTGTCTGCAGATTGTGGTCCTGCTGCAATTGTATACGAACCCGCACATCCACCATGAACCTGAATGCTTAGATAATGTATCATGGCCACCAGAAAAAAAAACTGATTTTAAATTATTTTACAAAACTTGGGATATCCATGGATGATCTGAAATTGTACAGCATATAAAGAATAATGAACCTAAAATTTCGAAGTGCTGCTCTGCTAATAAATGTGATATAACCACAAAGGAACTGACTCTTAGCTTCGGGTCTTGATCCCTACTGAGCCCTTGCGGCACGTCAAGCCGGCCAGTTCAGCGCAAGGGTTTTAATAAATGAACAAAAACACATTTACTTAAAATGGAATATTTCCAACGCGTGTGATCCAATTTCAAATATTTTGTCATCAAATGAAGCAAAATTAAGTTTAACACTGATCTTTTGATCATTTCAATATTCTAGGAGTAATAGTTTCGCCGCTAAGTATATATAATTTTGTTGTCATTCTTGAGTACTAAAGGCAAATTTCTTTAAGATAAGTTTATTAAAACATAAAAATGATTCAAACTTGAGCTTCCAACAGTTGTCACCCAGCATTGATTCGTCCCAAAAGCCTTGATATCGTCGTTCTATTTGCTTCATTTATTGGACACTTTCGTCGCCAAGATTCGGTGGGAAGAAATCCAAATGTTAGTGGAGGAAATGGATTTTCACTGACATGTTCACACCTATAGTCATGAAGAGCAAGGAGTTAAACACTATGTACATGAAACATGGGTAACTTGATAAGTTATTTTTAGATTTAATATTGTCTTATAGTTATCCAGCAAATTCTCAATCCGCATTATCCGCACTTTTAGTGTTTCCTAGAAAATTTATAACAACCTGTCGAAATAATTTCCACGCTTCTTGCTCATCAGGAGCCAAAACTGCGAAGAAATGTTTGGCCTCAATCATTTTTTTTATTGGAAGACCCACGAAAACACCTTCCTTAATCTTTGCATCCGATATGTTTGGGAATACTGATTTCAGATATTCATATAGGGAAGATGTACCTATATTAATCTCATAACTTTGCAATTCATCCTACTTGAAATAAAACGATATACACGTGACAGGATTAGTTAGTAATGTTTGTTGTAGTTATTTAACGTAAGCAAACATTATAAGAAAACGAAACCGATCCTTCAACTGCCCAATTGTTTGATTCATCGTAGGATGAATATAGGAACAATGAGATTAATATGGGGGCAGTTTCCCTAGAGGTCCATTATTTTCCCACGCTTTTACAAAATTCTTGAAGAGTCCAAGTTTTATATGTAACAGTGGGAGAATAATTTGATCTTTATCCATGAGAGGAACACAGTTCAGGTTGATAGCAATAAATTTTAAGTGCACGTGAAAAACAATAAAATGACTAGGTGATGTTAGGCGAATTTGTGATATGTGTTGAACCGGAGAACTTTGAATTGCAACAATCTGCATCACATGCGCATCCGTTGAACAGAGAAGTGGAAAGAACACATCGGTGTAGCATATCCCGTCCACTTTCTCCCTGGAAAACGAACACATACATACATACAGATATGTGCTCAGTTCATCGAGCTGAGTCGAATGGTATATGACACTCGCACCTCCGGGTCTTGGTTAAAATGTCAAGTTTCCAAGTGATCTTTGTACCCTCCTTTTCGTGTATCGTGTAGGAAGGTTAAAGAGACTGGCAATTTATATATGCAAACGATGAAGATTACACAGAGACTGAAAAAATATTCCTGGAAAGTTTTGAAAATTGGAAATATCTTCTCAACACCATGGGATCCCAGTAGTGAACAGCAGTTTCTGCTAGAACTAGCAGAACTAGCAGAAACTGCTGTTCACTACTGGGATCCCATGATGTTGAGAAGATATTTCCAATTTTCAAAACATTATAATTTAAATTGGCGCACTGTACGCAATACAAACATAATTAATTAGTAGTGTATTACTGGAAAGGTTAGATAATCTTGTTCCAATTTCAGGGACACAAACATATCATGCGTTTATTCCAAATGACGAACAAAGCATTTATGTAAATTAATTCTCTGATGTTTCAAAAAATCTAGAAAATATTGTTTACTTTTCTCTCGATAGTACAATGAAACGAAAATTTTCCAACAATCTGAATCCAACACGAAGTCTACGACAAAAGAAATGATTAGTAAATAAGTAGAAATTAAAGGAATAAAATGTTATTTCCATCACTTAGAAATAAATAAATAATAATTATAAAATTTACAACAAGTATGTATTTACTTATTTTGACCAGAGACGTCTGCAAGCTTCGGACAAGGAAGCTTCGGCTATGAAGGAAACATGCTGCCCCGCTCCACATTGCCAATGTCGTAATGGACGATGAAACAAACGTCAAGGCTTATTTCAAGCAGCTCCCAGGTCAAGAGTTTATACGGCTACCGGAAAAGGAAAGATTCAAGATAAGTTTAAGCAAAAAAATAAATAAATCACTAATTAATTATGTTTTTATTGCGTCCAGTGCGCCAAATTTAAATTACAATGTTTTGAAATTGGAAATATCTTCGCAACATCACAGAAGCAAACACAGCAAGCCAGTCAAGGTGGCGGATCCGTCCCTGCCTTGACCTAGACCGCAGTGGGATGTTTGGCAAAGATGTCTATGTTTGCTTCGAAATACTGCCAAAACAAAGCCCTACGCTCAATTTCAAACTACTTCTATTCAATTTCATAACCTGCCGAGCACTATCGGACCTATCAATACTTTCTCTTCACATCTTTGGTTCTAGCAGAAACTGCTGTCCACTACTGGGATCCCATGATGTTGAGAAGATATTTCCAATTTCAAAACAAACAAAAAATGTTCCCGAAAAAATACTTGGTTTGGCAGGCGATTTGCACCTGTGGGCTAAAAAGCTAAAGTTTCGTGACAACTGGCACTGTCATAATATTTTCATAATATTTTCATATTTATAGGCATTTTTAGGAGCTGGTTAGTTTCAATAAACATGGCGTTCCATTTACATTTCCGTTTTGTGTAGACGGTAATTCAATCAACTTCACGTGACACGGTAGTTAGTATATTTTCAACTGTTTATCACGTAAGCAGGTGTAAACATCCTATTTTCGCTTTGAAAAACTGTAGTGACAAACAAATGTACTCTTCTTTGCTCTGCTTATGGATGAAGAAGCATGAGAAGCAGAACAGTAGTTCTGTTCGATAAATTTTAATGCAAGTAGAATTACAACTACACGATCGTGTAAATTCGAATGATAACGCATTGAAAAGCGAGTGTACTGTGAGTTGTTATTTTTGCAACGCGTACTAATGTATGAATCAATGCAAATAGCCGTATTTTTCCATGTTTATCAATGCTCCGATTTTGTGCACGACTTTTAATTAAAAATTAAAGAACACTATGCATTACATAGGTATATTTTTACTATGTATACGTTTTACAGCGCATGTAATTTTGATTATTTTTTGCAGTGTTATCCATCGGACATATTGTATTTTTGGTGCTGGTTTACATAAATTTACACGAGCATGTAGATTTAGAAGTGATGTCGTTGGAAAAAGGGTGTCTTTCGTTAAGATTTTACACCGCGAGAAAAAAAATACACACCGGGTGAAAATTATTCAAATAATCGTTTAAATTTGAGAGTTATACCATGCTCTTATTATATGCATTTTTTTAAACTTAAAATTCAAGCAAATCATTGTTTCAAGCGATGTAGTTTTGTAATGCTCGCCATTTATACGGCATGTAAACTTCATGATTTTTTGCTGTGTTTCTATTGTCTGGGTCGAACGATTGCAAGGTTAAGCTGGTTCGTATACCGAATCCCAAAGAGCAGGATACCAAAGTAAACTATTTGGAATACGCGGGTGGTTCGAACATGACAGATACACGGGTGAAGGTAAAAAAAATGTTTCGATGCCACCAAAAGGGCAACTGGAAGCGTGATTGTCCGCTAGCCGGCCAAAGATCCGACACTAATTCGATCAAGGTGATACAGCGAACAAGTGCATTTGTAAAGCCAGTGATGATCGGTGGACTGAAATTAAGTGTGTTAGTGGATATAGGGGTAAAAGTGTCTACTATTAAGCAGTACACTGTTGGTAAAATTTTGTAATTTTCTATCGATTTCCATACACATAATTAGAGCATTGAAAAAGATTGAAAATTATAGTCGAAAAAAAATTACATGAGGTTAAAATTACATGAGACATTATTTTTACTCGAATTGATTGCGTTAATCCATTATTGGTTTGAAATAAAATTCGACAATTTTGCAAATACATAATCGCTCATATTATGTATGCTTTTATTGAAGATCATATCAGGATACCAAATTCCAGTTGTTCGAGAACCCAAATACAACCACCATTTAGTACTTTGCTGTGCATATTTCTTTGATAATGCATGTGTTCATAAATATTTTCGAATGCTCAGTTCATGTGCATGAATTTCAATAGAGATATCAACCACTTTAAGGGAGTATATTTTGGAACATGTTCAACTATAATTTACTATGCAAGTTCGTAAGTTCGATTTTTTTTCCAAAATCGACACACCCTAGTGGCCAATAAACCTGCCTAATATGCAACGGTAGATTTGTTGTTGTTGTTTATTGATTAATTGAACTGAACACGATATTCAACTGTCATTACGTTTGCTAAGATATGCTAATTAAAACTAATATAACATATAACATTTGCCAGAATAATAACAAATAATCAATTTTTTTAAACTTTTAAACTTTTTAAACTCCACTACCGATCAAGTCCACACAGCAGGCCCTCCAATGCGGTTACAGAGGACAATGTCAAAAAAGTTCATGAAATTGTGTTTGCTGACCGGAAAGTGAAGGTGCGTGAGCTAGCAGATGCCACAAATATTAGTACTGAGCGCACACGCCATATTTTGGGCGAGATTCTGCATATGAACAAGTTATCCTGCTTCTGGGTGCCGCGCATGCTCACTCCTGACTAAAAACACGAACACGAGAGCCTCTTCGAAACAGTGTTTACACTTGCTGATGCGGAATCGGAAGGACTTTTGGCGTCGATTGGTAACTTTTGATGAAACCTGAATCCACTACTACACACCAGCGGAAAGAATGAGTGCCCGGAAATGGACTGAAGCCGGCACGAGTGCTCCGAAGCGGCCTAGGGAGGCTCAATGGGCCGGAAATATTTTGGCGTCGGTTTTCTGGTATTCTCATGGCATACTCTTCGTGGACTACCTCGAAAAGAATAAAACCGTCAACAGCGAGTATTACTGTACATTATTGGAGCGATTGAAGACCGAAATCACTGCAAAACGGTCACACATGAAGAGAAAAACAATTTTGTTTTTGCAAGACAATGCGCCGGCGCACAGGAGCATCACAACTACGGCTCAAATCAAGGACTTACGGCTCCAATTGCTTCCGCATCCACTGTATTCACCCGAGTTGGCTCCCTTGGACTATTATCTGTTCTCAAACCTCAAGAGATGGCTCATCAATAAAAAAAATCAGCTCACGCGAGGAAATTATCGACGCAGCGGAGGAGTATTTTGCAGACCTTCCGGGAAATTAGTTTTTGGACGGGATCAAGTAGTTGGAAAATCGCTGGAATAGGTGTGTCGAGCTAAAAGGGGACAACATTGAATAAAATAAAAAAAAATAAAAACATTTAGAATAGTGTTTTTTCATTCCCAAGGAGGTTACTTTTCACCCCACCTCTCTACAAGGCTATGTGAAGTTTTTTTTTTTTTGGAAATTTCATTCCTAACGAAAGTTTTTTCGAAAAATACAAAATTTAACAGATGAAAGATAAACAAAAAATAACTCTAAAACACTGAAATTATTTTCAATAATGACCTTACAACCAGACTTTAACAACATCATCAAAACCAGGCATGAAAATTCACATGAAATAGACTTTGTTCTTTTGTTAAGATACGCCTTTTAAATAGTAAACAGCGGCACACCGATGCATCCCCATTGATGTTCTTACCAAAGGCAAAATTAAATAACCTAATGGATATAGTAGGCCATAGCTACGAACATAGAAAAAAAAAACATACTAATATGATATATATATTTACAGGGGATAGACAAAATGATCGGGACAGGCAAATTTTTGATCAACTTTGCAGTGCTCTAACTTCATGAAATATTATCCGATTTCAATTGTCCAAGAAACACTCGACGGGGAAATCAATGTAATTTTATGTTTCGGTAACAAAATTGGCCATGGTCACCGGATACCGGAGTTGTTCCGGGTTTCCGGAGGGGCTATTTTACATGTTGACTTTGCGATGAATTTTCGTACAATGACGTTGTCAAACATTTTTTTTTCAGTAAACACACGAAAAAACAAAACATTTCCCAAGCAAATGAAAGGTCGATCACAGGAATTGGCCTTAAATTGACCGAGATATGGCCATTTCCGTGAAACAGGTTCTGATGAAGGGTCCTGGATGCGGTCAGTTCTTTATTTTACTCAATATATGCTATGTCACAGCTTTTTTTCTTGTTTTTTTTCTTGTTTTATACCACAAAGCTTATTATAAACAAAAAGTGGATCTTTGGCAATATTGGCCCCACCCGGAACCACCGGAACGACCCCGGGGGAACCTGTAGTAGGGGCCAATTACGATTTTACTCGAAAGCATGCCGTGCAGCAGCTCTATCTTCATGATTTTTCATAAGTATGATTTTTATACACTTGAGAAGGCTATTGGCTACATTGGCCACTCCCTGGACCGCCGGAACGATCCCGGGGGAACCTGTAGTAGGGGCCAATTACGATTTTACTCGAAAGCATGCCGTGCAACAGCTCTATCTGCATGATTTTCATAAATATGATTTTTATACACTTGAGAAGGACATTGGCTACATTAGCCACTCCCTGGACCACCGGAAAGACCCCGGGGGAACCTGTAGTAGGGGCCAATTCAGATTTTTCGCCAGAGCATGCCGTACAGCTGCTCTATCTTCATGATTTTTCGTAAACATGGTTTCGATGGACTTCGGAAGGCCATTGGCTACATTAGCCATTCCCTGGATCGCTGGAACGGCCCTCGGGAGAACCTGTAGTAGGGGCCAATAACGATTTTACTCCAAAATGTGAACTATAAGATTCACTAGCTAGCCTGAACCAGCTTCCTGGTAGCTTCAAGGATCAATTTATTTAGCTTTGGTTCGGATATGCAAGAAATAATTTGATGAAGTATAGGGAAGAGTGGGTTTTATTAGTAGCGAGTGGGTCCTCCGTCCGCATCAAGAACGGCTTCAATCCGCCTTGAGATGGAGCTGTAGAGGTTTTGGATCACGTCTACAGGTATTTTATACCACTCGTCGATCAAAGTTTTCTCCAGTTCCTTCAAAGACGAAGGTGGTGGGAAAACATTTCGCACCCTTGCTTCCAATGTTGACCACAATGGTTCAATAATATTAATGTCCGGTGACTGAGCAGGCCACTCAAGGTGATCAAAATCACTTGCGTGATCCTCATACCACTTCTTGATGGACTTCGCTGTGTGGATGGGAGCGTTGTCATCCTGGAAGACGCCGTTCCCTTCTGGGAAAATGGATCGCACCATGGGAAGCACCTAGTTGAAATTTAAAAATAATAACTCTTTGTTCATTCCTTGTCGAACGTTCGAGAGAGCAAGTTCATCTCTTGGTAGCTCCGTAATCGAATTACGTTTTGGTTTTTTTTCTCCGCGATCGTGTTTTTTTTTCTGCACTACAGCTGGTGTAACAGCTAGTTCAATAGTGCCAGAGTGCGACGTTCGGAACGAAGGAAGTGGCCTTTACAGGCGAGCCTTGTGAAGGACCATCCAACGACCCGTCATCGACACAGAAAGTGATAAAAATATCGTTCTCCCCCACGACGACTATCATCATCATCATCATCATCATCATCATCATCATCACACAAGGTCGTCACCCGACAGCAGCAGCCGCAGCAGCGCAGCAGTAGCAGCTCAACAATACATATAAGATAAGTGTTTTGTTTTTCCTCTTCTCCCCTGAATAGATTGTATTTCCATTTTGTGTTTTCGTTTGTGTTAAGCTTAATCTTTATTGTTTTGAATTGTATTGTATAGTGTGTTTTTGTAATTGCCTCAGTGGTTGAGCGAAATAAGCTCCCACGGGTGCGACATGGATGATTTGTTGGAAGATGATTCATCCATGCCGCCAAGTAATGAGGTGTCTCAAAACGTCGCCCGGTCACGGGCCTATCCAGATGATTCAGCTGGTCCATGGGTTGTCTACTTTCAGCCCAAAACGAAACCTTTGAATGTTTATCAGATTTCTAACGATCTGACGAAGCGTTTCTCGGCCGTGACTGAAATTATTAAAATAAGACCCAATAAACTCCGGGTCGTTGGGTCCAACCTGAAACAGGCTAACGAGATTGCTGTCTCTCAGTTCTTTACTCTCGAGTATAGAGTGTACATCCCAGCTCGAGGTATTGAGATAGAAGGTGTGGTCACCGAAGCGAGTTTGACCCCTGAGCTCCTTTTGAAGCAGGCGGTTGGTCGTTTCAAGAACCCTCTGCTTTCTCCAGTGAAGATACTGGATGTGCAAAAATTAGGCACAGTATCGATCACTAAAGATGGAAAAAAGTTCACACCGTCAGACTCGTTTCGTGTGACCTTCTCTGGTTCAGCCCTCCCTCAATACGTCGAGTTGGGAAAACTTCGACTACCTGTGCGGTTGTTTGTACCTCGGGTCATGATCTGCCAAAAATGCCAGCAGATGGGGCATACGACCTCCCATTGCGGCAATAAGGCACGCTGCTCCGCTGCTCCAACTCGTCGTGCCCGGCGTACAAACAACGCGGGGAAAAATTAGAACGCTCGCTAAAACAGCGTTCCAGGCAATCTTTCGCCGAAATGGTGAAAAAAGCCTCACCATCACCCGATGCCAATACAAATCCCTTTGCTCCTCTGTCAGATGACGAGTCTGACTTTGATTTGGCTGAAGAGGGAACATCATTCAGCTTTCCGGAAGGTGCTTCAAGGAAGCGAAGACGCGTCCGCCCATGGAAAGTTGCTGAACAGAAGCCCCAGATCAGCCTGCCCATTTCAAGGAAAGGTGGAAAGAAGGAAAATCCAATTCCACCTGGTTTTCGTAGCACTAACTACACCCAGGACTTTCCATCTCTTCCGGGGACATCCAAAACCCCTGATGCCCCAATTTTAAGAACAGAAGCCCCTTCCTCTACTGGGCTGTTCTCATTTGATGACATTGCCGAAGGTATCTTCAAGTACCTCGAAATTTCTGACCCTCTCAAAAGCATTGTTATGGCAATGCTTCCCACAGTGAAAACTTTTTTGAAGAAATTGACAATCAAGTGGCCCCTCCTTGCAGCAATCATCTCCTTCGATGGATAATTTTCCAAATGAGGTCGGGGATTTGATCACTATTCTACAGTGGAATTGTCGAAGTTTAATTCCTAAATTAGAATCATTCAAATTTTTAGCTCACAATACCGGTTGTGATGCATTTGCTCTTTGTGAAACATGGCTCTCTTCCGAAATCGATCTTCCGATTCACGATTTCAACATTATTCGGCTTGATCGTGAGGATTCACGTGGAGGAGGAGTACTTTTGGGGATCAAAAAGTGCTACTCCTTCTATAGAGTGAATTTTCCTCCAATTCCAGGTATTGAAGTTGTCGCATGTCAGGCTGTTATTAAAAATAAAAGCCTTTGCATTGCTTCCGTTTATATTCCTCCTAGAGCCTCAATAAACCGAAAAGAACTTTCAGATATTTGTTCGGTCCTTCCAGCTCCACGGTTGATCATGGGAGATTTTAACTCTCACGGTACAGGCTGGGGAGAACTGTACGATGACAACCGGTCTTCCTTGATATATGACCTCTGTGGCAACTTCAATATGACAGTTCTTAACAATGGAGAAGTAACACGTTTGGCTGGTCCATCCTCACTTGGCAGTAGATTAGACCTAACACTTTGTTCGAATTCATTATCGTTGGATTGCACATGGAATGTGATTCAAGATCCCCACGGTAGTGATCACTTGCCCATACAAATTTCGATTGCTACAAGGTTCAATTCGTTGGAATCCATTAACGTCACGTATGATCTTACCCGTTACATTGATTGCACAAAGTTCAGGACAGCAGTAGGTGAAGCCGTAACGACGGTAGAAGAGCTTCCACCGCTAGAGGAATATAGCTTCCTCTCCAACCTGATCTTGGACAGCGCGCTTCAAGCTCAAACTCGACCAGTTCCAGGAACGTCATTTCGCAGGAAACCTCCTTCTCCATGGTGGGATCAGCAATGCACCGAGGTTTACCGTAAAAAGTCCGACGCGTTTAAAGTTTTCCGTAGACGTGGAACACCTGAGCACTTCGAAGTATACACGGCTCTCGAACGCGAACTTAAGAGCCTCATCAAGGCCAAGAAACGCGGATACTGGCGAAGATTCGTGGACGGGCTATCGCGCGAGACGTCGATGAGTACTCTTTGGAACACGGCGCGAAGATTGCGTAACCGAACTACGAACAACGAGAGCGAGGAGTACTCAGACCAATGGATTCTTAAATTCGCGCGAAAAGTTTGCCCAGATTCTGTGTCGGCACGGTTGATTCCCCGCGAAACCACGAATTCGATAGATGAGATTAGCCAACCCTTTTCAATGGTAGAACTCTCTCTCGCACTCCTTTCGTGTGGCAATACGGCTCCAGGGGCTGACAGAATCAAGTTCAACTTGCTTAAAAACCTCCCAGACGTCGCAAAGAGGCGCATGTTGCACTTGTTTAATCAGTTTCTGGAACACAATATTGTACCGGCTGATTGGAGACGGGTGAGAGTTATTGCCATTCAAAAACCTGGTAAACCCGCGTCCGACCACAACTCCTATCGACCCATCGCGATGTTATCCTGCATTCGAAAGTTGTTGGAGAAAATGATCCTCTTCCGTCTGGACAAATGGGTTGAGACGAACAACCTGCTTTCAGATACTCAATATGGTTTCCGTAGGGGTAAGGGAACGAACGACTGTCTCGCGTTGCTTTCCACAGATATTCAGTTAGCTTTTGCTAAAAAAGAGCAAATGGCTTCTGTATTCTTGGATATCAAGGGGGCTTTTGATTCAGTATCTGTAGAAGTTCTTTCAGATAAACTCCACGCTTGTGGCTTTTCTCCATTAATGAATAATTTTTTGTACAATTTGCTGTCAGAGAAACATATGAGCTTTTCTCATAAAAACTCTACAGCTTTCCGATTTAGCTACATGGGTCTCCCCCAGGGATCATGTTTAAGCCCCCTTTTGTATAATGTTTATGTCAAAGACATTGACGGTTGTCTAACTGACAGCTGTGCGTTGAGACAACTTGCAGATGACGGCGTAGTATCTGTCACGGGATCCAATGGGGTCGATCTGCAAGGACCCTTACAGGATACCTTAGACAATTTGTCTACTTGGGCTCTAGAGCTAGGTATCGAATTCTCTACGGAGAAAACTGAGTTGGTAGTTTTTTCTAGGAAGCATAACCCAGCACAACCGAAGCTTCAAATTTGGGGTAAGCCGATAATTTATTCTATGTCCTTTAAATATCTTGGGGTCTGGTTCGATTCAAAGTGCACCTGGAGATCCCACATTGAGTATCTGAAGCGAAAATGCCAGCAAAGGATCAACTTTCTCTGTACAATTACCGGGACCTGGTGGGGAGCACATCCGCAAGATCTTCTAACGTTGTACCGGACAACGATTTGGTCGGTTATAGAATACGGTAGTTTTTGTTTTCAGTCAGCGGCTCGGTCGCACATCATTAAACTGGAACGTATTCAGTATCGGTGTCTTCGTATCGCGTTAGGTTGCATGCATTCGACTCACACCATGAGTCTTGAAGTGCTGGCTGGCATGTTGCCACTCTCGGATCGGTTTTCAGAATTATCTCTCCGGCTCCTCACCAGGTGTGAAGTTATGAACCCCCAGGTGATCAAAAATTTTGAGAAGCTCCTTGAGTTGAATACTCAAACCCGCTTCATGACCTTGTACCATTTGTACATAACACAGGATGTCAGCCCTTCGCCGAATATTTCCAATCGTGTTTGCTTCGTCGACTTCGGCAGTTCGGTTCATTTTGATTTATCCATGAAGCAGGAGCTTCATGGAATCCCAGAGCATCATCGTCCTATGATCGCTCCTGTGATATTTGCTGCAAAGTTTGGCCAAGTTGATTCCACTAAATCGTTCTTCACTGATGGATCATTGATAGAGGAGTCAGCAGGCTTTGGTATATTTAATGAAATTTATAGCGCCAATCGTAAACTTCAAGCTCCTTGTTCCGTATATGTCGCCGAATTAGCGGCAATACACTTTACGCTAGAAATTGTTGCCTCACTAACACCGGATCAGTATTTCATTTTCACGGATAGTCTCAGTTCTATAGAGGCTATTCGCTCTTTGAGGCCGGTAAAGCACTCCTCGTATTTTCTCATGAAAATACAGGAGCTTCTAAGTGCTTTATCTTCACGTTATTTCATCATCACCTTTGTATGGGTCCCATCTCATTGTTCAATTCCGGGCAATGAGAAAGCGGACTCGCTTGCAAAGGTGGGCGCTATGGCAGGCGATATTTATGATCGACAAATCGCCTTTAATGAATTTTTTACTATTTTTCGTCAACAGTCACTCGTCAGCTGGCAGTATAAATGGGGTAAAGGAGATTTGGGGCGATGGCAACATTCTATCATCCCAAAGGTGTCGAAGAAATCTTGGTTTGGGGGGATGGATGTGGGTCGTGACTTCATTCGTGTGATGTCTCGCCTCATGTCCAATCATTATTCTTTGAACGCTCATTTATACCGTGTTGGGCTGAGCGACAGCAATCTCTGTGAATGTGGACAAGGTTACCAGGACGCAGATCACATTATTTGGTCATGTGCTGAGCATCGTGGAGTCAGATCTGAGCTTTATGATTCCCTTCGGGCTCGAGGTAGACAACCCAATGTACCGGTTCGAGATATCTTGGCTGTACGTGATCTGGAGTTTATGAGACTCATTTATGTGTTTTTGACTAACATTAGCCTAAGACTGTAGTTAGTTTAACATGTATGTTTATTATAAGTTTTTTTTTATCTGTGTTTGTGAGTGTTTTTTCTTTCTCAAAAATGTTCAAGTAAAAAGAAAACCAAATATTGTATAGTTATAAGTTTTTTGACAGTGTAGAATTTAAAATAAATGTGTTATGAAAACCATACTTAAAATTCCCGCCCATCTTCCCATCCTTAAAATTGTTATTCCTATTAACCTCGAGACGGCCGCGAGTAATCGGTTCTATCCTTCTAACTTTAGTTTTAAGATAACTGATGTATATAAATATGAAAACTTGGCTCTGTAAAGTTGATTCGATTGAGCCTGTACAAATAAATGATTTAAAAAAAAAAAAAAACTCTTTGTAGTGTACATATGTCACCAACAGTTGAAATACCTGCTCATCCAATATAGTCCTGTAGTGGTCAGCCTTCATTTGGCCTTTTACAGCGACAATTGGACCAACCCCATGCCAGGAAATCGCGCCCAGACCATTACCGATCCCCCACCATGCTTCACAGTGGGAAGCAGGCAATCTTTGTCGTACTCCTCTCCAGGAGAACGCCACACGTACACCCGCCCGGTTGTTGGGAAGAGCGTGAAAGAGGATTCATCTGAATATACTACATTCCTCCACTGGGCTTCTGTCCAAGCGGCATAGAGCTTGCTCTTCGCTGCATTCGCTGGCTGTGATCGACCTCTCATTCGCTTGGGAAATGTTTCGTTTTTTCGTGTGTTTACTGAAAAAAAATGTTTGACAACGTCATCTTGTACGAAAATTCATCGCAAAGTCAACATGTAAAATAGCCCTTCCGGAAACCCGGAACAACTCCGGTATCCGGTGACCATGGCAAATTTTGTTACCGAAACATAAAATTACATTGATTTCCCCGTCGAATGCTTCTTGGAAAATTGAAATCGGATAATATTTCATGAAGCACTGCAAAGTTGATCAAAAATTTGCCTGTCCCGATCATTTTGTCCATCCCCTGTATATAATATAAAAAATAAAATATTTTCCACTCAAATACTGCATATGGAACTTGTGTCTATTTTCTGTACATGTTGGGTGCGTTAAAAGTATGTGAATCCAACGACGTGAAATTCAGGTCATTTCAAAATGGTACAGACAATCTATTCAGCTTAACCACAGCAGCTAAAAAAATTAGAAAATCGGAAAGAATGGTTAGATTCTCAATTGCATTAGACTAAGTTGATCGTTATGATGTCACCAGGGGGGTTTTTTTTTTTTGGTTAATCGCAGAGCCTATGACAGATTTGGTACATAGGCCGAATGAATGGCCTAGGCTGACAATACATCCCTCAACCCTAGTTAATGTCAGCTGCGTTTGTTTCTTTTTCGCTTTTTTACCAAACCTTGATTGCAAAAATCTGTGTGAACATGCAATAATAGGAATGATGCATCGCTGTATACTTTCAGATCACACGACACCCATAAAGAACTGTAACAAATTAGTCAAAGACTAGTTACTGAATTAAAACCTAGCGATCACTATTATGAGAATACTTTTCAGCCAATTTACCATAAATGCTGCAATCATATCAAAAATAGCCATGGACGCGCCTTCAAAGAGATGGGGTGCGATTCAGCGCGCATAGAGCAACGGCAAGATGGCTTACTTTTCGAATTAAATCCCGGATACTTTTGCGATCTCGTGCAAACTCTTCATTCAAGAAATGTTATTTACTGAGTGTCAATGCTGAGGCAATTCGTTGCTTTTAAGCTATATTTTTGCCGACATAAAACTTAGTTAATACTGTCTACTGCGGAGGAGTTTTATAGTCTCAAGCATACTTGAGTATGACTCGAGTCCTTTTAGTAACATGCAATCTGATTCGACATCACTCATCGGAAAGAATGATACCAACATGATTTGCTAAAAGCGCTTTGCTTTTCTTCGTATTATTCTTGCTGTTGCTCGTGTTTTTCGAAGGCTGTCGCTTTGATGGTTGAGCTCAAAGAACTCATTCATCTGTAATAGATAATATTTTTCCATGTAGATACCATGAATTGAATTCAATTGAATGGAACAAGATTGTTGTTAGTATATGACGTTATTTTTCTTTCCGAAAAAAAAAGTTGCACTCTCAAAGAGTCACATGAATGAATGATCAAACATATCTAGAGATTACTGCAAAAAGTGTCCATTCAAGTGAATTTATGGTTGATTTTAACAACATCATCATCATTGTTTCGGGTATATACCGCCCGCTCTCGTTCTCGAATAGGCCGTTATCGAGGTAGAACAACATTTTTTTGTTTCTGTCACTGGCAGTCATTGACTTAGAACATGTTTTCCTAGCTATATCGTTCAATGCAGCCGTTGGTCAAACAAAGCGTTTCTTTTGTTCATAATAACGAGCTCGTTAGTTTCTAGATTGGCCTACCACAATGGAATCAAATAAAAAAGAGGGAACCAAAATAAACTAATCAAATTTGATAAAACTGTGTAACAAAAAAGGCTGATTGAGTAATTGTTTTAATCCTGTAAACATTTTGATTATGGTCGATATCAAGAGAAATTTATTCCCTGTTTACATGTTTTCACATTCTTTGAATAGCATTTGTTATTCATGAACTGAAACTATAATCAAACTAATTTCAACGCAAAATGTTTCACATTGCTGTCACCCAATTTGTAAAAATCCATCGCAGAGCTATTTGCAACAGTGAAACAGCTGGTCAGGATCAAGGAATAACTCAATTTCTGAGAAAACATACAAAAAAAAACCGTCATTTTTTATTGGAGAAAACTCCATGCTCGCATATGACAGTGACCATGGAAGAGCGATAAAAAACAGTCGTCCAACACGTGCCTTTCATCATAAATCAAAGCAGCCATATTGTTTGGGAAAATGAATGGATTCATCCGGTAAAGCGAACAGGTGTGACCTGTTTGCTATCGTTTGCTTGGCTCGACAGCAAAAAAAAACCTTGGCAACCAAGAGCAAAAGTCACAGAGACATCGACACGATCAAAAACGACCGTCAACTAATCTTGATTTATGACCGTGATTCGCACTTTCAATTTGGAGCTCTTAATCCATTGTCACCGTTCCCCGGTCGTGTTGCATCGTTCGCCACCCACCATCACGAGCCTGAGCATTGGATTTATGGAGCCGCCAATCGTCAATTCGATTTATGGTGAATTGTCAAACCAGCCGGTTTTCATCAAGTGCAAATCAATACTGTCGTTGTCATGTTACCGACGGTAGCACACATAAACATGGACAAGTTGAATTGGTAAATAATAGTAAACTTTTTCGGGGAAAACAAACATAATCAATCAAAGCAACTAAGATAACTGCAGCTGAGAAACTAGTGTAGCTTCGATCCAAAGATAACACTCGTGCTCGTGTCGGTTTATATATGTTTAAACGAAGTAAGCCATATGGGAAATGAGTTAGCGATGACAGCCAATAACAACTTTGAGCTTAATGCTTTAGATATGAATCCACAGGGAAATTTCCTCTCAATCTTAGATGGCAATTTGCAGCGTTTAACGAATCTATCAAATGGAATACCACGAAAGAGAAACTAGAAACGAAATATTTTGAGTGGAAACTAAAATCCATCCCGTCTTCAAGTTTTAAATGGGAAATCTTCACCTGTGGGATTTACATTTTCTGCATTCGCCTTTCAATATAGGTGGGTAGACTGGTCATTGGTAAGAATGTACACATTGCTTAAACTTCAGAACATTGAGTATGTTAACCTGTAGTTTGTTTAACTTCACCAGAAAATGGAAAGATCAGTATAATATATATATATATATATATATATATATATATATATATATATATATATATATGTGTGTGTGTGTGTGTGTGTGTGTGTGTGTGTGTGTGTGTGTGTGTGTGTGTGTGTGTGTGTGTGTGTGTGTTTTATAAGGGTTGGAAGGCCATGGCGAACAGTGTTGGGCTCCTGTGTAGGGTGTGTGTGTGTGTGTGTGTGTGTGTGTGTGTGTGTGTGTGTGTGTGTGTGTGTGTGTGTGTGTGGGTGTGTGTGTGTGTGTGTGTGTGTGTGTGTGTGTGTGTGTGTTTTTTATGAGGGTTGAAAGGCCATCAAAAAGCTGCGCGACAGACACCTGAGACACCACACAATGTTCAGGCGAACAGGGTTAGGCTCCTGCCCGACCTGCTAAAAATGTGCCTCCCGGAAAATCCGGATCCCTTACCCTCCTAACCTCGATCCCACCGGGACCACGAAAATCGCGGCCGACTGGCTGGATGATCCACTGCTCCTCCTGCTTCCCCTCGGCGTCGAGGGTTCCATCAGTTCCGGTGAAGGAAACTTCCGCACTGATGGTGCCCCGACTACCGGCGGTTATCGCAGGGGACGCTTACACGCATTGCGCCGACTTCGTCTTCGGGTTGCAGAGGTGGTCCGATAGTTCCGGTGGTGGATGACGTCCGCACTGGCGGTGCCCTACATACCCGAAGCACTTTCTTCTTCTGTCTTCTTTCTTCAGCAGGCTGGCTGTTCGAGTGCCGAGGTCGGCCCGACGATTCCGGTTGGCAGAAGACTTCCGGTTCACCGGCGCCCCGATGACCCGAAGCCGAACACTGCTCACTGCGCTGGATACTCCTCAGAACCGGCGCTTGTTTGCTGGTCCCGTCTCCATTTATGCTGAAGCTCCGACAGTATTTGCGTTACGACTCTGCTTACCGCGTTCCACGTGTCTTCCTCGTTGCACATTCGCTCTGCGATATTATCCGGCCTTGGGGCAGGCATTCCCCTTCGCAATTCCGTAAACCTCGGACAGTCGAACACCACGTGCTCTAGAGTCTCCTCTACGTTGGCACACGCCGGGCAGAAAGGTGACGACGCATGACCACACCGGTGCAGGTATTGGCGAAAACAGCCGTGCCCGGACAAGAACTGTGTGAGGTAAAACGCACTCGCGACTCTAGTTGCCATCAGACGAAACACGCTGTTCAACTTCCTGCGGTTACGTTTCGTTTTGAGCGCGGTTCCCCATGCTGGAACGCCGTACCGCAGTATCGAGGATGATACGGCCGCCAGAAGTCGCCTACTGCTGCCTTTCGGACTACCGACGTTCGGCATGATCCTTGCAAGCGCACTGACCATTTTAGCCGCCTTTTCGCAGGAATAGTCTACATGGGTGTTGAAATTCAACCGGTCATCGATCATCACTCCTAGATGTCTTAAAGCCCGCACGGACGGTATGACGTGCCCTCCTACGGTAATCTGCATCCACTGGATCTTTCGGCAGTTGCTGACCAGCATCACTTCCGTTTTGTGGTGAGCAAGCTGCAACTTGACTGCATTCATCCAGTTTTCAACTGCGTCGGTCGACTCCGCCACCAGCATTTCTACTTCTTCCAGTGACTCTCCGGTTATCGTGAGGACGACATCATCCGCGAATCCGAAGATCTTCACGCCCTTGGGCAACTTCAGTTTTAGGACTCCGTTGTACATTATGTTCCACAGCGTTGGACCGAGTATGGAGCCTTGCGGAACGCCCGCCGTAACCCTAATCGGCTTCTGCCCCGAGTTCGTTTCGTAGACCAGAATCCGGTTTTGGAACTCTTAAGGATTCTACACAAGTGGGGGACCCGCATACCATGCAGCGCTCCCTGCCGGCACTGTTAAAAGCGTTTTTGACGTCGATCGTTAGTACCGCGCAGAACCGATTGCCACACCTCTTCTTCTTGGACGCTCTCTCTGCAACTTCAATGACCGTCCTGATTGCATCCACCGTCGATCTCCCTTTTCGGAATCCAAACTGCTTTTCAGATAAGCCGGTTTCGCCCTCCGTGAACTGCGTCAGTCTATTAAGGATAATCCTTTCCAGAAGCTTCCCCAGTGTATCCAACAGGCATATGGGCCTATACGATGCTGGAATCCCCTGCGGTTTCCCTGGTTTCGGCAGCAGCACTAATTTCTGGATCTTCCACTTATCCGGAAAGTAACCATCTGCTAGGTATTTCTGCAGCACCATCCTGAAAAAATCTGGAAACGCCAGTATCGCAGTTTTTAGAGCCACGTTTGGAATGCCATCCGGACCCGGAGCTTTCTTCAGCTTCAGAGCTTTCGCCTCTAATGACAACTCGTCGTTGGAGACTTGCATACCTGCAATGGTTACTCGGTCTTCATCTTCATATGGTGTAGGCGGCCACGTCGTCGAATCATGCTGTCGGAAAAGACCCTCCACGATGATATTCAGCTTATCCGGGCACATTTCCGCTGGCGTCACTGGACCCCTGATCTTCGCTGTTACGACCCGATAAGCGTTGCCCCAAGGGTCAGCGTCAGCTTCCCGGCACAACTCCTTGAAGCATTAATTATGGAGAGTGTGAGCTGTTTAGTGGAATACCTGTAACTAGAAAATAAGAAGAATGATTAGTAATTTCCATTTAATTCCAACTACCTTTATTGCTTATCTTGACAGATACGCGTATTTCGTCTACAATGTGCAGATTTCTTCAGTGTCGTGTACGAGTATTAGTACACGACACTGAAGAAGTCTGCACATTGTAGACGAAATACGCGTATCTGTCAAGATAAGCAATAAAGGTAGTTGGAATTAAATGGAAATTACTAATCATTCTTCTTATTTTCTAGTTCCTTGAAGCAGTTGGATTGGCTGATTTTAATCTCCCGTTTGAAGGCCACTCTAGCTTCACGGAAGATTATCTTACGCTCCTCTCTGACCGTTTCAGACCTTGTGTGTGTGTGTGTTTTTTTTTTTTTTTTTTTTTTTTTTTAGACGGGATGGAAAATCTGCAAACAGACTCCTGAAGAACTCAGGGTGTGGGGATGAGGGCGCCAACTCCTCGACCCACTAAAAACCCACCCGTGCCTCTCCAGCCCCGGCCCTCCCCGGAACCACCTTTCGGTATTACTTCAGGGAGGGGGCTAGTGTGCTTTACGCACCCACTATGTCTAACTACATAGGTCTTTAGTAGTTAGCTTCACCGACCTGACGCTGATTCGATCGAGATGCTCCTGGATCCAAGCTGGGTTCGGGACGTCCGCGCCAGATCGTCCGCCGGTACCTGCCGAACCGCGCGTCACATGGTCCTTCCTCCGATCGAGAAAGCCAGGGCCAGGACCGGGGTAGGAACGTCTGGGGGCGGCTACCCCAGGGTCGTCCCTGTTTCCCATGTCACGACCGCTTACGGCTTCCTGCCGGATCCTGCGCCAAATGGCGCCTCCTCCGTTGTAGTTCGTTTAGCCGTTAAGGGGAGCTTAACGTTTCCAGGGTGCACCGCGGGGAGGCGAACTACTTTGCCTTGTGTGTGTGTGTGGGGGGGGGGGGGGGGGGTGGGGGGGGTGTGTTGTTTTCTTGGTGTTTCATTTGTCGCCCGGTTGTCATTGTATTTTGAAATAAAATTTTTGTGTTATATTTTGTGCGGGTCTGTTTGTGTTTTTTTTTTTAAAAATTGTTTTTTATTTATTTTTATATAATATCCAAAGACTGGTGTTTAAATTTTAGTACTTTGTTTTGAAATATTTATAATATTTTTTATAATTGTTGTGCACCGTGGTTGTGGGTGGGGTGTGGGGTGTTGTTGTGTGGTGGGTAGTGGCTTTTTTTTTCTTTTTTTTTTTTTTTTTTTTTTTTTTTTTTTTTTTCGGGTGGGGGGGGTAAATAAAAAAAATAACAACAAATTCACAAAAGCGGAAAACACTCTTCCTTTCTTTTATGATACAGAAGTTTCGTATCAGATACACAGATTTGCACAACACTTTGGTCGACTACCATTGCTCAAACTCCTCATGTAAAATTCACAATAATACTGATTTAAAGCTAGCGAAAAGAAAAAAAAACATGACAGCTAACAAAAAACTCAACCGTTCGCGGGCAGCACTTGCTAAGATCATACATAAAAACCCACGTTTGTGTTTATTGAATGCTTTGCTACAACATGATATATAAACAGTATTATTGCGATAACTGAAATAAACAACGATAGTTTGTAATTGGTATTTTGTGGTCTTTCAGAATTTATTTTCAATTCCATAGAAAAGTCGCAGGCATTTTACTGCAGACCGAATGCACGCCAAGAGCCGGCGCACGGTGTCCAAATCTCTATGGTTATTGAACTTCCATCAGGCACTGTGCTTAGTTAATTGCAATATCGTTGTCTCTTTTGTTTGAACATTCTTCTTTTTCTTCTTCTTCTTCTTAGACAACCAATTCAAAGAATTGCTTATTCCAGTCTTATTCTCCCAAAAAACCAAGGAGGCCTCAATTTGCATTGAATTGAACAAAAATCGAAAGCACTTCTCATAAATCGACTAATGTCCCAATTTGACCAACTTCCGTTTATCCGGCTATGGCTCCGGAGCCTTCTGAAAAATCCTAACTTCCCAATACCTTCAACGTATCCTAACATTTCTATGCTGATTAATGAGATAAAGGGCGATACGGTCAAAATTTGGTCAATATCAACTTGACGTATTTCTTTCAATTTTGCATTTAAAAAACCTGAACACCCCTCATTTTGAAGGTGTGTGTGTGTAGAATGTTGCTCCTATTTTGATTTTGGAATTCACTCTTCAGTTGTCAAAATGCCGTCCAAGCAAGAAGAGCAGCGTATCAAAATTTTGCTCGCGCATCGCGAAAATCCGAGCTACTCGCACGCAAAGTTGGCAAAATCGCTAAAAGTTGCCAAATCAACCGTTACAAATGTAATTAAAGTGTTTGGGGAACGTTTGTCGACAGCCAGGAAGTCTGGATCGGGGGGAAATCGAAAACCGGAAGCCGCTGAGACGACAAAGAGAGTTGCCGGTAGTTTCAAGCGAAACCCTAACCTATCTCTCCGAGATGCCGCAAATAAGCTGGGTGTATCGTCTACAACCGTGCATCGAGCCAAAAAACGAGCCGGACTATCGACTTACAAGAAGGTAGTGATTCCAAATCGCGATGATAAACAAAATACGACGGCCAAAGCGCGATCCCGGAGGCTGTACACGACGATGCTGACGAAGTTTGACTGCGTGGTAATGGACGACGAAACCTACGTAAAAGCCGACTACAAGCAGCTTCCGGGACAGGAGTTTTATACGGCAAAAGGAAGGGGAAAGGTAGCAGATATTTTCAAGCACACGAAACTGTCAAAGTTCGCAAAGAAATATCTGGTTTGGCAAGCCATCTGTACCTGTGGCTTGAAAAGCAGCATTTTCATAGCTTCCGGGACTGTCAACCAAGAAATTTACGTGAAAGAGTATTTGAATAAACTTCTGCTGCCTTTCCTGAAGAAACACGGTTGTTCCTTACTGTTTTGGCCGGATTTGGCATCTTGCCATTACGGTAAAAAGGCCATGGAGTGGTACGCCGCCAACAACGTGCAGGTGGTTCCCAAGGACAAGAACCCTCCCAACACGCCAGAGCTCCGCCCAATTGAGAAATACTGGGCTATTGTCAAGCGGAACCTAAAGAAGACCAAAAAAAACTGCTAAGGACGAGCAGCAGTTCAAGGGAAGTTTGTTCCAAGGGTGGATTCATCGTACTAACTTAGTACAATTAGTAGATATGTGTTTGAAGTGCTCGTTTGCAGGTGAAGAACATGATGCCTTACGAGATTTAATCAGTCATCATCACAGTTTGTATCAAACACATTTCAAAAGCGATCTTAAGCTGAAGCATAAATGTTTGGTTCATTATCCAAATATCAATCGAACATCTGGACTGTGGAATAAATGATGTGTTTTAAAAACGAAGTAAAAACTTACTATGCAATGCTTATTCAAACACTGAATATTGGTTCAGGGTTTGAAATGATGTGTTCAACTGCAATTGTGTTAAAAGGAACCAACTTAAGGCAGGGTACTCAGCAATAAAAGTAAATACGTATACCAAATAATAAATAAGTACTGATTACTCGCCAATCAATCTTTTTAAAAACACAATTTAATTTAGTGTTTCAAGACCTTCTGGATGTTCGTGATATACGAAACACATTTATATTCTTATGATCAACATTAACCTTATATGGTAAAATAAATAACCGAAAAAGTTCGTATCAAAAGATGTATCGGAATAAGTTGACGTCCTAGAAATTGTTAGTCTATGGTTTCTTGCCACCAAGGCTGTCGTTATTGTCAGTTGCATTTTTCGACCACTAATTTCCATTCCTCTTAGGAAAAAACGGCTAATAAATCAGTAAAATGGAAAGCGCTCACCCGGGTAATCCGCAACAATCAGCAACAGTGTACCAATCGGTTCGTTCTCGAAATCCATTTACACCGGATTTTAGTTCTGTTCAACACACAAATGATGTTTAGGTATGACTCTGTGCTCATAACCACAGCATTCACTAACACTCGCGACGGTTATTATTGAGATTATTATGTAGATTAATTTCATCACACTAAAAGACGGAAAACGTGACAGCTCACCAAAAATCAACCTTTCGTGGGCAAAGCTTGCTGCGATCTCCGAGAACTATCGGCCCATTTAGTATCGGCCACAATGTCTCAACTAACTAGTCTGAATGAATGTTCAACATTTGTGAACGCCGTGTTTATTGAAGAAGTCACGGTGGTAACTTTTGGCAGTCTTGGAGCCAGTCTTCGGAATTGGACATAAAACACTGTGTTTGAAAAGAACATGTTCATGCTGTGCTAGCAATTTTCGCGTTTGCACACACTCATCCATTTCCCGAACATGTGTTTGAAAATATACCTTGTGTGTATTCGTGATGTGTTTGCATGGTGTGCATACGATGTTTGTACCCGATGTTCGTACACGGTGTTCGTACACGGTGTTTGATCAGTAGGTACATTTTTATGTGCGTTTTCACCTCAAGCAACAACAGTGCAGAGTGCGTTGCAGTGATTGATTTGTATTTTACTCGCAGAACGTTTATTTTTTACCTAGAATCTTGTCACTCCGATCTTCAGCTTGTAAGTAAATTTCGATATATACAGTGACGGACAATACAATAAGACCAAAGCCAGATTTGCATATAAAATGGTTATATTGAGGGGCTTGTCTTTTATTTTTCCGAGAACCAATTGAGCTGAAATTTTCGCTGTCGTCCAGAAGTAGCCTAAATTTGCATCTGCATGAAATCCATAATTTAACATTCAGCATTATAAAATTTACAGACGCCTCATGCGACAAAACAATAAGACCACCTTTTGATTTCCATAAATAGGTCTCTAATTTGAGGATCTGAATTTTGAGTTTTGATGTACGGGTCATTTAAGAATCAGTACACTACAGATCGTAATTCAAACTCACCAACATGGCCTTATCTATAGAAAAAAAAAAGATGGTCTTATTGTTTTGTCGTAGATGGTGCATGTAGCTTCTGAAGTGGTGAATGAAAAATTATGAAATTAGTACAGATAAAAATTCAGTTTCAGTTCAATTGCTTCACAGGGAAATTAAAAAACGAGCCTCCAAACATGACCATTTTGTATGAAAATCGGGCTTTGGTCTTATTGTATTGTCCGTCACTGTATGATTGTTTGAACATACACTGCACACAGCGTCCTTGCTGTTGTGTGAACCACAATTAGCACGCGTCCCCCAGCAGCTTGTATTGTTTCTACTCTCCGAAAACGGCTAGCAAGCAAACAGCCTAATGTTATTATTGTAGCTAAAGTGGGCAGCGTGGAACATCACTGTCGGCGCGCCGTATTTATACATCATTGTAATGGCTGGCCCACAATTGATACGTTGCGGATGCGTTTGCGTGGATTTGACAGTTTTCCCATAGGTTTTCTGTCAAATTTACGTCAACGCATCCGCAACGTATCAATTGTGGGTCAGCCATAATGCTGCGGTGCGCACGCCACTGTCTATCTGTACTTCGTGTCCCCTATGGAAGGGACACATCGCCCAATTTATTTTAGTGGTGTTATATCTTGTTGTTTAAAAGTACACCCACCGAGCTAGCACGCTGCCTCTCGGTGGTAATAAATTATCATCGACAAAGTAGCCTGGTCTGTTTCATTCGTTTGTCGTCGTCGTTTTTCAAAAAAAAAAAACAACTTAGGGGTTTGCATATATGACAGAAATAGCAGGCGTTGAATGAAACATAAGAAGAGTCCACTGGAGTCGCTTTTCTGCAACATGTTAACGTAGATTTTTGAATTTATGCGTGTATCTTCATTCTTGCAGCAGATTTTTCTTCCGTTTTTATGCGAATTTCGAAATTTATACGATGTTCTCAAGCGGTTATTTAACGCGTGCTTCACTCGGCATGTATTCCAGTGTATTTATGCTTGTATAACTAAAGTATATAGAGAAATGGCTGATTTTCTGGGAGTTCAAGTTGAAAAGATAGTAACATAGGGTAAAGTATAACTTCGACCGCGGACCGATACGCGCGCGCGCGTTTGTGTGTGTGTGTGTGTGTGTGTGTGTGTGTGTGTGTGTGTGTGTGTGTGTGTGTGTGTGTGTGTGTGTGTGTGTGTGTGTGTGTGCGTGTGTGTGATTTTCGTTTTGTTGGGCTACGATTTCATTGTTTGTGTACGATTAGCAATGTTCAAAACATATTTTTTTTTTTTTGACGTAGACTACGTCTTACGGCAAGGGTAGGGTGTCAAATGAAAATCTAAAATATTGCGACCGTCACGAAAAACCGTACGTTTTGTACGCGAATAACTCAATTAATCCACGATAGATTTACATGATTTCTTCTTCAATCGGTTGGAAATTTTACCGCGCTCCAATTCAATAGTCAAACATTATTCTCAAACAATAGTAAACTATTGAAAATAACGCAAATATAAGGTGATGTCCTATAATGTCATTTTGCAGAGTAAATTTACCAAATTTCCTATCACAGTTTTCAAATCGAAGCAACGAACGTCTTGCATCTTCTTCTTCTTCTTTGTATTAGAGAGGGACTTTAACCAATCATGTCATTCGTCTCTCCATGTACGTCTCGCATGCAGCTGAGACCGGTATAAAACACACACTTAGGAAAAATTTGCCTCATTTGTTTGGCAGCATTGAAGCTGTGCGGAGCTGGTCGCAGGTAGCTGGTCGCAGGCAGCTGGTCGCAGGCAGTTGGTCGCAGCTGCTGCATTCGTCCGGCAGCTGCTGCATTCGTTAGGCAGCGGAGCTGGTCGCAGCGGCAGCTGGTAGTCGCGTAGCAGATGGTGGTCGCGTAGCAGCTGGTGGTGGTAAGTACCAAGGCTCTCCCAAACAGCGATCGTCGCGATGAGGTAAAATGGCGGATTATGGGGGCGCACAATCGCGTCGGTTTGTGCAAGCCGCCATCTTACCTCACCATGGCGATTGTTTCGCCGCGACTTCGAAAACGCTGCTGTTTGGGGGAAAGCGTCCTTGGGGGCGAGCAGCAGTAGGTGGAAATAATCTGTCCTTTTGAGGACAATAAATTAAAATAAAAGAGTTGTTTATTCAAGAACTAATCTTAAATTTAGTTCGGTGCTCGATTACTCAGCTGGTTGGCGCAATCCATAAATTAAAAATCTGTCCTTTTGAGGACAACCAATTTTATTAAAAGAGTTGTTTATACAAGAATTAAACTTTTATTTCGTTTGGTTTGTGCGCCTAAGATCATGGTGCCGATTCGTTCGCCGCAACTGCAAAAACGCCTCCATGGAGGGCGAACCGTCGGGAAAATTTTACCCAGCTGGTTGGCGCAACCCACCAATAAATAATCAGTCCTTTTGAGGACAACCAATCCAGGTCAGAGAGTTGTTTATATAAGAATTAAATTAATATTTCGTTCGGTTTGTGCGCCATTTAATCTAGTGCCGCTTGGTTCGTCACGACTGCAAAAAACGCTACTGTTTGCGGGAGAGCCTCCATGGAAGGCGAGCAGGACAATTCTCCGTCGGTGAAATTTTTTCCTAGCTGGTTGGCGCAACCCGCGATGAATCAATAAATCAATTCAATTTCTAATTTAAGAGAGTTATTTTAATAAGAGTTCATCTTACATTTCGGTCGATTGGCAGTCATATTGGATTATGCCAAGTCGTTACTAGGCAACTAGGCCGGTTCTTTGATCTATTTTCACCGAAAAATCCTACCAGATACAAATCCATCTTTGCTACTTTCAATTTAATATTCTCAGCTTGAGAGTTTGTTTGATTGGGATTTTCGTTTCAAATTGTCGATTAGCAGCCAGTGGTATTCGCAAAACTTGTTTTCCCTTCGTCGCATACCTTAAACCACACAAATTCCCTATCACGGACACCATTTTCGATGTCAAACATGATATTCCGAACCAACATTCTCTGCAAAATCCAATTAGTAGTGTGTTATAAACAGTTGTTCTGTTGTGTTAACGATTCGCGTTGGATAGAGTCCTACCTCTAGGAAGAAAAACTGTTTGAGAAACATAGTGAAAGTGAGAATGCCTAACCGATTTGATCCAGAACGCTTGCGCAGATTCAGGAAGCGCATAAAGAGCGAACATACGGGAAATCCTCCGAAACGACCATGCACCGATGCCGAGCGAGCTCGTAGTTATCGGGCGAAATTGAAAGCAGCAAGAGGTAATGCGTTGCCAACAACTAGTTGGGACGCTGGAGAAAGTCCTTCAACTTGAGGTATGAAATTGATATTTATTAAATTTAAATCAATTTGACAAAGTGCATGTCATCATAGCAATTGAATATCTCTCTATGTTATCGCTCCCTGTCTTAATAAATTTCAACATAGTATTAATTGTATTCTGGCGATGACATGCGTCGCGTGCTTTTACATCATACGAACCTACAAATGATATCGATACAAATAATGCGCTGAACATATTTTAATGCGTGATTATTTTCTCATGTGTTTATTTTATATTTATAAGAATTCATTTTATATTAACCAACCTTTTCTCCCATACCCATTGCACAGAATAATGATATTTTATAAAACTCACTCTCTTTCTTCTGCGAGATCTAATATATTTATATATATTTCGATTTCCTTAACGTTTTAGCCATAATGGATTCACTAATTTACCTGATATTCACATAGAAACATGAATAATAATTTCACAAGAAAACCATAGACCATATTTTAGGTACGCATTTAACCTTATATTCCCAACTATGGCCTTATGTATTCATCACATAGTAAAATGTAGAATATAAAAGTTTTCAATGGAAAAGTAAGAGTGAGCGGTTGTGTATTTTTCGAAGGGCTTATTCATACCAACACCTATATAACTAAATGAATATAGTGGGAATTTTAATGTTTTGAAATGGAATGGCCGATTGACCACATGAGAAATTCATTTAGATGTTATAAAGTAGCTTTACATTCCGTATAGTATACCGAATATAGCCGAATGCCAGGAGCGATAATATAAATAAATGCCCGGAGCGATGAAATAAATAAACTTTACTGAAATTCGTTCGAACAAGAATCCTTAATGATATCCATATCCATCGAAAGTTTAAAACTATCATTAATTTAATAATTTTATACCCGACCAGAAGGAAACAACAAAATTATATCAAGTGTTGTTATGCAGTTACGCTGTTTTTGTAACAGAGGTTGTTAGAATTTAGATCGCGGATGTAGTTAAAATAACAGAAATTGTAACAAAAAATCCTCAAGAGGTAACAAAATAATAGCAAACTATGATATAGACATAACATAAACAAAACAAACTTTGTAACAGTTTTGTTACGATGTAGCAAAATTTTATCAACTATTGTTAAAATCTATCTATTTCTTCACGCAGATTTTACCTCCCAGGGTACTATATCTAAATTTGTTATAAGTATGCTATACAATCATTCAGATGAAAAAGACTTTAACAAATTTATATCATAATCAGTTAGTCGTAACAAGGTTTGTTATAATCTTGATATTTTTATGTTATGCCCTTCTGATCGGGTATTCCCTAACAGATCCTCAACTATCTTCTAGGCCTTAAAGATAGTCCATCGTAAAACGTGCAACCGTGGCCGTGTCATCATTTAAACCAAAAGGCCCTTTTCAGGGCCACCAAAGAGTTATAAAGAGTGTACAAGATAATGTTCTCACGCACTGACTTCATAAAACCAAATGGCCCTTTTCAGGGCCACCAAAGAGTTATAAAGAGTGTACAAGAGAATTTTCCCACATACTGACTTCATAAGACCAAACGGCCCTTTTCAGGGCCACCAAATAATATCTCAAGAGCGTACAATAGAATTTTCTTACATAATGGCTTCAAAACGCTGGTCTAATGTCCCATAAGAGCCGCACCCGTAATATTGTGACTTAAACTGCTTCTATCGGTATGGGTAAGCGACCGGCACGAATAATTGAAACCCTTTTAACGCTAATAATAGCCACACAAAATCTCCCTAACATTATAATGCATCAATTGGTTTAACGTAGTCTACGTCAACCGGTCGTGTCTTGTACACAACCCCACTGATTTTTTTCTGTTTTGAATATGGATTGTCATTTTTTAGGTGGATGGTAGTAGGAGAGGTGCTAGACTTTCTAGATTTTTTTAAAGGGTAAAAAGATTTGTTTGTTGGTGGTTCTTTAATGAGATATCATAGTTAAGTGGTGATGGATGGTGGGTGGGAGATTTTTTGTTTGTGGGTTGAGAGGGGTGGTGAAAAAAATTTTAAAAAAATGTTTTTGGGATTTTTTGGGGTGGAGGAGTGAAATGAATTTGATATGGAGGATTTGAATTCAATTGCTGAGATATCCATGGCAATAGTACTGAAACATGTCTTATATCATCGTTGGCAACTGCTAGCATATTATGTGATATTTCATTAAGGTGGTTCACTTGTTTTGCATTAGGGTGGTCCATTTTATAGAAAAATAAAAAAAATAAGATAATAGTATCAAAACATCTCTTATATAATCGTAAGCCATTATCAATATTAAATATATGATATTTCATTAGGATGGTTCATTTATTTTCCATTAGGGTGGTCCTTTGAGTTGGAAATTAAAAGCAACAAAATATTTCCAGCAAATTTACCAGTCAATATTTTTTGTATAGTTTGAAACCATGATTCTTTTTTGGCATACTACACTTCGTTAAGATATTTTTATTATGTTTTTTTTAATAGTTAACAAAAATGTGCCGTTACCAAAATATGGACAAAAATAAGGAAAAAAACGATTTTTGATGTACCCAAATTATTACAATAGCTTGATAGGCGACTACGAAGTGCAACAAAAGTTTTTTGTTTATCTTTTCTAAAGAGGTTCTTGGCCTTGGACTGCTTCATTTCCGAGAAACACAAGTAGGTACGTTATAGGGGATCAAAACAAAAGTACGTTACCTGCCGCTTGCTGTGGTATACGCGCTTCGGTAGTGACAACGTCTGCTTCGAATGCTTTTTGTTCTGAAGTGTTATCTACTCAAACAAAATATAAGCTACCCGTAGGCAACGAATACGTCCCAAGCGAGCAGTTTTGAAAGACTGAGTAGGTAATGAAATGGCCACACATTTGGTATATAAGGAATTGTTATTTTTAGTTTTACTCATTCAGTATTTTTATATTTGAACGAGGAACCGCGCTCTAGTCAACAGTTTTTTGTTTTTCAAAATGGAGGATATTCGGCTAGTTGGAAAATACCTACCTTTGTTCCCCGAATCTTCGAATTTGCCTACATACAACGAAGTTTTCCGGAAATTCATGTTTCATTTGCGAGCAGAGAAGCAAAAGACTAAACCAAGTGCACAATTAACAATACAAGCTTTGAAAGTATCATGGAATAAAAAGCATTTGAACCATTTGACAGTGCAACATAAAATCTTGCGGTACTACGAAACTTGGAAAATCTTGCAGAAGCGCAAGCTAAGAATGTCGGCGAGAGAAATTGAGAAGAGAAAGGATTTCTCTGATTCATTGCAGAACCTTTTCGATATCGGGAAGAGGTATAAACCGAAGAATAAAGTAGAAAGAAAAGCATATCGGTATTTGCAAGAACAACGAGAACTAACTCTTCCAACAACAAGTGAGTCTTTTCCAACGGCAACTATCTCGTGTAGTGATTTTGAGGAGGAAGAAACAGCAGAGGCGACAACAGAGACTAATCCACGAACAAGTGAGCAGGAAGAAGCAAGTCTACAGGAAAGAAAAAAATTAATGGTTGGTGTTTTGGGGTCCCACTCCTAAACCAAGGGGGGTGCGGTTCCTTCTATTATTATTACGGCGAAGATTTTCAGATACCGGGTAAGTGTAAATTGAATTAATTTCAAATATGTTTTAAAATGTTTTTCGTGGTTAACAAACGATTGATTCTTAAATTTTCTTCTAGGTCCTTCCAAATCGTCTTCAACTTCTAAATCACCATTAAAAAATGTCATTACTGTCGATGTGGCTGCTGCTTTGGACCGCTGCAAAGTGAGTGATCGAAATGCGGTATTTCTAATATCATCTATAGCGAAATCATTGGGGCACGACGTTTCAACATTAGTGTTAAACAAAGAGTCCATTAGGAATTCAAGAAAAGAAATTCGTGTGCAAAAGCAGAACGAGCTGAGAGCAACATTTAAGCCACAGGTTAACTTAACAGTTCATTGGGATTCAAAACTGCTTCCTAGTATATTGTCGTCTAAAGCCACCCCCAAAACTGAACGATTGGCTATAGTTGTATCTGGTGAAGGCATCCGTAAGCTGTTAGCTGTTCCTCCCATCCAAAATTCAACAGGAATAGAACAAGCAGAAGCGGTGTACAATGCAGTTGTCGATTGGGATCTTGAAGACAGGTAATTTCTATTAGTTTCAATATTATTATTGATAATTTTTAAATTATACCGTTATTCCGTGTTTTAGGGTTATGTTTACATCATTTGATACCACTGCGTCAAACACTGGTCGAAAGAAAGGAGCGTGTCAACATCTTGACAAAATGTTTAAAAGACAGCTGATTGGACTTCCCTGTAGACATCACATACACGAGCTGTTAGTTGGCAAGGCATTCAAGGCACTACAATTTGAAACTGCACAATCTCCAAATGTTGAGATTTTTAAGCGGTTTCAGACGGAATGGCACCGTTTAGAAAAGAGCTCATACCATTCTGGTGTTAATGATGTATTCGTTAAATCATCAATAACAGCCAACGAGAGGGTGGATCTCTTGAATTTTTTTGAGCGACAATTAAAAGAACAACATCACCGCGAAGATTATCGCGAAGTTATTCAGCTTACGCTTATATTTTTGGGTGGAAAAATTAAAGAACATTTTAAAATTAGAGCTCCTGGTGCTTTCCATAATGCAAGATGGATGGCAAAAATTATTTATTCACTAAAAATGTTCCTTTACCGACACACTTTTGCGTTACCTAAGGCAACTCAACAACAGTTAGCACGATTTAATGTATTCATTGTAAAAGTATATTTGAAAAACTGGTTTCTGTCTACGTGTGCTGCAATGTCTGCAAACAATGACCTTAATTTGATAAAATCGCTTAAAATCTACGAAGCTGTTGACGAAGAAGTTGCCAAAGCAGTATATAAAGGGTTCTTGAAACATCTGCAGTATTTGGATAGCAATCTCATCGGATTGTGTTTATTTGATGAAACGTTGGATATCGCAGATAAAAAAAAATATATTGAAGCCTTACATACATCAGGTAATTATTTTGTTCAATTCGATGTACGCAGAACATTATATTTCTAACAATATTTTTATTTTCAGCTAACAAAACAAATGTGTGTGCTAAATCCATAGTCGAATCAAACGACGTTTCAACACTACAGCTGCACTCATTTGTTCAAGGCAGTCAGCATACTAAAAACTTGTTATGTGCTCTAGAGATTCCGGAATCATTGTTGGAAACTGATATTACGCAGTGGAATAGCAAACAAGAATATGAAAATGCCATTAAACGAATTAAAAGCTTGGAAGTAGTAAATGACAATGCAGAACGAGGTATTGCATTAATCAAAACATATAATTCGAAATTGTCAACGGATGAAGATCAGAAACAGTTTATTTTGCACTTAGTTGAAGAACATCGAACAATGTATAAAAGTTCAAAAAAATCAGATGTAATTTAAGAAAATATATGCGATGCAATGTACCAAAAACCTAGCAACATGAATTTTGGAAATATCACAATACCGTTCCCTCCCTTTCGTTACGTGTCTTTTGTCACAACCATTGAAAAGGTTAGTTATATCTGCAAATACCGTATTAATGAGATAGTTCCCCATCTTAGGGGTCCAACAAACAATTTTAGCTGACTAAACTCTTCTTTCTCATATAAACAGCTGAATAAACGTTTACTCGGTCAAAATTGTTAATTAGGTTGCAGTCGAAGACTTCCCACTCTACAATATTCGGTAAATGTAGGATAGATAACTCTGAAATTTTTAATCTTAGCTTGCAACGACGGTGCAAAACAGAAATAAGAAACTCACTGATGCACAATGCTTAATCTCTAAGATTAGTATTAGACGAGGGCACCGATCTGTTTCACCTTAAAGAAGCGTCGCATTCCGAATGTAAGTCTCGCAAAAGTTTCCAAAAGGACCACAAAGAGAGCGTCTCTAGTAAATAATTCTCTTTGGTAGTCCGTACGCTAATCTTACAGTCTGTGGATAGAAATCGGTTGAAATTATTATATTGATGCACTAATTAATGAAAAAGAACGAAAGAAGCGAATTTCTCATTGTAAGATAGGTAATATTGAAAAGTTTTGTGAGAAATCATTAAGCTTTCTGACGTCTATCATCTTTCTCTTTCAAGCACGTAGAAAGAATAGGATTGTTTTCATACGTTTTTTGTTTTTTTTTTTCGTATGTAAACAATCTATTCTTTCTACCTGCTTGGAAGAGAAAGATGATAGACGTGAGAAAGCTTAATGGTTTTAACCTATACGAAAAATATTGACTGGTTAAAGCGCTATTCGCATTACAACGGGCCCGACGCGGGGCGAGACCCGCCGGGGTAATATTTTGAAATGATTGCTTGGATTTTGTATGTGACTGTTCTCACTACGCTGATGTGCCGTGCTGGGCGTGCCGTGCCAGCATAGTGAGAATGCTCACATACAAAACCCAAGCAATCATTTCAAAATATTACCCGGGCGGGCCTCGCCCCGCGCCGGGCCCATGTAATGCGAATAGCGTTTAAATTTGCTGGAAATATTTTTTATTGTTCTTAACGACCCTAATGGAAAATAACTGAGCCACCCTAATGAAATATCATATATTTAATATTGATAATGGCTTACGATTATATAAGAGATGTTTTGATACTATTATCTTATTTTTTTATTTTTCTATAAAATGGACCACCCTAATGCAAAACAAGTGAACCACCCTAATGAAATATCACATATAATATGCTAGCAGTTGCCAACGATGATATAAGACATGTTTCAGTACTATTGCCATGGATATCTCAGCAATTGAATTCAAATCCTCCATATCAAATTCATTTCACTCCTCCACCTCAAAAAATTTCTAAGTCCCAAAAAGTCATTTTTTTTCAAAAATTTTTTTTTCGAGATAACACCAGATCTCGACGTTTCATGCATTTCTAAGACATTTGGCATCAAAAACAAAAAATCGATTTCGGAATTTTCACGTACCCCCCCTTGGGAAATTTTTCGTGTTTCAAAAATGTCAAACTTTGACCGCTTTGGTCCAACACTTAACGAAGTCCGATTGAGCTCAAATTTTGCATGGGGACTTTTTTTGAGGAGACGAAACTTTTGAGCACTACCCGTTTTTGAAATTCGATGGTCAATTTTTTCCCATACATGCCATTGGCACCCTAATATAGATATACATAATCAGCAAAATTGAAGAGTATTTATTAATTTTAATAATATTCAATGATTTAAATTCATAGAAAAACACCTTTTAAAAAATTTAAAAAAAATATTTTTATTATTTGGAATTTTTTTTTTTTTAAATTTTAAAAAAAAAAAAATTTTTTTTTTTTTTTTTTTTTTTTAATAAATTTTTTTAATATTTTTTTAATAAAATAAAAAAAATAATATAATGAGGAAAAAAAAAAAATGTTGTAATATAAAAAAAAAAAAAAAAAAAAAACCATTTGTCCCTTCCGCTGCGATGTCAGATGATTGAAACTCTGAAACGGCAAAAATTCCCAAAGTGATATAATGAAAGAAAGTTGATCACCGGGTAGCCAAGCAGAATAGCAGAGAAAATTTAAGCTAACAATTAGCCGGAATAAATTTCATATGATTATGATTACTGCCCAAAAACGGAAGCTTAATAAATCTACAAAAAAAATCAGAGAGAGAAAAGAAAAATGAAACTTGAATTCTCCGATAACTCTTGCATTCTACTGGGCCCATAAATAATTCTTTATATCTGTGCAATAGAAAATGAGAGATCATCAACAATTTAAGTTTTTGAATTATTAAACTTTTTTGGAAATTTTATTTAGTAGAATTTGTCGTATGATCCTTTCTAAAAAAAACATTAAAAACCATCCTTTCTTTCCAAAAACCTATCGTGGGTTAGGTGGGCCAAAACTTACGACGATGCATAGATGCGAACCTGAAAATAGCTTTAAAAATATTGTGAAGGGATGCCACAATACAAAATGATAGTAACAATTATATTTGTACTGTCTGCATGTCTGTAGACTGATGTCCAGCTGCAATTGTAGACGCTCTTGCATTATCACTGCCACAAAGGAAACAAAAAATTCAAAATTATTAAACAACATAACTCCATAGATGATCCGAAACTATACACCGCATAAAGAACACTTCCATTTTATGTGGTAGGGTAAGATTTCATCGCTTTGGTGGGACTGCTTCATAAGGTATAGATGACACAATACAGCGTTTCCCCCTCAGCCGCTGGATGCCAGGACAGACGCTGTATGAGCCGCACCTCCTTGGTGGACAGACGCTCGGAACGCACCTCCTCAATCTAGCTGAAGTCAGAAGGACAACAGTGCCCAGGCTGCACTACCAGCTAAGTACGCAACCCTTAGCTGGCGGTCTTTGTCATCTCTTGACCCGTGGAAGCATGAGGTAGGAACTTGTGAGGACAAGTGCTATGTTTCGGGGAAGCACGCTCCCTGCCCATTGTCGACTCACCATTTTGCAGCCCGCCACTTACACAGTGCCATTGATGAGCAAAAAAGTGTCGTTTGTCAAAGACGTTTTTTGGTTTGGTTTTGGACAATTGTTTTATAACAAACGGAAGTTATAAATTGTTTTTGCATAGTATTGAAGAATCAATCCGAAGAATAAAAATTATATCACTTAGTATAATATGCATTTTAATTAATCCTTTATCAGGCAAAATGACGAATGTAAAAGAAACGTTTTTCCACTTTGATGCTGAATCTCAGTTGTACAAGTGTTTAGTGGAAGGATGCCGCAGCATGTTAAAAGGAGCCGAAAGCAGCCTGAAGCGCCATGTAGCTCAACAACATCCAAACATCGCTCAACAGATCGGCCTGAAAGGATATAAAAGGCCACTAGACCGACAAGTTGGGCAATCCGAAGGACCATCAGTCAAAAAGATGAAAACTATTTCTGTCAAAATTAATCCTGATGATTTTTCTTGCGGCTTGGTGCAAATGGCCGCAGTTAACAGCGTGCCATTCAGTTTTTTTGATAGTGACGCTTTCCACAAAACAGCTGGTGTTCTTGCTAAGGCTCTTGGAATACCCAGCTGCTCCAAGACAATGGTTTCTACCATTTCAGATGTAGCAGATCAAATTCGTGTTTTGATCACAGCCGCAGTGAAAAGCCGAATGGTTTGTTTCAAATACGATGGTGCATCACGACATAATCGCAAAATTTTCGGAATAAATATTCAGTACATCGAAAATGGTCAGATCGTTGTCCGAACGCTTTCCATGCTTGAGATGAATGATAGACAAACAGGAGAAAACCTGAAAAAAACATAGCGAGGCAGTGCTCAAATGCTACGGTTTGAATCTTTTAAATGTTTACTCTGCAACGACTGATAATGGTGTTAACATGCTGAAGTGTTCTGACAATTTGCGATTAGAACAAGACAAAACGCTGATGTTGCAGTCAGATGATATGCCAGCGGAACAGGTGATGGAACATGTTGAGAAACTAGAAACCGACGAGGAAAATGATGAATTCGATTCTTGCCTGGAAGTTATGCTGAGGGATTTAGAGGATTCATTTGCAAATTCGAGGGAAGGGTGCATAGAGAAAATCAAATGTGGCGCTCATACCCTCAATCTTGTGTCTAAGGACGTAATAAATGATGACTCAGAAAGCTTGCTAAAAGTGGTCCGTAAATTGGTCAAGGCAACAAGAAAAGTGGAATTTAAGACATACTTCGATCTAGGAAAGATTCCTCTGCCTCGAATTGATTGTGAGACGCGATGGGGATCAACCTGGGTCCTGATCGACAGTATCTACAATCATGAAGGATTTTACAGAGACATCGGCAGACAATGCTCAGTACTGATGCTGAGTGACGAAATATGGGAATTCATGAAAGAATATAGAGAAGCGTTCGAACCTCTATAAAGGGTGATACGGTCAAAATTTGGTCAAGGGAAAACGCGTGTAAATCGGTGAAATCGTTTATTTAAAAAATCAAATTAAATTTCTTTTTCAAGTTCAATTAGTATAAAATTCCTAAAAATATTCAGTTAGGCTTCCGCTTTTCCAAATCCGAATTGCCGGGCCTTACGCTTGACCCCTGCCATCAGATTTTGTACAGCCACCTTGTCCACCTTCTTCGCCGCAGAAAGCCAGTTTGCCTTGAACTGCTGCTCGTCCTTAGCAGTTTTTTTGGTCTTCTTTAGGTTCCGCTTGACAATAGCCCAGTATTTCTCAATTGGGCGGGGCTCTGGCGTGTTGGGAGGGTTCTTGTCCTTGGGAACCACCTGCACGTTGTTGGCGGCGTACCACTCCATGGCCTTTTTACCGTAATGGCAAGATGCCAAATCCGGCCAAAACAGTACGGAACAACCGTGTTTCTTCAGGAAAGGCAGCAGACGTTTATTCAAACACTCTTTCACGTAAATTTCTTGGTTGACAGTCCCGGAAGCTATGAAAATGCTGCTTTTCAAGCCACAGGTACAGATGGCTAGCCAAACCAGATATTTCTTTGCGAACTTTGACAGTTTCGTGTGCTTGAAAATATCTGCTACCTTTCCCCTTCCTTTTGCCGTATAAAACTCCTGTCCCGGAAGCTGCTTGTAGTCGGCTTTGACGTAGGTTTCTTCGTCCATTACCACGCAGTCAAACTTCGTCAGCATCGTCGTGTACAGCCTCCGGGATCGCGCTTTGGCCGTCGTATTTTGTTTATCATCGCGATTTGGAGTCACTACCTTCTTGTAAGTCGATAGTCCGGCTCGTTTTTTGGCTCGATGCACGGTTGTAGACGATACACCCAGCTTATTTGCGGCATCTCGGAGAGATAGGTTAGGGTTTCGCTTGAAACTACCGGCAACTCTCTTTGTCGTCTCAGCGGCTTCCGGTTTTCGATTTCCCCCCGATCCAGACTTCCTGGCTGTCGACAAACGTTCCCCAAACACTTTAATTACATTTGTAACGGTTGATTTGGCAACTTTTAGCGATTTTGCCAACTTTGCGTGCGAGTAGCTCGGATTTTCGCGATGCGCGAGCAAAATTTTGATACGCTGCTCTTCTTGCTTGGACGGCATTTTGACAACTGAAGAGTGAATTCCAAAATCAAAATAGGAGCAACATTCTACACACACACACCTTAAAAATGAGGGGTGTTCAAGTTTTTTAAATGCAAAATTGAAAGAAATACGTCAAGTTGATATTGACCAAATTTTGACCGTATCGCCCTTTATGATGCTACAAAAACATTCCAACGAGAAAATTTTACATTTGGAGATGCATTCAAAACCTTCAAAAAATGCCAATATGAAATGAAAATGAAAACAAATCAACAAAACCGATTTTCAACTCAAATTATCAATGCTTTGGATGCCAGAATGAAGGAAATGTTTAATAATAAAGCTTTTAAGGCTGCACTGATCTTCGACCAACGATGGTGTTTTGTGGATTCTCCATTTTTCTCGAAGGAGGACAAACTTTATGCTATTGTAAGTATTTACAGTGTCGGAGAAATGTATCTCCCCTCGTAATGGGGCACTGCCACCGGTTGAAGATCCCTTTCTAACTACTTACATAGAGAGACATATGTTAGAAAGGAACGGTCATCCAGTTGGCACTGCCCTATTGCTTTTTGCTTCCCAGAATAGCTCAAGGAGCAACTTTACCTAATATTTCTGAATTTTTCTTCTCTGATCAGTCTTGATCAAGCAATTGAGACTCATTATTATTTTGAGCGTAATTGACGAAATGTTTATTATGTATGAAGAATTTTAGTTAAACACCTCGTTTGGCACATTATTTATAAAACTTCTATTTCTCAACTTACAATGACCCGTGTGAGCTAAAAGTTTGCGAAATTTGATCAAATTATGTTCTATCAATATATTACCGCATTTCAATATGTCGAGTAAAAGGTTTATTTACACTTTATCCGCAAAGTGGAGTACTAAAACGGGTAAAAATATTCTACCTTGCCATTATTTTTTTCAGATGATGGAAAACGTAAAACTAATGTCCCTTTTTTCTTACTAAATTTCAGTAAAACTAAAACGAAGTTTTTCTACAACCGATCCAATCTTGGACATTGGGTCCATTTACTTCATGAAATTGACCGCGGATAAAGTAGTTTTTATGTGACTACTAGGCCAAACTAGGCCAATAAGTTACGATTGAACAATGAATTTCACACATTTTAACAACTTTTCTCGAGAGTCTAGAAGAAACATTTTAAGAATACTGGTTTATTCCCAATTTGACTGGTATTAAGAATCATTTTGAACTACTCGAATTCTTAGGCCCATTGTTGTTTTTGAAAAGGTGTACCCAAAAAAAGGTGTTTTATTGAATTTTATTTACTCCATAAAGATTTTGTTAACCACGTACAGAATAATATAGATGAATCAACCAGCAGTCAAGAATTCAGAACAGTTCGTAAAATTTTGAGCTCTTTGAATTTTTTTTTCGATAAACAAAAAGCTGGGTACTTTACCTCTGAATTTGTCCTGTTGTGAAATTAAAGGTTAACTCTGCAACTGTTTTCACTTCAATATCATCTTATTTAGGATCATTTGCTCAAAGTGGATTCCATTCGTCGAAAATTGAAAGTCAACTATGCTGAAATGGACAAGGAAGGACCCCGGGATGGACCATCGGTTAGCAATGGCGAAGAAGATGCATTTGATGCTATGCTAGCAGAAGAATGTAACCAAGCGAAAACTTCGTGTGAAATATCTCAGCTTGATATGAAATTAACACTTTTGCAACTGGCTAATGCAAAAACACGACTTCCAATATCCACGGACAATATTGAATATTGGCAATCAAAACGATACGAAGATCCTGTGCTATATGACTTGGCCATGACCGCTTTGGCTGCTCCAGCAACTCAGGTGTCAGTAGAACGCTGCTTCTCTGCAGTGAAAATTCTTCTCGATCAACGACGGCTGCGGATGTCCGCTGATTTGCTGAATGACATGATGATCATAAGATGCAACCAAGATCTTCTACCGCTGGCAGTATCGAAAATTCGCAATAAGAGCAATTGAAATGTGTTTGGTTGTTTCATTGAAAGGCTTTGAAATTGTTTTAACAATTTTTTTAAAAAAAAAAAATTTTAAAATGAGTGTGGAAAAAAAAAAAAAATAGAATGGGGGGGGTTTTTTCTGCAAAAACTAATGTTTTTCGGTGTGGGGGGGGGGGAGGAAGTTTTTTTTTTTTTTTTTTTAACTCTTTATTTATTCCAAATTTTACATTATTTTACATTCATATATTAACCTAGGTGATCCTGCTAAGTAATTAACATTTCAACCTTATATGCTATCATTTATATCTAATTGTGTTAATATTATTTTTACTTTGTCTATTCAGTATTTTTAACAGGGTTCCTTTTGCCTGCGTGTAAGAATAATTATTGATTTCTTAAAACTAGTTCTTATCTATAGAGAGAATTGATCATTGCAATTGAAGACTGCAATGATTTTTGTCTAAAATTATGAATTATTTTGTTGGACATTTCTTCTAGAGTCTCAACGTTTGAAATTCTATGTAATTCAATAGTACTGAACCAGGGTGGCAGCTTCAAAATCATTTTCAGAACTTTGTTCTGAATCCTTTGAAGTGCTTTTTTCCTAGTAGCACAACAACTAGACCATATTGGCACAGCATAAAGCATGGCCGGTCTAAAGATTTGTTTGAATATTAGAAGTTTGTTCTTCAAACAAAGTTTGGATTTTCTGTTTATAAGAGGATATAAACATTTTATATATTTATTACATTTGGCTTGAATGCCCTCAATGTGATCTTTAAAAGTTAATTTTTGATCAAGTATCAGTCCAAGATATTTTACTTGATTTGACCAAGAAATTGGAACTCCGTTCATAGTGACCATATGACTATTACTTGGTTTCAAAAATGCAGCTCTAGGCTTGTGTGGGAATATTATAAGTTGAGTTTTGGAAGCATTAGGAGAAATCTTCCATTTTTGAAAATAATCTGTAAAAATGTCCAAGCTTTTTTGTAGCCTCCTGGATATAACACGAAGACTTTTTCCTTTAGCGGAAATGCCTGTGTCATCAGCAAAGCAAGATTTTTGACAGCCCTGAGGTAAATCAGGGAGATCTGAAGTGAAAATGTTATAAAGTATTGGCCCAAGAATGCTACCTTGAGGAACACCAGCTCTGACAGGCAATTGATCAGATTTAGAATTCTGATAATTTACTTGCAAAGTTCTATCAGTTAAGTAGTTTTGAACTAATTTCATGATATAAAGCGGAAAATTGAACTTTTTCAGTTTCGCAATCAAACCTTCATGCCAAACACTGTCGAATGCTTTTTCTATGTCTAGAAGAGCAACTCCAGTGGAGCAGCCTTCAGCTTTGTTTGAACGAATTAAATTTGTAACTCTCAAAAGTTGATGCGTAGTTGAATGCCCATGGCGAAATCCAAACTGTTCATCAGCAAAAATTGAGTTTGTATTGATGTGAAGCATCATTCTATTCAAAATTATTTTTTCAAAAAGCTTACTTATTGAAGAAAGCAAACTGATTGGTCGGTAGCTAGAAGCTTCAGCCGGATTTTTGTCTGGCTTCAAAATAGGTACGACTTTTGCATTTTTCCATTTATCTGGAAAGTATGCCAGATGAAAACATCTGTTAAATAGTTTTACCAAGAAAGACAAAGTACTCTCAGGGAGTTTTTTGATGAGGATATAGAAAATTCCATCATCACCTGGTGCTTTCATATTTTGAAATTTTTTAGTTATAGTTTTTACTTCATCCAAATCAGTTCCCCAAGAATCATCAAAAATATTTTCTTGTGAGAAAATATTCAGATACTCCCTGGAAACTTGATCCTCAATAGGACTTGTAAGACCCAAACTGAAATTATGGGAGCTCTCAAACTGCTTAACAAGTTTTTGAGCTTTTTCCGCATTTGTGAGCAAAATTTTATCACCTTCCTTAAGCGCTGGTATAGGCTTTTGAGGTTTTTTCAATATTTTAGAGAGTTTCCAGAAAGGTTTGGAACTCGGATCTAATTTTGACACATTATTTTCAAAATGTTTGTTCCTCAGGGCAGAGAAGCGTTTTTTAATTTGTTTTTGTAAATCTCGCCATATGACTTTCATAGCGGGATCACGTGTTCTTTGATATTGACGCCTACGTACATTTTTCAGACGAATCAAGAGCTGAAGATCGTCATCAATTATAACTGAATCGAATTTAACCTCGCATTTTGGCACTGAAGCAGCTCTTGCTCTATTTATTGAGAAAGCCAGAGATTCAAGAGCATTATTAATTTCATTTTTTGTTTGCAATGGAACATTAGGATCAAAGTTGTGTTCCATAGATGTTCGATATTGATCCCAATTAGCTCTATGGTAGTTGAAAGTAGAACTGATGGAATTAGAAATGATTTCTTGAGATATTTCAAATGTAACTGGAAGGTGATCAGAACCAAAGTCAGCATGGGTAATCAATTGACTACAAAGTTGACATGAATCAGTTAGGACCAAATCAATAGTTGAGGGATTTCTGGCTGAAGAAAAGCAAGTTGGGCTGTTTGGGTATTGAATAGTGTAGTAGCCTGCGGAACAATGATCAAAAAGTATATTACCATTGGCATTGCTTTGCGAATTATTCCATGAGCGGTGTTTTGCATTGAAATCACCAATAACGAAGAATTTAGACCTATGACGGGTAAGTTTCTGGAGGTCACCCTTGAGCCAGTTCTTTTGCTGACCAGTGCATTGGAAAGGCAAGTAGGCAGCTATAAAAGTAAATTGGCCAAATTTTGTTTCAACTGAAACCCCCAAAGTTTCAAAAACTTTGGTTTCAAATGAAGAAAGAATGTGATGTTTGATACGCCTATGGACAATGATGGCAACGCCACCACCAGCTCCATTGAGACGATCATTTCGATAGACAAAATAATTTGGATCTCTTTTGACCTTATGGGCAGGTTTGAGATAAGTCTCAGTTATAACAGCAATATGCACGTTATGAACTCTTAAAAAATTAAATAGCTCATCCTCGTTATCTCTGATGGATCGAGCATTCCAATTCAAAATGTTTAATGACTTAAAATCCATTACTGAACTTCAATGTCATGACAATATTATTGGCAAATTTAATACCAGTTTGGATAGCTTCAAACATGGAATTAGTTTTTAGCATATCGGTTATCATGTCGATTAACGATTGCTGTAAAAATTCTAATTTAGGAGCGGATATGTTACCTAAATCAAATTCATCAGAAGTCCCGTGGGAATTTTGGTTTTGGTTTCTACCCGCTGCAACGGCAGCGTAGGTAGGTCCATTTACATGTTGAACATTGTTAACAACACGGTTGGGTAAGAATGTAGGGTTTGAAGATTGAACCCTGTTGGTACCTGCAGGTATCGAAATAGTATTTACTCCTCGTTGAGCGTTTGAAGTTACAGTTGCGGATGGAAAAACCTGTCCGCTGTTTCTACCGACGGTTTGGTAGGAATTAGTTCTTTGCTGATCGTTGTTAACAGCAGCAGAATGGGTAGTAGCTGGTCGGGAACGTATATTGTTTCCTACCTGGCGTTTAGAGCGTGACTGCAAAATTGCTTTGCGAGTCTTGCACTCCCAAAAATTTGATTTATGGTTTTCACCACAATTTGAACATTTGAATTTTTGAGGATCTTCCTTCACAGGACAGTCGTCCTTAGTGTGTGAGGAATCACCACAATTCATGCATTTACCAACCATATGGCAATGCTTTGTTCCGTGACCCCATCCCTGGCACTTACGGCATTGGGTGAGGCTTTGGAAATTGGCTCCAGTCTTCCTGAAATGTTCCCACTTCACACGGACATGGAGCAAAAGGCTTGCTTTTTCTAAAGCCTTAAGGTTATTAAGTTCACTTGACTTGAAGTGAACTAAGTAGAAATCGTTTGAAATCCCTTTGCGAGAATCGCCAGGCCGGGATTTCATTTTCATCTTAATTACTTGGACTGGGCTAATTCCAAGTAATTTTATTAACTCGTTTTTAATTTCATCGAGAGATTCACCACTGGGCAGTCCTTTCAAGACAACCTTGAAAAGACGCTCAGCTTTGGTGTCGTAAGTGAAGAAATTGTGGTTCTTCTGAGTAAGATACTCAAGAAGGCGTTTGAATCCGTCCAAGGTTTCAGCATGCAAACGGCATTCACCTCGTCTGGAGATTTGAAGGGAATATTTCACACCTTCAACAAATGTTAAGATTTCCTTGCGAAAAGCATGGAAATCCGAAATTGCCACCACAATAGGGGGAACTTTTTCCTTTCTCAATCGAGAAAGTTTGTTCAAATTTTGATTAGATGATGGATCACTCTCATCATCTGTGAGCATATCAAATTGATTACTCACATTTATTTGATTTGCAGGCGAATCAATAGATTGCCCTTTTCGTTTGCGCTTATTTGCCATAGTGGCAGAGTAATTTGCTCCAAATCGACGTCCAAGCAGATAACTATAAGAATCCGAGGGACCGAAGAGGAATTTTCCAATGCGATATCCAAGCCGGGTTACCCGAAGGGCCTAACAAGGATCGAAAAGGAATAAGAGGAAATCTAAAAATTGTAGGTATTATTTAGCACTGAAAAGTGCTGTTTAAGATTTGGTGTAGCGTTAGGTAGCAATAGCACTTCCTTCAGCAAATAGAAAATAGAACCGCACGGCATGAGAGCACAATGCAGACAAATTCAAATAAAAAAAAAAGGAAAAAAATGTTCGTTTATTCTTTTGGTTTGCCAAATCCGAACTGCCGTGCATTCCGATTAAATTCTGCACAGTGGTCTCATCGACCTTATTCGCCGCCGAACGCCACTTCGATTTAAGCTGCTGTTTGTTTTCCATGGATTTATTAGTTTTTTTTTTTTTTTTTTTTGAGATTCCGTTTGACCAAGGCCCAATACCGTTCGATAGGGCGGAGTTCTGGGCTGTTGGGAGAGTTATGGTCTTTGGGGACCACAACCAAGTTGTTCGCATCGTACCACTTGATTGCCTTTTTCCCATAGTGGCGAGCTCGCCAAGTCCGGCCAGAACAGCACAGGTATATTACGGTGTTGATTTTCTGGAAAGCTAGCAGCCACTTTTCCAGGCACTCCTGGACGTAGATCTCTTGATTGATGGTTCCCGTAGTGATGAAAATGCCGCTTTTTGTGACCACACGTGCATATGGCCTAGCAGACGAGATATTTGTTTGCGAACTTTGACAGTTTACGTGTGCTTGAAAATATCTGCTACCTTTCCCCCTTCCTTTTGCGGTATAAAACTCCTGTCCCGGAAGCTGCTTGTAGTCGGCTTTGACGTAGGTTTCTTCGTCCATTACCACGCAGTCAAACTTCGTCAGCATCGTCGTGTACAGCCTCCGGGATCGCGCTTTGGCCGTCATATTTTGTTTATCATCGCGATTTGGAGTCACTACCTTCTTGTAAGTCGATAGTCCGGCTCGTTTTTTGGCTCGATGCACGGTTGTAGACGATACACCCAGCTTATTTGCGGCATCTCGGAGAGATAGGTTAGGGTTTCGCTTGAAACTACCGGCAACTCTCTTTGTCGTCTCAGCGGCTTCCGGTTTTCGATTTCCCCCCGATCCAGACTTCCTGGCTGTCGACAAACGTTCCCCAAACACTTTAATTACATTTGTAACGGTTGATTTGGCAACTTTTAGCGATTTTGCCAACTTTGCGTGCGAGTAGCTCGGATTTTCGCGATGCGCGAGCAAAATTTTGATACGCTGCTCTTCTTGCTTGGACGGCATTTTGACAACTGAAGAGTGAATTCCAAAATCAAAATAGGAGCAACATTCTACACACACACACCTTAAAAATGAGGGGGTGTTCAAGTTTTTTTAAATGCAAAATTGAAAGAAATACGTCAAGTTGATATTGACCAAATTTTGACCGTATCGCCCTTTATGATGCTACAAAAACATTCCAACGAGAAAATTTTACATTTGGAGATGCATTCAAAACCTTCAAAAAATGCCAATATGAAATGAAAATGAAAACAAATCAACAAAACCGATTTTCAACTCAAATTATCAATGCTTTGGATGCCAGAATGAAGGAAATGTTTAATAATAAAGCTTTCAAGGCTGCACTGATCTTCGACCGACGATGGTGTTTTGTGGATTCTCCATTTTTTCTCGAAGGAGGACAAACTTATGCTATTGTAAGTATTTACAGTGCCGAACAAATGTATCTCCCCTCGTAATGGGGCACTGCCACCGGTTGAAGATCCCTTTCTAACTACTTACATAGAGAGACATATGTTAGAAAGGAACGGTCATCCAGTTGGCACTGCCCTATTGCTTTTTGCTTCCCAGAATAGCTCAAGGAGCAACTTTACCTAATATTTCTGAATTTTTCTTCTCTGATCAGTCTTGATCAAGCAATTGAGACTCATTATTATTTTGAGCGTAATTGACGAAATGTTTATTATGTATGAAGAATTTTAGTTAAACACCTCGTTTGGCACATTATTTATAAAACTTCTATTTCTCAACTTACAATGACCCGTGTGAGCTAAAAGTTTGCGAAATTTGATCAAATTATGTTCTATCAATATATTACCGCATTTCAATATGTCGAGTAAAAGGTTTATTTACACTTTATCCGCAAAGTGGAGTACTAAAACGGGTAAAAATATTCTACCTTGCCATTATTTTTTTCAGATGATGGAAAACGTAAAACTAATGTCCCTTTTTTCTTACTAAATTTCAGTAAAACTAAAACGAAGTTTTCCTACAACCGATCCAATCTTGGACATTGGGTCCATTTACTTCATGAAATTGACCGCGGATAAAGTAGTTTTTATGTGACTACTAGGCCAAACTAGGCCAATAAGTTACGATTGAACAATGAATTTCACACATTTTAACAACTTTTCTCGAGAGTCTAGAAGAAACATTTTAAGAATACTGGTTTATTCCTAATTTGACTGGTATTAAGAATCATTTTGAACTACTCGAATTCTTAGGCCCATTGTTGTTTTTGAAAAGGTGTACCCAAAAAAAGGTGTTTTATTGAATTTTATTTACTCCATAAAGATTTTGTTAACCACGTACAGAATAATATAGATGAATCAACCAGCAGTCAAGAATTCAGAACAGTTCGTAAAATTTTGAGCTCTTTGAATTTTTTTTTCGATAAACAAAAAGCTGGGTACTTTACCTCTGAATTTGTCCTGTTGTGAAATTAAAGGTTAACTCTGCAACTGTTTTCACTTCAATATCATCTTATTTAGGATCATTTGCTCAAAGTGGATTCCATTCGTCGAAAATTGAAAGTCAACTATGCTGAAATGGACAAGGAAGGACCCCGGGATGGACCATCGGTTAGCAATGGCGAAGAAGATGCATTTGATGCTATGCTAGCAGAAGAATGTAACCAAGCGAAAACTTCGTGTGAAATATCTCAGCTTGATATGAAATTAACACTTTTGCAACTGGCTAATGCAAAAACAAGACTTCCAATATCCACGGACAATATTGAATATTGGCAATCAAAACGATACGAAGATCCTGTGCTATATGACTTGGCCATGACCGCTTTGGCTGCTCCAGCAACTCAGGTGTCAGTAGAACGCTGCTTCTCTGCAGTGAAAATTCTTCTCGATCAACGACGGCTGCGGATGTCCGCTGATTTGCTGAATGACATGATGATCATAAGATGCAACCAAGATCTTCTACCGCTGGCAGTATCGAAAATTCGCAATAAGAGCAATTGAAATGTGTTTGGTTGTTTCATTGAAAGGCTTTGAAATTGTTTTAACATTTTTTTTTTATTAACAACAATAATAAAAATGCTTCATTTCTGTACGGTAAAAATATTCTGAAATATTGCTCTTGAGATCAAAAAAAAAAAAAAAATTAGATACATACTAGGGTGGGATAAGATTCGACATATTACACCGAGTAACTTTTTGACTTCCATTCGCGTCCCATAACAACTTAGCAAAACATCAGCTTAACCTAAATTGAAACTATCAGAACGCAGAAATTCCGAATGAAAATTTCCGTCTTCGATGTGACGTGAGACAAAGAGGAAGTGTTTTTTTGTTCTGTCCCGCATCGCAAATGCCAATGAGCAGACATGATTTTCCAATGAAATACACACGCGCTTTCGTCTGTTCTGCACATTTTGTAGGTAGCTTTGTAAAAACACCGTGTTTGAACATCATGTTTGAAACACGTGTTATCACTGCATTTGGTGGGGGGATGTGGGGATATAAGAAGGGGTGTGTTAAGAGTAGAAATGTAAAAGTGTGTGTGAAGTGGGAGGAGGAGGGGGGTGAAGAGGTAAGGGAGGAGGAAAAGGAGGAAAAAAAAGAAAAATTGATAAATAAAAAGAGAAGAAAATAAGAATTATAAATAAAATGGAGAAAAAAGAATAAAAAGAGAAAAAAAGGGGGGGAGAGGGGAAGAGAAAGGAGGAGGAGAGGGAAGAGGAAGAGAAAGAAAAGAAAAGAAAAAGATAAGAATAAATAAAAATAAAAGAGAAAGAAGAGAAAAATTATTTAAATTTTTTTAGAAAAAAGAAAAAAAAAAATGTTAAGGGATGGAAAAGAATATGGGGGGGGGGTACAGGGTGCGGCAGAAAATAATGCGAAAATGTTCAAACTTGAGTATTGGGTTAATTCGTGTAGCTAGTGACTAATTTTTTGTCGAAAGTGTATTTGTTTATGTTTACTTTCAAGTGTTGCATCCAAACATTCTATTTGTTTTATTGCAAATTCGTCAAAATGTTCGCGAAAGAAGTGATCACCAGTTTGTTGCTCGCCCAGAAGAAGCCGAAAGAGATTGCCAAGGTGGTAGGGTGCCATTTGGCAACAGTTTACCGCATAAAAAAGTCCCTTCAGGATGGTCCTAAGCAGCGGAAGCCGGGAAGCGGATGTCCGTGCTTTGCAAGCACGCCGAACGTGATCAAATCGGTCCGTGCAAACATTGCTCGCAACCCGGTGCGTTCCATAAGAAAACTTATGGAAACCAATATTTCGGAGAAATCCATGCGGAGAATCATCAAAGAAGACCTGCATGCATCTTCCAGAGCCAGAGTGAAACGCCACTTGATTACGGACCGGGTCAAGAAACTACGAGTGACTCGTTCCAAGAGATTGCTTTCCTTGTTGGAGAAGGAACAAATGATAATCTTGTTCTCCGACGAAAAGCTTTTCAGCATCGATGCTGTGGCCAACAGCCGCACGGACCGGTTCATTTCACCGCAGAAAATGGAGAACGTTCCGGAAAAAGTAAAATCCAAATTTCAAACCAAACATCCGGCTGGTGTCATGATGTTTGGCTTGGTGGCTTCCAACAGTTTGAAAATGCAGCCTTTTTTCATTGATGCTGGAGCTAAAATCAATACCGAAGTGTATATCGGTATTTTAAAGGACCAAGTGCTTCCCTGGGTGAAGGCCAACTTCTCCGAGGACCAAAACGTTGTCCTACAGCGGGATGGAACGCTGTGTCACACGTCCAATCGAACCCAACAATGGTTGAACGATAACATGAAGTTTTGGCCGAAGGATTTGTGGCCCCCTAGCAGTCCAGATCTTAATCCGTTGGATTATTCGATTTGGGCATATGTTGAAGCATGAGCCTGCAAAACATCACACCCTAGTGTGAAAACCTTGAAGTCAACCATAACACGCACATGGCAGTCAATGTCGGAGGACTACGTCCGAAAGGCATGCTCAGGCTTCCGGCGTCGGCTCGAGGATGTTATCAATAAAAATGGAGGACACATTGAATAAATTTGTTTAAAAGGACTTTATAAAGATAACTGCACTCGAAAATGTTGATATTATTGCTTGAATTAGTTGAAAATGGGATTTGAAAGAAATAGAACAAATTTTCGCATTATTTTATGCCGCACCCTGTACGTTTGTTATGACGATATTTTTTTTTGCGTGGGCGGGGACAAAATGCGGGGTTATAAATTTTAAAAAAAAAAGGGTTGCTCTTTTAAAAAAAAAATTTTTTAAAAAAAAATAAAAGTATAAAATAAAAAAAAAAATATTTTTTTCAAATAAATTTTGGGATTTTTATTTATATAAAAACAACACATAGGTAATGTAAATTATGTGTACACTATATTAAAAATTTTTTATTGTTTGGTTTTTTTTTTTCCTTTTTTTTACTGGAGGTTGGGGTGTGGTATTCTTTTTTTTAATTAATTCCATTACATAAGATTCGGTAATTTTTTTTTTTGATGAAAAATAAAAAAATACTTTTGGTTTGGGGGAGGGGTTATTCTTTCGTAAATACCATACCAGTGGGTTGTTTGTTGTTTGGGGGGGCTCCGGCTCGTTTTTTTTTTTTTTTTTTTTTTTTTAAAAAATAATTGTTTGTTTTTTTTTTGTTTTTTTTTTTTTTTTTTGTTTTTTGTTTTTTTTTTTTTGTATTTATTCATATTCGGAAATATGGACTTAAATTACGTACTGATATTAAAACGTATTTACAAAAAAAATCAAGGCAGTGTGTGTACAAAATTTCGTTCCCGTTGTACCGAGCGTCTCAATACCCAGAATGGCACCAAAAAATCAAGAAAAATTGTTTCTCCGATGGAATAGGTTTTGGAAGAAAAAAAACATAGAACGCTTGAATTAATATTTCAAATGCTGCCGGCATGCCCGATTCCGACCGGGACTGTGAGGTCTTTCCAGCATATGGCGCAATCAACAGAATACGTTAAGAAGGGACCACGAACGATGAGTGTCGGCTGCATCAGTGCTGGTCAGTAAAGTTGTAGATGGATACAATGAAGAAAATATATTTTGGATGTGTATCATTTCGAATAAAAATCCACTTTTACATCAAACCTATTGATTGTTTGGCGTGTAATCAGCACATTAAAAATATTTATAGCTAGCCTGATGAAAGCTCAAATTAACGCTGGTTTATTTTCTACATCCTCATAAATATGATTAGTTTGTAAATAGTCACAGATTTACTAAGAATGACGTAAATTTTTAAATGGAACAAATAAAATTAACCAATTTCCAAACCACCTTCTGGAACACAACCGATCACTGGAACCACGAGACTTCATAGAAAATGGCCGACAGTTTGACAGTTAATAATACTTTACCGGGCTTCGGTAATTCAGAGTTCGTTTTACGTTTTGTTCGGTAAAGTGCTTACCGTATTCAGTGATTGTTTGTTTTTACCGTATGAATTGTATTTTTTTCTACCGAATACGGTCAATAAAATACAGCATTACAGATCGTTCGGCAAAGTGTTACAAAATTACGGTTAAATTCTTTATGTTTACCGAAAAATCGGTAATTTTTTATGTTTACCGAAATATTTCGTCAATTTTTTTTTCCGAACAGCAAAATCGAATTTAAGTGTGTACTTCCCACTCCATAACGAGAGAACGAGGCAAAGTTTCGCGGCTTGTTATATGGCCCCCCCTTCCCTTTTTTCGCAAGGGATTTTTTTTTTGTTTTTGTGGAAAACCCCGGGCGCGCCCCTTTTTATAAACTTTTTTTGTTTATAAAAAATTTTTTTTTTTTTGGTTTTGTTTTTGATTTTTTAATTTTTTTTTTTAAATTTTTAAAAAAAAAAAAAAAAAAAATTATAAATTTATTTTTTTTTTTTTTTTTTTTATTTTTTTTTCTTTTTTTTTATAATTATTTTATTTAAAATAAAAATACATTTTTTATTTTTTTTTTTTTTTTTTTTTTTTTGTGGGGGGGGGGGGGTGGTTTTGTGGTGTTGGTGTGGGAGAAAATATTATTAATTTCTTTTTTGTTTTTGTAAAATTTGTAAATAATAGTTGTGGATAAATTTAATACTATAACTGCATACACTTTTTGGACCCTGAGCATTAGCAAAACCTTGTGGTAGCTTGATAACTACCAGGTTCCAGGGCTTATCTGGATCTTGAACCAAACAGGAAAGATGCAAACCAGTGTTGCCAGGGGTGATATGGGCCAGAAGTGCAATTTGAACCCACTAGTATTAGCATATTAACTTTTAATTCGACCCCTTTCCTTATTTTCATACAATATAAAATTTGCATAATTTCAATTATATTACTGCTATTCAAAGAATCGTCTATTAATGTCAATACTTTTAAAGGGTGATACGGTCAAAATTTGGTCAAGGGAAAACGCGTGTAAATAGGTGAAATCGTTTATTTAAAAAATCAAATTAAATTTCTTTTTCAAGTTCAATTAGTATAAAATTCAGGAAAAATATTCAGTTAGGCTTCCGCTTTTCCAAATCCGAATTGCCGGGCCTTACGCTTGACCCCTGCCATCAGATTTTGTACAGCCACCTTGTCCACCTTCTTCGCCGCAGAAAGCCAGTTTGCCTTGAACTGCTGCTCGTCCGTAGGAGTTTTTTTGGTCTTCTTTAGGTTCCGCTTGACAATAGCCCAGTATTTCTCAATTGGGCGGAGCTCTGGCGTGTTGGGAGGGTTCTTGTCCTTGGGAACCACCTGCACGTTGTTGGCGGCGTACCACTCCATGGCCTTTTTACCGTAATGGCAAGATGCCAAATCCGGCCAAAACAGTACGGAACAACCGTGATTCTTCAGGAAAGGCAGCAGACGTTTATTCAAACACTCTTTCACGTAAATTTCTTGGTTGACAGTCCCGGAAGCTATGAAAATGCTGCTTTTCAAGCCACAGGTACAGATGGCTTGCCAAACCAGATATTTCTTTGCGAACTTTGACAGTTTCGTGTGCTTGAAAATATCTGCTACCTTTCCCCTTCCTTTTGCCGTATAAAACTCCTGTCCCGGAAGCTGCTTGTAGTCGGCTTTGACGTAGGTTTCGTCGTCCATTACCACGCAGTCAAACTTCGTCAGCATCGTCGTGTACAGCCTCCGGGATCGCGCTTTGGCCATCGTATTTTGTTTATCATCGCGATTTGGAGTCACTACCTGCTTGTAAGTCGATAGTCCGGCTCGTTTTTTTGGCTCGATGCACGGTTGTAGACGATACACCCAGCTTATTTGCGGCATCTCGGAGAGATAGGTTAGGGTTTCGCTTGAAACTACCGGCAACTCTCTTTGTCGTCTCAGCGGCTTCCGGTTTTCGATTTCCCCCCGATCCAGACTTCCTGGCTGTCGACAAACGTTCCCCAAACACTTTAATTACATTAGTAACGGTTGATTTGGCAACTTTTAGCGATTTTGCCAACTTTGCGTGCGAGTAGCTCGGATTTTCGCGATGCGCGAGCAAAATTTTGATACGCTGCTCTTCTTGCTTGGACGGCATTTTGACAACTGAAGAGTGAATTCCAAAATCAAAATAGGAGCAACATTCTACACACACACACCTTCAAAATGAGGGGTGTTCAGGTTTTTTTTAATGCAAAATTGAAAGAAATACGTCAAGTTGATATTGACCAAATTTTGACCGTATCGCCCTTTATTATAACTGAGTTTTATTATGGGTCGGCAGTTTTCTGGAAAGCATTGCCACACAGATTCTACGTTTGGTTTGGCTGTTTTTAGCAGAGGAGCGAATAGTTTTGTATACTCGTAGAACGAAAAAAGAAACAATACAATAATCAGGAAGGCTAGGCTTGGAGCCTGGTAGGGTCACAGTGGAAGCAAATCGGAGTTCAAAAATCAACCCCGATCATTGCAATCCTATGGGGCTAAAAAGAACAATAATAATAGTAAGAAGAAACACAATAATAATATTATTATTAATCGATACTAATAATTTCCTTATAATATAAACACTTAGAGCAGAAATAACGTATAACAATATACAAATGAAAAAGGTCAGATAATACTAACAGATTTTGAAAGGAATAATTTAACGTTTTAATTTCAGGGAACCCATCTGGCAAAGAAGGGTGCAACTTAAGTAAACGTAAGCAAACCGTTCAAGCATACAAATATTATTGAAGGGTTTATGTCTGCCTTCAAATTAACAAAACATAAAATTTTATTATATTTGTATACCGTACCTCCTGCGATTCGTGGCCGGAAAGTATTCAGTTCCGTGTGATTGCGCCAATAACTTATTATTATAAAAATTATGTTGCGAGGTCCACCCTAGTACGTGGTCACTCATTTTCTCTCAGGCAAAGTGAACGCGCTTAACACTAATGAACTGTGTATGCACAATAGAATTATCTTTTGCATCCACCGATCGCATACGATCGGTATGACTCTAACCACCTCTATGGGATAGAGAATGTAAACAATGAACTAGTTGAAATTGAACCATCGTCGGTACGGTAGCCCTTTTTACAATAAAACGAGTGTGTTGTTCTATCGCCTTCCAAACCTATGTTTTTTGATAGTGAACATATCACCGCGCGCAAATAATCAAACCGCAAGATTCGGACGTTCTATGTGCGTTAACACCGTGAGTTCGATGATTCTCGGTCGAAGAAAGTTACCAAAATCGCCCGGAATGGACCGGAACAGTGACAAACTGAACAGTAACAATAAACCTCGTCGCTGTTTTTGCTGCATACGAAACGAAACTCCAATGTCACTCACCGTTGCTGCAATCTTTCCAGAACGCACTGCCTGTCGCATTATGGGAGACCCCAAACCACTCGACCCAGTCGCGCCAGCTGTTTCCTGCCACCAGAGCCGTCTTATTTCCTGCCATCAGAGTCGTTGTGGCCCTGTGGTCGAGTTCGGTGGACGGGTTTCCCAACCTCCTCACTCAGGCAAGTATGCATCGATTTGTAACAATTCTCTGCCTGATGAACTTTCGTGTTGCAGCGCTTCTTCTGCTTCTATCGTGCCTATTTGGGATAGTTTCGGATGCGACCACCAACTGTCATCTTGCTCTACACCGGAACGCACACTTGCCAGAAGCCCAGAGGAAGTCCCTATCCCTCTCATTGCAGTCGAGCCCATCCCGCCAGCGAACAACAGCCGTTCCGGCCCTGCGTTTGAGTTGGGAGACGGGATCTTCCGAACCCCTACCGCAGGCAAGTACGCTGCTTTTCCGAACGATTCGTTTCTTGATAGTTCTTTGGCTTTTAGTGCTTCGAACCAAACGTCATGTTCGCGCAATTTCACTAATCAACCGAGCTAACCGTTATCGGACCCGAGACGCCGGACGCCTAGCTCAGTCGAGCCGTCGCAATTCAGACGGTCCTGTGCTAGCGATACGGTCTTTGATGCTGCCCATCGTAGCTCGAGTGCACCCCAAGTAAGAAATGTTGCACCTGCCTCTTCAAACATCCTGTTGTATTACCAAAACTTTGGTGGGATCAACAGCTTTCTCGCTGATTATCAGTTGGCCCTTAGTGACGGCTGCTATGACGTTTACGTGCTTTCCGAAACTTGGCTCAACGGAAACACGTCGACGAATCAGTTATTCGACGAGTCATATTCCGTTTATCGACAAGACCGGTCGCCTTCAAACAGCACCAAAAGCACTGGGGGTGGTGTATTGCTGGCGGTGCGCCCTTGTTATAATTCTGGGGGGTTTTTTCCTCCTCCTGCTGGGGCGGTGGGGGATTATGGGGGGGTCTCACCCCTGGTGGCGCCACCCTCTCTCTATGTGTCGTCCACCTCCCCCCCGCGCGGGGGGGCGACGAAAAACAAATAAAGACACACCTTTTTTGGCTCACTGGGGTGGTCTCGCGCCGGGGGGCGAGGGAGACACTCTTTTTTGTGGGGGTGTTTTACCTGGGCGGGCGCTCTTTGTTATAAATCAAAGAAGAATGCTAAGATGGAACAGTTGGTACAAATATTTTTTCATTTCAGTGTCCTCTTCAAAAATTAAAATCGGTCCTTTTCGAACGAGCACTCCCCAGTAAACGGGTTGACAGATCTTGTCATGCTTATGCCGTTCCCTCGTACTGCAAACAAAGACCAAAGTACCTTGAGAACAAGGTAAACCGTATTGCCAGCTGTCATATTATTCTCACATACACGCTCATTCGAGCTTACTCAATGTTGAGTAACTTTTACTCAATTTTATAAATATATCTAGAACGTCAAACGCTGATTAGTCATATTTTATGAATTTGATTTATTGTTATTCAAAACGCAAGAAAACTGCGCCAAACTCAATTTTGAGGTAGCTACATATAATATTTTTCAATAATATAAAATGTGTCGGAAAACGTCTTTGTCAATTTGCGCTTCGGAAGCTAATTTAAAATCTAATTCGTATTCGAAAATTAATAACCAGTTGCAACATGGAGCAGATAGCAGCCACTGTAGCTGCGGAAACATATCATAAAAAGGCTAAGCTATTTTATCTTGACTGGGATTCGTTGATTTTTATTAGTATATTCCATTGCAGATGAACCAAGCATTTTCGAAACTCTTTCTGGCGTATGAATCGAAACCAGACTAATTGGAAAAATGTCTTTTATACAACGTGGTTAAATTTATTGGTGTTGAAAATGGTAGGCAAGCATTTCATCACTCTTACCTTGTTGTTTGATTTTACAAATGTAATAATCGATCCACCAACTCTTTACTATTAAAACATAATATACATATTATACTTACAGAGCATACTCGCCTGCATAACGAAAAACATTTTGCTATATAGTCAAAACTATATTTCGAATGTAAGATATATTATCACATTTTATGTTATTGTTATCGATTAGTTGTATCTCATTTTTACCATACAACCTCTACATTAACACATACTGTTAATGTATGTCATTGAAAAGTTTTTTACTGTCTGCACTCGGTCTGGATTATATACCAACTTTTTGGCATAGAGTACAGCGAAAATTTTGTTCGTGTAAATTGCCATTTTTTTATGGTAACCTAACTTAACCGCCTATTCAGCATATTGTTATTTGGCCTTTTACCATCTGACATATTGTTAAAACTATATAGGAGATTGTTAGTTTATACTTGTCAACCATAAGGGTAAATGTCGTAAGAATAACGGAAACGGTCGTCAGCAATGGTTTGTGATTATGCGGGCGGGCATTACTGAGGATCAACGGCAAAATAAGAAAGGCGAAATAAAAAAACTCATTTTCATTAATTTTTGTTTTAAGGTTTAAGAGTAAGTTCAACTCGAAACTAAATAAATTTCAGGATTAGGGGATTTTTTTACTATCGTACAGGTTTGGTCCGTAAAACGCAAATTGAAGTTTTCCGATTTTCAAGAACCTCACTATATTCAAATATTCATAACTCAAGAACGCTTCATTATAGAACAATTTTTTTCCAAACTTCAATGAAATTTGCTCAATAATCCGGAAGATGACAAATTTCTGCAAATTTATTTACAATAGAGGAAAATTTCTTGGATAAGGCCAGTATTCAGCTCAAAAGTAATGGGCATTCGCATAGGACAAGTAATTGTCAAGAAATGCTTTTACCAACAATCAATATGAAACTAGCGATTTGAAATTGGTTCACTACTGTAGAACCCTTTGGTCCGAAGTACACCTTGAAGCTAGCACCTAACTATACATATTTGCGCCTTTGTTTTGATTTGCTGTGTTATTTTGACAGAATATTTGAGAGTGTGTTCGTGTGAGTTCATTATTAGGGGCGTATTATTAAGCTTGGGACCGACCTTGGGACCGATGTGCTAGTACTGACTGAGCCAAGAAAAAAATCGTATTTGTTCGGGACCTACTGGTCTTAGAGTTAGTCTATGATAATATTCCGTTCAATTATTTTGCAAGAAAGATTGATATTTCACCCATACTGGAGCAGTTGTCAAAATTACTTTCGGTAGAAATGGCAAGGATTACTTCTGGCCTTGACTTGCTAGCTGCATACTGGTCAATAAGCCGGAAAAAAAAACATTTTATGAATTATGGAAAATTTTGAAAAAAATATTTTCTTGTTCGTTATTTCTTTTAAAGCTTTTTTTTCGACTAACGCTCAATGGGCTCGGCACTCGTTTTCATACCAAAATAAAAAAAAAAAAAAGGGATTACTCAAATTGAGTTGTGGCAATGAATCAATTTAGGCTACGTTCGGTTTTATCGTTTTTGAGTTAATGTTACTCAAATGTGAGTTAAACCGGATGGCAAACAAACATCCATGTTTGTAATGAAAAACCGCGAAGTTCCTTCTAGTAGTATAAATTTTATCTAATTTTTGAGTTTAAATCGTTGTGGATCTACCTGAAACAGTGACTTTAGCCGGGCTTAACGTGAAATTGAACAATATGTTTTAACAATAATCATTATCATAAAAATTTAATTCTAAAGTTTTTGCGTACCAGATTTCATTAAATTAATTAAATTGGTCGACTTTAACTTTATTTAAAAAAATAAACTTTTTCTTAAAATTATTCAGAAAAAATGCCTGAATAAGTGTGATACTCGAAATTAGGAAACAATCATCATCGCGTTTTCGAACACCTCAAATATCAGCGCTAATTGACTCAAAAATATACAGTAATAACGTTTTCCTTCAATCAATTTGTATACTTAATTAACGTACACTCTGATATTCTTCTAATCGTTGATAGTTAAAAAGTAATCATTTTTATGATTCATGGAGTTTACATGTCGCATAGCATAAAAACTATACTAACGTTTCATAAAGTTTAAACTTAGTCTAAATTGTGTGAGAGAATTCTACATAGCAGTATTGTCCCTCCTTGAGCGCAATAATGTTGTCATTTTATCAACATTTCATCGATTCTCCCAAACAAATTGCTTGTTGTGTTTAGTGTGATTTTTGTTTTCAAACAATCAATGCGCTTTCGGGGCGTATATCTAGAGAATGTTGTCCTCAATTTTGCCGTTTTCGAATCAGTGATCTGAAACCAACAAACAACAGCTTCCGATGTTCGATTTAATCGACGGCATAAACTGGTTAGTTTAGATTTTGTTCTGAGTGTACAAGAGTTACTTAATACCTACGTGCAGAAATTCAAGCAAGAAACTTGCGTTTGGCTGACTTTTGAATCGAAACTGCTTAAATTTCATGCATTTCTGAAGACTTCATAACTTTTTTTTGCTTTTGTCTTTTTCGTACCACTACATAAACATTGCAGCGACTATAATACCTTGTACCTTATATACGTTGGAAACAGACACCACACTGACGTTTCTCTTTGTCAATCTTGACAATTCAAGATGTGTTCAAAAATTACAATACATGAAATGAAAGGGACCGAGGGTCAATCACAAATTACGTTTGCAATTTCTGAAAAGCACACGAGTATATAATCGTTTATCGTTGATATAATTCTGATGGTTCCCTTTTCCCGAATACATCTCGTTCGTCGATTAACCTGGCGTCACGAAAGTTGCTTGATGCATATAGCACGGCTGGACTCGGGGGGTTGAATGGAATTGTCAATGAAAACAATCGCACGCTGGATCTTTGCTTCGTTAGTGAGGATCTATGCGAGGAATGTATGGCTATGCAAGCTCCTCCATCCTCCTGTGCTTTTGAAACTCAAGATATGCCCTCAGCAACGCTACCATGGTACATCGAACAGCATCTCTTACGATTTCAGTAAGGCCGATTTCAATGGCATGAATGAATTCTTCGCAGGTATCAATTGGGACGAATTTCTTCGAGATTATGATGCAAACCTCGCTGCATCGACCATGTCTGGAATCCTCCTGTATGCCATCAACCAGTTTGTTCCAATAAAATTTACTCACGAACCGACAAAACCTGCCTGGTCAAATGCTGATCTCAAGCATCTAAAAAAGGTGAAGCGAGCATCTGTCAGATGGCATAGCAAATATCGCACGGACTCCACGAGAGCAAGTTATATGGAAGCGAATAATGATTACAAGCAACTCAATGACCGCCTGTTTAACGTCTATCAGGACCGTTTGCAACGCCGCCTCAAGTCTAATCCTCGAAGTTTCTGGCGTTATGTTAATGACCAAAGGAAGGAATCCGGACTGCCTTCTACAATGACTAACGGTACGCTAGAAGCTGATTCCACCACGGACATTGTCAACCTTTTCCGCTCTCAATTCAGCAGTGTTTTCACTAACGAACACCTTGACCCGCATGAAATAACCAGAACACCACCACTTGCAACACCATTAGCAACTATATTTAACCACTCCTTGGTTACTGGTGTATTCCCAAACTGCTGGAAACAGTCGTATGTTTTCCCAGTTCTCAAGAAAGGTAGTAAGCGAAACGTATCGAACTATCGAGGTATAGCTGCATTAAGCGCTACTTCTAAGCTGTTTGAGGTGATTGTTCTCCAGAAGCTTGTTCGGTGCTACACACATTACATCTCAGAGGACCAGCACGGATTTTTGCCAAAACGCTCGACAACAACCAACTTGACTTGCTTCACATCGTTTGTGATACGCCAGATAGAGAATGGTCAACCGGAAGACGCAGGGCTGGTAGCGACCAACGATGTTAAACGTAGTTATTTTAGTGACTACGTTGATGAAAAAAGTGACTAGATAGTGACTTCAATTTGTAAAAAAAAACGACCAAAAATTGAACAAATTTTTCAAAAGGTTACTAAAAGTGACTATGAAAAATGGATTTGAAAGAAATAATTAATTTGTGTTTGGTGGTTCATCAGCATCCTTGATCCGTTGAGCAACCACACTCATGCTGAGTACGAATAGCGAGCTCGTTCTACCTGATTGATGCAAAATACAACGCGTGTCGAAGAATATGACACAAGATTGTCATGAGTCCTATCTTATGAAAAAGGTTTGAAGGTGCATCACCATGATTTTCGATTTTGAAGGGGACCAGTATCGAACAGCTGTTTGAAGTTCCTTCTTCCCGGCTGAGTTGGTGGTCTCATCGTAGCGTAAAGTAAAGAGGGAATCTCTTGCTTCTTTGAGCCACAGTTCCCGAAAATGCGGAGCTAATGCGTCAGTCACAAGATAGTGGGCCTTGGTTCTGCTCAAAGAAAAGTTGGAAACGTCGACATCAGGAAACAAAGCGGAAAATGTATCGGCGATGCCATCGCATGAAGCACCTGGAAAATCCGATGCGATGCACTTCCACAGCCAAATCAGCTCAGCTCTAGTAGCTGCATCGCGTGGACTAAACAGTTGATTTTTTCCACCGGAACCAGACGACTTTGAGCTGGTGGCTTTGGTGTCTGCCTCGGTACATAACCGTTGTTGCGATGATCCTAGCCGTGTCGCCCAATTATCCTTGTGCTTTGCACTGCCGGCGTGTTGGTCGAGGGATTGGAAACCCTTAGCTACAGAGAAGGACTTTAAACAAATCTTGCAGAAAGTTTCAGTGTCGCCATGATTTCGTGCCCGATCTGAAATCTGGCAGCCATTCGAATCGGTTTTCTTCAGCCATTCAACGCGAAATGCACACTTGCCCATTTTTGTCAAAAACTTAAACTAGTAAGTAGTTGGTTCACGAAAATAACAAAGAAAATCATTACCTTTTACGAAAAATATACGTGACCGGAAATGGCAAAGACAATATTTTCAGATTTCGAGTTTGAAATTCACTTCTTATTTTGTGCGAAACCACGAGCGAGCGATACGCATCCGAACACTGCTAGAGTACACATTTTCTGTTGCAAAGCTTTGTGAATGTGTTTGTGAACAAAACGTTGAAACGATGCGGGCGAGCAAAAAATTGAGCTTTGCAGTTGTTCGTGCTGTCTTGTTCTCTCGCACAAAAATCTTGAAAACGCGGCGCGCAGTAAGTCATGTTTGACGTTACTGCGCGCTGTTTACAAGTTTCCCGTGGGGGAGAACAAGACAGCACAAACGACTGCAAAGTCTAATATTAAAAAAAAGCCTTCTCTTTTTTTTGCTAGCGCTGAATATTGAGATTAAACAGCTCGAAAAATAAAATAATATAATAAACTATATCTTTCATTTTTTACACACTGAAAGTAGAATGATTCATTATCGCCCAATTTTTTCCCAAAAAAAGTTGAAAAAAGTGACTAATTACTAAAAATAGTGACTTTAGTTAAAAGGCCTTAAAAAAAGGGACTTTAAAGTGACCGCCTCGAAAAAAGTGACCAAGTCACTAAAAAGTAACTTGCTACCAGCCCTGTAGACGCTATCTACACTGTCTTATCTGCTGCGTTCGGTAAAATGAATCATCAAATTGCTGTAGCTAAATTTGACAAACTAGGTATGAATAACAATTTGTTTATCTGGCTCCATTCATACTTGACCGGTCGAAGTATGTCCGTCAAAATCGGTGACTACGTTTCGTCTCCTTTCTGGTTTGGTCGGGGTCCCGGGGTCACTTGGGGCCGTTTTTTTTCTTGTCTTTGGGTTTATTTTTCTGTGCTTAATTTTGGCGGGGTTTTGTTTTTTGTGGGGGAAAATTTGGGGGGTTGAAAAGGGAGTTTTTGAATGGTGTCATGTCAACCGAATGTCACTGAACGTGTCCAAATGCTCGGTTATATCATTTGGCCGGAAACACTCACTTTTCCACTTCAACTATGCATTGGGGGGTACACAACTACAGCGCGCATCGACAGTAAAGGACTTGGGGATTCTGATTCATACCAAACTGAATTTCAAGGATCACGTCGCGTACGTAGTGGCTAAAGCGTCATCGCAGCTTGGATTCTTATTCCGCTCTGCCAAACAGTTCAAAGATGTTTACTGTTTGAAAGCTTTGTGCTGCTCACTTGTGCGTCCTATCCTGGAATATTCTAACCTTATTTCCAGAATGAAATCCAACGCATCGAGGCCATTCAGCGAGAATTTATCCGTTTCGCTCTACATCATCTCAGGTGGAGAGATCCACTCAACTTGCCGAGTTATGTAAAGGGCGAACACGAAATTATTGCGACACCGAAAATGTCATGCCAATTTTCTTATAATGTTTAGAATCAAACCAAAATTTTAGGGTAGTTTTATACATATATTTACTTCAAAAATCAAAAGAAAAGTTAATCGATGGAGCCTTGAGTGTAAAATTGAACGCATTTTCGCTTGATGCCCTCCATCAAAGTCTTTACAGTGTCATCCGGTACCAGTTTCTCAGTTTTTTTCCATTTTCTTAACATGTCCTTCTCGTCTTTGACTGTCTTCCTGCTCTTCCAAAGTTCCCGCTTCATCATTGCCCAGTACTGCTCCACCGGGCGCAGCTCCGGACAGTTTGGCGGATTCATGTCTTTTGGAACAAAATGGACAGAATTGGCCTCATACCACTCCAGGACACTTTTAGAATAGTGGCATGATGCCAAATCTGGCCAAAATAGCGGAACTTCGTCGTGCTGCTGCAAGAACGGCAAAAGGCGCTTCTCGAGGCACTCAGATTTGTAGATCTCGCCATTTACTGTGCCCTTTGTCATTTTCTGAACTTTGTTGAACTTTGACATTTTCTTCTTCTTAAATTTGTCGTCCACATAGAACTTGCCCTTGCCGGTGAAAAACTGCAACCCCGGAATTTGCTTAAAATCGGCTTTTATATACGTTTCGTCGTCCATCACACAGCAGCCATATTTTGTCAGCATCTTCTCGTAGAGCTTCCGCCCTTGCGCTGAACTGGCCGGCTTGACGTGCCGCAAGGGCTCAGTAGGGATCAAGACCCGAAGCTAAGAGTCAGTTCCATTGTGGTTATATCACATTTAGTAGCAGAGCAGCACATCGAAATTTTAGGTTCATTATTCTTTATATGCTATACAATTTCAGATCATCCATGGATATCCCAAGTTTTGTAAAATAATTTAAAATCAATTTTTTTTTCTGGTGGCCATGATACATTTTCTAAGCTTTCAGGTTCATGGTGGATGTGCGGGTCCGTATACAATTGCAGCAGGACCACAATCTGCAGACACGTAAATACAAATGAAATTATTATCGTTTTATATTATAACATCCATTCACTACATTTTGTATGCTTTTTTATAAGTCATTTTCAGCTTCGCATTTATGCATCCTTGCCAGTTATAACTTACGTTATGTATTTGAAAAGATAAGGAAGGAAGGTTTTTAATGTTTTTTTTTTTTTAGAAAGGATCATATTTGAAAAATTCTACTTAAAAAAGCACTTTCCTTCTTCATCAGAAATATATATTAATTCAAAACCTAATAGTTTACAATCATTCATTTCCTATTTCACAGACATGAGGAATCATTTATGGGTGTACAAGAGCTATAGAAAAATTCAAATTCCTAATTTTTTTATTTTTTTAGTTTTATTAAGATTCAGTTTTTAGATTCATACTCATCTGAAATTTATTTCGCCTTATTATTAGCTGTCTTCAGTTTTTCCAATATTATTATGAAATTAATACACATCAAATTTTTATTTTCAGTAACATACCAGTAGATGTCATATATATCTTGTACCTACGCTTATTATGTTCTCTGACTATTATTGTGAAAACAAATTCTAATCTTAGTAGATCTTATTTCAATAGAAACTGCAACAGTGGAAGTCTTTCGATGAGTGGATGATCAGATTAGTTACGGATATATGTATTCTACTATAGTTTACTGGCTTGCTGGTATTATTATTTTATAATTTAACGTCAGTTTATTATTTTATGTTATGATATTAAATGATGTGACATAATTACATTTAAATTCATTTCATTAAAATCGCTATTTCCGATGAGACTCACTACATAAATTATTGCAAGGAAACGGAACAGCACATCGAAATTTTGGGTTTACCATTCTATTGCTATATAATTTCAGATTATCCATGGATATTCCAAGTTAGATGAAGGTTCAGGTCCACAAATGGAATTGTTATTTTCATTCTTATATTCATTCACTATATTATTTGTCATTATAATATTCATTCGCTATATTTATTATAATTATAATATTAATTCACTATATTTAATACATTACTATATGACATTAAATATATATTGGGAAGGGAGGGAGCATCAGGGTATCACTCAAGCTGGAATTGGACAATGGAGTGGTATGACAACCGGCGTCTAGGAGGGAACAAACAGTATCATTTTCTTTATCCTACCGATTCGATTGTGGTGCTGTGAATTCTACTCTAACAATTTCAGTGAGAGTGACGCGCCCTTCTTAACAAGCCATCCCGTAGAAAGCTTAATGAGTATTGCGAATTGGGCTATTCGATTTGTTGGATCGTATCGTTGGAAGGAGATTCTTATGTTCCCGTGGGTTTCGCGTAAGTGTCTCTGCTTACGGGTCCGCCCCACCGTTTTTGGCCCTTCATACAGCGTTACTGTGAATGCAAATCGGTAACTCAATTTGATCTTGCTATTAAGTGGAGCTGCATACATGACAAGGTCTTAGAAGGGATGGTGGCTACCTTACATACATCTTCTCGTAGAGCTTCCGTGCCCGAGTTTTAGCCGTCGATTGTTGCCGCTCATCGCGGTTTGGGAAGTTCTGTACCTTGTATGTATGTAGTCCAGCTCTCTTCTTTGCATTCTGGACGTAGTTCTGCGACATGCCGATCTTTTTAGCCAAATCACGGCTTGAGACGTTGGGATTTGCTTTAATCATCCGCTTCACCTTTCCCTCCGTCTTTTTGTTCTCCGGTCCCGGTTTTCTTCCAGCTCCTTTGCCGTGGTGCAACGTCAACCGCTCCTGGAACCGCTTCAACACTCTGGAGACGGTTGAATGGTGAATGTTCAACATTTTTCCCAACTGCCGGTGCGACAGGTCAGGAAATTCCAGGTGTTTGGAAAGAATTTGTTCTCTCGACTCGCGTTGGTTCACCTCCATTTTCGTTGAATCGAAAAACACGACTTCGAGTTTGACAGCATGTAAACAATACACATCAATGAGAAAGTGTGCAAAATTTGGTTGATTTTTACCCAATGGTAAAAAAGTTATGCCCTGTTGAATGTGTCGCAATAATTTCGTGTTCGCCCTTTAAGCCGCTGTATGCTGATAAATCTGGAATCACTAGAGACGAGGCGCAACGTGGCAAAAGCATGCTTTATTGGAGACCTTCTGCAAGGAAACGTTGACAGTTCTTCGCTGCTGAGCCACTTGAACATCAACATACGTCGTCACAATCTTCGTTCACATTCGTTCCTCAACATTTCGCCTGCAAGGACTAACTATGGCTTACATGAACAAGTACGCAGCATGTCTCGTGTCTTCAACAGGTGCTTCAGTGTATTTAATTTCAACTTGTCCCGAGAAACAAATAAGTGTAGTTTTAGACGTGTTTTATGTTAAATCATGTTTGTTAGATACTATATTTGTACTTTTTTGTGATTTTAGTTGTAATGCAATTTTTCATTGGGTTAAACATTTTACCTGTTGACTAATAGTAATAATAATACCTTGACATCATGTAGAACAAAACAAATAAAAAAATCATGGTGTCAATATTCTAATATTTGAATACAACTACATGCAATAACAGAGGGTAAGAGGGGAGACAGGGTGCCAGACGAATTGTAGGCTGGATGAGGGATTCGTGGTTATCTGGCCCAAGCTATGGACGACAACTGTACCTTCCTTGATGGAAATCGTCAGATCGAGATCAAGGAAGGTCGAGTTGTCTCTCGGTGGTCGTGTCGTGTACGACCTTTTTCGTGGGTTTCGTGTAAGTACTTCTGCTTACGGGTCCACACCCCCGTTTTTGGCCCTTCATACAACGGAATAGTGAGAATTGCAGGTATGTACAGTTTGATCTTGCCATTGGGAGGAACTGTACGCCATGGCAAGTCCTGCACCGGTGGTGGCTTCCTATGGCATCACAACACATAACGGCTTACACTTTTTGGAGATGCAGATTCTGTCGTGCTATTTTCAGAGAGTTCATGTGAAGCCGTATTTGTTGTTTGGTGTGTTTGTTTCTCAAAATCTTCCATTGCCGGTATGGACTCAGGATCTGTGGCCAAGAAGAGTACACTCTTGTTGTTCTTCTCTGTCCATGATATCAGCAATCATTCTTCGCTGTATCGGAATAAAACGCTCTAGGAACAGCTGTCTTCTTATCCGGAAGAAATTCGATAGGAATTTCTTTTTTGTTTGTTCTGAGCGTTCCAATGCCTTTTCCAAAGAGCTCCCTCGCCAAAGGAATCCTCGTAAAAAAATTATCGAAAGTAACTCTTCGACTTGTATCGAAATGTACGTGATTTTCCTAAGCGTGCCATTACAGTGGGTTTCCGTTTTTTTGGCAACACGATCTAATAAGTTTACACGGTGTTCAATAAGTTCGAATACAAGTTTTCATCATTGCGTAGGTATGCGCCATGTACATATTCTGCATTGGTATTGGTGTCAGCTTTAGCTTCATTCATACGCTATCGAATGTGCGCGGTGTTGACATTCTGTTAGTTGTTGTTTGTTTGTTACGCGCGATGAAAGAGTATCGGGACTTCGTAATTAAGCGTTTTTTGAACGGTGAGCGACCCGGCGATATATTCCGGCTGCTGAAATCGCATGGGGTCAAGCGGAACTTTGTCTACACGACCATCAGGCGATACCGGGAGACGTCCTCGACCAATGACCGTGCGAGATCCGGTCGGCCGCGTTCAGCGAGGACGCCACGGGTCATCAAGATCGTGAGGGAGCGAATTCGGCGCAAAAAGAACCGCTCAATCCGGAAAACGGCTGCAGATCTCAACGTTTCCATTGGAACCGCTCACACCATACTCACTAAGGACCTTGGTTTCAGGCCTTACAAAAAACGTAAGGTCCATGGCGTTTCGGAGGCTACCAGCAAAAAACGGTTGGATCGAGCTAAGAGGATCCTCTCTCGGCACGCTGGTCAGGAGTTTGTTTTTTCGGACGAGAAACTGTTCGTGCTGCAGCAGCCGCACAATGTGCAAAATGACCGGGTGTGGGCGCCATCGAGGGACAGCATTCCTGAATCCAATATAAACATCCCTCGGTTCCAAAGTGCCGCGTCGGTGATGGTTTGGGGGGCAGTATGCAAACGTGGTAAGCTACCCTTGGTGTTTATTGAAAAAAACGTCGAAATCAACGCGGCGTACTACAAAACTGAGGTTTTGGAAAAGGTTGTTGCCCCCAGTCTCCGAAGCCTCTACGGCGATGAGCACTACGTGTTCCAGCAGGACGGTGCACCAGCCCATACGGCAAATGTGGTTCAAGCCTGGTGTCGGGACAATTTAACCGACTTTCTGGACAAAACTTTGTGGCCTCCCAGCTCCCCGGACTTGAATCCTCTCGACTTTTTTGTTTGGTCCTATATGATGGCGAAGCTGAACGAATACAAGGTCAGCACTTTGGATCATTTCAAGACGGTAATTCTCAAAATCTGGGACGAAATGCCCATGCAGTCCGTGCGTGCCGCCTGCGACGCGTTCGAGAAACGTTTGAAGCTCGTTAAGGAGTACAAAGGGGGGGGTCATTCCAAGAGAAATGTTGTAAACGTTCCTTGTAAACATAGCTTTCAATAACATAAATCCAAAAAATAAAAAAACATGTTTTCATTTTTTTAACAAATTTTGAAAGTGTATCCGAACTTATTGAACACCGTGTAATATTCAATATTTAGTCAGTTGTATATTTTCTTGGCTATGTAGGTACATTCTTAAAAAAATCTAAAATGACTAGTAATCTATAGGAAAATATCGAGGAGGCCCTAACTCAAAGCTGTACAAGGTAGGGTAAATTGCGAAATGTTGAATGGCTAAAATTATCGCGAATTGTTGAACACCTCATAAATAATGCATGGCCTGTCCAACAAATGGCGCGCATTTTTTTCGTTCAACAATTGGCGATTACCCTAATTGGAGTTATGTTTACAAATATTGAGATGGCACTGTTTATACAATCAAAACACAATTCTTTCCAGCGTAAATCTCGAAGTTGCAGAGCATGGAATTTTCAGCGTCTACGGTTATGTATCCGGTCTGAGACTTCCTGAATCAAGCGAATTGGGCATATCACGATTGCCTTTTCGAACCCGGTTTAGGGAACCCCTTGTTGGGCGCCTGCAAATGGAATCGTCAAATCGAATATACTTGCAGATTTGCTGAAAACTATAATATAAACCATTTTTTTTTCAATGACGGGTACTAGGGTAAACTCACCTATAGTCGTGGTATGGTAGTGGCGTTATCGAACATAATTGTAGAAACATACCGCCACTTAAGTACCACCACTATAGGTGAGTTTACCCTGAACATGAAACAAACCGAATTCGGGACATGACGGCCGAATAGAACACACGAGTGGTCACGTCGTCCGATGACCACAACTCCCAAACATTCGAATATTCCCAATCGTGTTTGCTTCTCCGACTTCGGCAGTTCGGTTCATTTTGATTTATCCATGAAGCAAGAGCTTCGTGGAATTCCAGAGCATCATCGCCCTATGATTGCTCCTGTGATATTTTCTGCAAAGTTTGGCTAAGTTAATTCCACTAAATCGTTCTTCACTGACGGATCATTGATAGAGGAGTCAGCAGGCTTTGGTATATTTAATGAAATTTATAGCGCAATCGTAAACTTCAAACTCCTTGTTCCGTAGATGTCGACGAATTAGCGGCAATACACTTTACGCTAGAAATTGTTGCCTCACTAACACAGGATCAGTACTTCATCTTCACGGATAGTCTCAGTTCTATAGAGGCTATTCGCTCTTTGAGGCCGGTAAAGCACTCCCCGTATTTTCTCATGAAAATACAGGAGCTTCTAAGTGCTTTATCTTCGCGTTATTTCATCATCACCTTTGTATGAGTCCCATCTCTTTGTTCAATTCCGGGCAATGATATAGCGGACTCGCTGGCAAAGGTGGACGCTATGGAAGGCGATATTTATGATCGACAAATCGCCTTCATCGAATTTTTTCCTATTTTTCGTCAACAGTCGCTCGTCAGCTGGCAGTATAAATGGAGTAAAGGAGATTTGGGGCGAGGGCAACATTCAATCATCCCAAAGGTGTCGAAGAAATCTTGATTTTGGGGTATGGATGTGGGTCGAGACTTCATTCGTGTGATGTCTCGCCTCATGTCCAATCATTATTCTTTGAACGCTCATTTATACCGTGTTGGGCTGAGTGACAGCAATCTCTGTGAATGTGGACAAGGTTATCAGGACGCAGATCACATTATTTGGTCATGTGCTGAGCATCGTGGAGACAGATCTGAGCTTTATGATTCCCTTCGGGCTCGAGGTAGACAACCCAATGTGCCAGTTCGAGATATTTTGGCTCTGCGTGACCTGGAGTTTATGAATCTCATTCTAATGTTTTTGACTAACATTAGCCTTAGATTGTAGTTAGTTTAACCTGTATGCTTACTTTAAGTTTTTTATGTGTTTGTGTGTTTTTCTTTCTTTCTCAAAAATGATCAAGTAAAAGTCAAAAGAAGCCAACAGTTGTATAGTTATAAGTTTTTTGACAATGTCGAATTTAAAAAACTATAAGGGACAGCCCAACAAACATCGGTGTTGAATTAGAGCTTGTTCAAACAAATTTGGAGAAGCTATTCAGCTATTCTAGAAGAAACAACTGAATAGCTTCTCCAAATTTGCTTGAACAAGCTCTAATTCAACACCGATGTTTGTTGGGAGCCCAATGGGCTTGTACGCAAAAATGACGTAGGACTACGTAGCCATGTAGAATGAATTTTATTATTATTATTTTGAATTGCTAGAACAGAGGCTGCATTGATCGATTGGATCAAGAAGCCTTGCCAAAAATCAGTGTATAACACACGACCGGTTTATGTTAAACCGTTTGATGCATTGTCTGGTTCAACATGATAGATTAGTTTCGTTCGTTTCGTAGAGCAACACTGAAAAGTAGGTGCTGTTCTAATGGGACGTTGGATCGGCATAGATAAGTAAGTATGTTGGAAAATTCTATGATTTGCTCTTTACAAATCTTTTTGCGGTGCTAGACTGCATTTAAATGTTGGTGCGATGAAAGGGCAACAGCTGTGCTGGCAGTGGTGATTGTGTTGATATGATCGACTAGCTGGGGACCATTATCCTTATCGCGTTATAGATGGTTGAAAGTCTGTTTGGGAATTCAAAGTCAATTATTAATGATATTTTTGAATATTGACTTGACAAATCCAACTGATTGAAGCAACAATCTCAAAATTCTATCGAGAAATGATAAAGTTATTAGCGTTCAAAATGTTTCAAATATTCGTGATGGTCGCTATTTTTCAAATTTTCATTTGACCTCTACCATAGCCGATGGACGTAGTTTAGGTCAAAATAGCGTGGGTGTTCGTAGACCAGCGTTAGAATTTAATATGTGAGAAAGTTCTATTGTACACAGAAAGCATTTGGTGGCTCTGAAAAGGACCGAGTGGTTTGAACGATGATACGGATACGGTCGTTTTTGCTACGATGGTGGAGAGGGCCCTGATCTTTATGGCATGGAAGATAGTTGAGGACCTGTTCGAAATATGAATTTTATATAGAAGTACATACAAGGTTTATGAAAGAATATGTAACTGTATAAAAATCATTATGTTAATTGGTCATCAATTTAAACGATTATGTTAATACAGGTATTCAATAAACCCTTAATAACTTCTCCAAATGTTTGTTATTCGACTTTAAACTCGTGCATTTATTTAAAATAGCTTAAAGATTTATTCACTCCGAGTGCTGCTCTGATACTTTGCAGCCATATTCTGCGACATTTCACTTTCTCTTTCAAACACTTTCTCAAGAGTATTTGATTCCTATTGCAAGGTAGGGACTTTATCCAAGGCACTAAAACGAACAAAAACTCTTTCAGGCACTGGTTGGATTTTGAAGAGAACATTACCAACATTGAAAGACTTGTTTTAATAAAATTATGCCTGCAATAGGGAAGTCATAACAAATGCTTCAATATCACATTGCATCGAAAATTGAACCCAATTGCATTTGATTACAAAATAAACAACCAGCCTCTGCTAAAAGTTGATACTGTTCGTGACCACGCTTGACTCTGGTTTGACATTCAGACAACACTAAACAGATATGGTTACCAAAGCCAACAGACAGCTCGGTTTCATGTTTAAGATCTCCGACGAGTTTCGTGATCCCACCTGTCTGAAAGCATTGTTCTGCTTTCTCGTACGTTCTATCCTAGAATTTGGAGCCTTGGTGTGGTGTCCGTATCAAATAATCTGGATTGCGAGGATTGGAGCTGTTTAAAGAAAATTTGTTTGTTATGCTCTCCGTCATCTGCTGTGGAATGATCCTGTCTACCGTCCATCGTACCAGGATCGTTGCTCACTCTTGGGTATTGAAACGTTGGAACATAGGCGTACAGTCATGCAAGCAGTCTTCGCGGCAAAAGTGCTGCTAGGTGAAATCGACTCTCCAGGAATTCTGGCAGAACTATCTCTCTTTGCTCCTGAACGAGTTCTGCGAACAAGAATTTTTTTGCAGCTCGGAACCCGTGCTGCAAGCTACGGCCAACACGATCCAATTAGATTCATGTCATCGCGCTTCAATAACTCTACGCTCTGTTTGACTTCAACTGTTCCGCTGAGACCTTCCGTCACCGGATTCAGCCTAGTTGGATGGAAAGCCGCTAGTTCGGAAATGCTGACAAATACCACATACTGGATACCAGATGACTGATTCCATCATGAAAGATTATTTTTAATTTTACTGACACGTTTTGTGTGTGAACAAGAATTAATTCTGTTTACTTGCTTTGTATTCCTTTTATTTTTGTTGATAAATGTAGTGTACGGTTTAAAGACAGGGGTTTTTTACGCCACATGGCTTTTCCCCATTACATTTCAATAAGATGTTTAATCAGTTGGAATTATATAAATAAATAAATTAATAAATAAATAACATGCCAGCAACCAGCGGGCTGCGATTGCAAAAGGCAAATAAACTTTAAACGACCCTGAGTTATTCTCTATACCGAAACATTATTTTAAGAAAAATTTGATATTTATCGAACAGAAATTGTGCGAAATTCAGGATTGGCCAGGATTTACGAATTAGGTAGGTGTCATACGGATACAATGAGCAAACTCTTATAATAATTCAGTATTACACTCTTTCAAAATCAGAATAGTAGCCTTGAAGAGATCTTTTTGTGTAAAATACATCATATAATAGTTATTGACATTCTGTCAAAATTTGAGAACCAGGGCGCTAAACACTGATGGTTCTACCCAGAAAAATGCCGTTTTGCCTGTATAGACATAGTGATTACGGATTTTTAACACTCAAAGTTGCGTCTTATCTACATCAACTACATTGTATATCGATATCATCTTCAAATACATTTATATCATCTACATATATATCGTCATAATCTACAAATATATCATTATCATGACCATATATCATCTACATGTTTCCAAATAATCTTCATTTATGCCTATACATATACATGTACATCATATTGTGATATGCAAATTCCTACGAGCTTGGCATAGAATCTACATTGTATATCGATATCATCTTCAAACATATGAATATCATCATCAAATACATTTACATCATCTACATATATATCGTCATAATCTACAAATATATCATTATCATGACCATATATCATCTACATATGTTTCCAAATAATCTTCATTTATGCCTATACATATACATGTACATACATCATATTGTGATATCCAAATTCCTACGAGCTTGGCATAGAACACGACTGCATCAAAAATGGCTGTCCAGCCAGCCACTCGCTAGCGACAGCCGCTGAGCCATCATTCTGGCTGGTTGCTCGCCCGCATACCCTCCTGCAGGGTACTTGCAACCGCCAGCTGCCAGAGCAGTACTGGCCCATTGCCGCTCTGCACAGCTCCATGGCTGCCGAGCGAATGAAGAAAATTTGAAGGTGTCCCTCTTTTATATCGTGCACTGCTGCATGTGAGACGTTCCTTACTTAAATTTGAAGTCTGTGATAGGAAAGTACTGTGCATTTAGTATTTAGTATCATCTTATATTTGCGTTAATTTCAATAGTTGATTATTAAAAATCAATAGTTTAAAATACTGAACTCGAAGCGTAGAAAATGTCCCGATCGATTGGTGAAAACATTTTGGAAATCAATCGTGGAATGACTTAGTTATTAACGTTCAATTCGAACGTGTACCCCAGTATTGAAAACACAGACGTAGTCCTACGTCAATAAGAGTGTTATGTTAAACATACTTCAAATTCCCGCCCATCTTCCCATCCTTTATATTGTTATTCCTATTAACCTCGAGACGGCCTTGAGTACTCGGTTCTGTCCCCTTAACGTTAGTTTTAAGATAACTGATGTATATAAAAATGAAATCTTGGCTCTGTAAAGTTAATTCGATTGAGCCTGTACAAATAAATGATCGTAAAAAAAAAACAAAAACTCCCAAACATGTGTTTTCGAGTCATGGTTTTTTTTTCTGCGGCAATTAAAAGACCTAACCAGGCAAGAAGCACATGTCTGTCAATGATTCCGAAGTCAGGATCATGACTTCCTTCCGCATTGGTGAATTGACAAATGATATGTAAAATAGAATCATCTAAGAACAAGATGAACGCGTCCAGTGGGGTTTTGATTGTACTCAAATCCACATTAAATTTTCGTGCACCATTAGTGAGATGCGATTTCACTATATTCGGACGATTAGTGCTCCACCCAAGAAACAGTTTTAGTTTTATTCCAGCCGTATAACACTTCTCCCGGCTTTGTTGATAAAACTACAATCAAAACTGTTTTGTCTACCAACACCTCCTCTATACTTCTTTAAAGCCGAAATTTCTACAAAATGGCCAACTCTATAGACGGTTGTGAAAACAAGTTACTAAAACCTTTATAAGAACGTAAAGATTTTAAAAATGTTCTAGTAAAAGATGTTATGACCACTTGAGAACCTTAATAAAACCTATTGGCTGCCATGTTAACCAGAATGCGGCCAAATGGCCACTGCTGTCAAACTTCACTGTGAAATCGAGGTAGTTTTTTGTTGTTCTGCTTTGTTCGATTCTCTGCTCGTCTGATTAATTTAGCAGTAAAAAAAAGGTCTAGTGTTGCGGGAAATTTTGTTTGATGGCAAAATATCCAAAACAAATTGTGTGTTCTACAGCGTATTATGCTCCCCATTATATGCGCGTTTATTTTTATGGTGAATATTGGCGCGATAAGAGCCGAAAATTAATGCGCCTCGATAATTATGCGCATTAACAACAACATAAATCAAATTTAAAAAAATACATTCGATAAATTAATCATGAATTTCCTGCAAAGTGCTTGGAATTGGATGAGATTATCTTAAAGAATGCCGAAATAAGTCTTCGATCTACAGTTTATTTGCATACCATTCAAAATTTGATGCATTTATTTTTCCACATTTCAATTATTTCTTATATTTCAATATGGCGATTGGAAAATAATCACAGTTTTGCCATAAAGCCAATGTTTCTACGCAATGACTATTATAAAACTATTTGGTCTTATGGTGACTTCCTTCAATGCCAATTTGCCGTTTAATGCATTTACTGGAGGCAAAATGGTTTTAAAATGCTTTTTCAACTGACCATAATAAGATAATATCAATGAGTCCTAAAACGGCATTTCAAAGCAGCATTTTACGAGTTCATAAAGTCGAAATAAAACCTTTGATAAAAGGAATTTGAGAAACAAGGTTTTAAGATCGTTGTTAACAAGCTGTGTACGTTCTCATAAACCTGACTAAAATATGAAGCCGATTGGCATCTCTTGGTGCCATAATAAAACCAAATGGATTTCAAGTGGCTTTCATAAAACTTTAATAAAACTCAATAAAGCAGGATGGTGTTAGAAATGTTACTTGGGCATCGAATACTGCCACACTTCTACTTTCCTCGCGGTTTCCTCTTTTTTAGAAAAAAAAGGACCTTTTTTAAAAAAAATTTTCCACAACCGGGGTTGGGGGGGGGGGGGGGAAAACCCCGAAAAAAAATCACACAAATTGTCACTACGAATTTTTTTTTATAGAAAAAAAAGAACCTCAAAAAAAAAAAAATTGTCACAAAAGAACAACTAATTCAGAACAACTAAGATTCAAATGATATCGCTATAAACAGCTTAGGGCCTGTTCATAAACCACGTAGACTCATTTTTGAAAATCTCAGAACCCCCCTCCCCCCTCGTAGACTTTTCTCCATACAATTTTTTTTAAATTTTGTATGGAGCGTAGACTTTGGTTATGAATAGCCCCTTTAGAAACAAAAACCGTTAGGTACAGAGCGTAAATAAATTATGATTATACTTACTTGTGTGTGTGTGTGTGTGTGTGTGTGTGTGTGTGTGTGTGTGTGTGTGTGTGTGTGTGTGTGTGTGTGTGTGAGTGTGTGTGTGTGTGTGTGTGTGTGTGTGTGTGTGTGTGTGTGTGTGTGTGTGTGTGTGTGTGTGTGTGTGTGTGTGTGTGTGTGTGTGTGTGAGAGAGAAACGTTTAGAAATACATTACGAAATTTTTGGTTAGAGTCTGAACGACAGAGTTGGCCTTGGAGTCGGCCGTTTATTTTCTTTGGTGGATAATAACGTAGGGGCTTCTGGGGTAATAAGCACCCCCGGGGTAAACGACCTTTTTGACCATAAAATACATTTTGAACATCTTTTTGTATGACCTTTCAAACAACATACATTGATCAACATCTGAACTAGCAATGCTGTATGATAAATCTATAAAATATACTGAGAATGTACTCGAAATTTGCGAAAAGCCATTATGCGGCGAGACTGCATATTACCCTAGAATATGTTCTGGTTATTTTGAAAATCCATGAAAATCTCATGCTGCATTTGATAAAAATTTCAAAAAAGTATTACAAAATTACGTCTTACAAATGGCCGTTCCAAGTTCAAAACTCATTGCAAAGCTCTTCTAAATGTAATCGCTTTCCCCAACGGAATAAGATTTGTAGGATGTGCAAACCATGATGATACCGTCCAAATCTAGCCACTTTCCCCGTGAAAGCGGGTTCCCGGAACGCTGACAGGAGTGGCCACAATGGCAGAGTATTTTCAGAATGACCACCAATGGTCTTGTTTGATATGTCGCAAGTAATATTTTGGTGCCCCCCACCAATCAGGCCACTTTATCTGAGGAATCCGATTCCAGGAACGCTACCGTGAGTGGCCATCGCGGCCGTGTACATGCAGAATAATCACCACTGGTCTTATTTTGCAAAATCATGAAGTTTGAGGTGTCGCAAGCCATGTTTTGGTACCGTTCAAACTCAGGCCACTTTCCCGGTGGAACCCGGTTCCCGGAAGGCGACCAGGAGTGGCCACAATGGCCGAATATTTCCTTAACCAATGGTCTTGTTTTGCAAAATCATGAAGTTTGAGGTGTCGCAAGCCATGTTTTGGTACCGTTTTGATCCTGGTCAGTGTTTCGGAAAGGGTACTTACCCCACGGTTTGCATGAAGATATCCGGAACTACGTAAAATTCCGGAATATCCGATACTGTATCAAAAACTAGGGCAAATTTGTGATCGTTTGCAAAAGGTTGCATCCAATTTGGTTAAGATTTCGCAGAATGAATTTTCCGAACCGTTTCCGTTGATCTATTCCTCGGCGACCGTCTTGTCCAGTATAAGTGGCACACTTGCCGCATAAGCCGAAATGAGATGTTATTCTAGACCATTTTTAGAATGCTGTAGAAGCGTTTTTTTGCTTCTGTTTTCTGAGTGGGTAATTTACTGTCGAAGATAGAAGTGTAAAATTGCTACGCCAAGCCTGTCCGTGCATACAAATATTACTTTACAGTAATTAGAAAAAAAAAACGCCTAAGGTGACACACTTGCCCCTACTCCCACGCGGGTAGTTAGATTTCAAGCGGAAAGAAGAGAAACCGAGCAGCTATTCACAATTGCCTCAACATCTGGCAAACAAAACCAAATCTATTTGTAATGTGCTAATTAGTAGTCCACTATCCCCCAGCAAAGCTCTCCAAGCATTACATTTTCGTTACCAGACCCCTCCGGCATCCCAAGATGTCTTCCCAACGCAAATCTGTACTTACCAAATTAAGTAGATAAACATTGGTCACGGTTCGCATCCGTTTATTCTGGGCCAGCGTCAGGATGACCAGCAGGTTTCCCACAACCGATAGCAGGAAGATGACCGCATACAACGGGATGATAAGATTATTCTGGAATGTTGAATCCCCACCGCTGCGACTGGCAGCGGCGGCAGCAGCTGCCGAAGAGCCACCGGTCCCGGTTCCACCGGTAGCGGCCACCACCACCGCTTCGTGGGGGGTGGTCCCACTGGTTGCAGCTGTGACGGCACTGGAGCCCCCTCGCAGTGACCACTCGGCCATGATGTTGTGACGTAAGATTTGCCCCAGCGAGGACGTTAAATTGGTGGCGTCGTGGCCCATTGATGAAGTCGAGGTGGTATAGTAATAGTCCCCGTTCACCAGCAGAGACGGTTGATGGTGTTGCTGGCGGGTTTGGAGGTGGGCATTCAGCAACAAATGTTCGGTCATATTTTTCGTCTTGAGAAAGCGGTCGTACTGCGTAAGCTGGCCGGATTCCGTCGTCGGTGGAGGCGATTTCAATTCCACGCCGTACACGAATGGCGTGTCTGTCATTGTTCGTGTTGGGGACTCCACCTGCCCCGGTAGGGAATTTGAGCACGCTTGTTCAGCCTTACACAGTGGTGGGGTGTTTCATAAAACTTGAGGAGGATGCAGAAGCTGTACGCAAGCTCACACTGACGAGATGGTTGGCGGTTTCAAACCTATTAACGAAATTGAAACATAAATTATTCAGTTGATTTGGTTAGCGAAAATTATGTGTTCAGGGGTCGAGGGAAGTTGGAGGCTTAGCGGAGAAAAGTTGAGCTTCGTGATTAAACTTCCGTGTGAACGTTCTCAGATGGTCCACAATGAGTGGCATTAATTTTAGGCGGGAAATTGAGTATTTTCATTATCCTTCCCCATTTCATATATAAGTAAAATTTGTCCTCATTTTCCTGAATTTCGTTCATTTGTATTGAGCTAAAAAAGATCAATGGAGCCGTTTATAAACCCTTTTTATTAGTCCAGAATAATCAGAATCAGAACCATTCTATTTTCACATGCTCAGTTTCTTTTGGGCCTGTTTGAAATTTTTTTTTTTAGTTATTTTAGTTTTTAGTGGTATCTAAGCAGCGTGACAGCTTGGTTGTCCCTTTACCAACGTCACCTCTACTACGACCAATACCTTAGAAGCACTAGCCTATGTTGGCCTTTAGCACTAGTTGAAGTAATTAGTATTGGACCGTAGTATTTTTCAAAATTTCAGTTTCAATATTCCCGCGATGATGTTTGAAAATTATACCCTATCCTAGATGTCACGAGCTTTGTTTAATGATTTCTAATGTTTCCTGGAGATGATAATCTGGGGCAAAGTGCCGTCTAAGGGCTGAAGTCATCTCCACTATGGGCGATTTCCATACAAGCAGGCAGACGAAAATATTTTGATCATTTTTTCTTGTTTTGTAGAGTTTTCTTTGGTTGATGTTATCAAAATATGTTGTTAATATACTTTTTTTTAACATTTCGGGATTAACTTTTCAAAAGGGCTTAACTTTCCATTGATTTTAAAAAAACTATAATATCTTGAAAACGGATGTGACTAAAACTCTAATTTCAAAGGATAAATCATGAGAATAATATTTCAATCTTTCTAAGGGAACATCCACAAATTACGTGATATATTATGGGAGGGGGCTCAGAAATAGAAACATACCATGTATTAGGTATGGCATAATATGCTACGAAGTAGGTCTGGAAATGATCAATATTATGCTACGTCATTTGTGGATGGTCCCAAACATTGATATTGCCTTTTCACAGAAAACTTAGCATGCATAGAATATTCAGAAAGAAGAAGCAGCAGCATCAGCAGCTGTTGCTTCCTTCAATGATTTGAATATTACCAAGCAAACTCGATGCATAGGTACAAGGTAATCGCTGAACAAAATAGCTGTGGTTGTCAGTGACGATTGTCAGTTTCGGGTATTTGAATCTGACGCCTGATGCAATTTTTTCTCTGAAACGGCAATAATAAGAATTGATTTTCGGTCCAACCATCAATAACGTAATTTATTTTTCGAAATTGTTCCATACTGCCTTCCCCTTGTATGATTTTTATGAATAAACCTGATAAACGTTTCATGACGCGTAAGAAAACACAAGATCCCTTTACCCGTCTGCCCCAGTAAAATTAATAGATGACTTCTTTGTATAGAACACGCAACAACAAAAAAATCATAATCTGCTTCAGTTTATTTATTTACATAACGGTAGAAATACATATATATTTTTACAAAGCGAATATACAATAACAACTCCAATATTTTTTTTGTCGATTTGCATTAATCTTACTATGTTTCTGTTTCATCACAAACAAAATCCTCATCAACTTCATCGACAGCTTTCATAAGTTCCTCCAAGCATCGCAGTTATCGGTGTCGGATGTTGAACGTGTTTCAGAATCTTCAAAAATCATAAAACTTTTCACGATATCTGGATAATCTAGAACATTTTTTTCTGTCGTCTTTTCTCCATCCAAAGTGAGCTGATGAATGGGTCTGATTCATTCATGGCACGAATGAAGACATCATGTAAGTTGTCCAGCCTTGAGCGCTTTCTAGCATGATGGGTTCGGTATTTCTTTAACTGTTTGTGCTGCCTCTTCTGCTAATATACCAAGCGGCGCTGGAGAATGCATAATAATTTCTCCGGCATGAGCGAGTACTTTATGCACAGTTGCAGGAATTTTATACCAATCGTACAATTCCAGATAAAGTCGGTAGGTATCCTTGCAATACGAATCTATTTTTTCGGGGTTTATTGGGTCTTGACAGTTGATAGCAATTAAAATATTTCTAAACCTCACAATCAATTCTTCGTCGATGTTCAGAATTCTGCTTAAAAGCTGAGGATTTGCCAATGTTCGTCGACAAACGTTACCTGTAGTACTTGTACCTGCACCACCAGATCTTGGTTGATCTACTCTGACTCCAAAATGCTCATGAAGCTGTTTCGTTATCAGTTTTTTTCTTTGTTCGTATAATTCTTTAAATGGCTGTGAAACCTGCCATTTTTTAAAATCCATTCTATATGCAATATGCAAAAGGCATTCGAAAAATCGAATCCAAGCATGAAGCGGAGATATACCGTAATGTAGAGCATCTTCGTTTGTTTCAAAATCCTTGTTCAAACATTTCTTTACTGTTCATTACATTAGGCTTTGCTCCACAGATTGGGCAATTTTGCATTGATGAACTTCCTGTAATATACGTGAGGACTTTTCCATCTATCATGCTAAGTACAAAATCAAAATCAACAAGAATTATTTTGTCATTTAAAAGCTCGACCTTCACTGGCGTCAATTCATTCATTTCTTTTTCAATGTCATTTTTTGTGGCAAGAATTACCTCCTTACTCTCTTTGATAAATTCAAGGATGATGGGCCTACAAAATCGAATACTTTGAGGCATAGCATTGAACCACTATCCAGCTCGTTAGAATCCATGTACTCGTTCAGCTCTGCGTCGATTATTTTCACGATTCGATGCACTGTATTGTTTAGAAGCGCCTGCAGTTTTACTCTAATTTTTGAAGTGGTTGCTTCGATGAACTCGTTGGGAGGTGCGCATTTCTTTTTACTTCCCCGATGACGCCTTAAGGTGGAAATCGTGACGGTGATTCTCTGTGTATTAGTTCGTATTGGAATCGACTAAATCCAGCTTCGATGAAAAAACTAAAAGCTTCCTCGGGTGACATCATTCCACGTTGATCAGTTAATTGCGAAAACATTTTTCTAGAATCTCCTCGATTTCTTAGAATAAGGCCGATGACTTTAACTAAATTTATCTCTTTCCTATTGTAAGCTGTCCTTCTCGCCATTACTAGAGCCTTTTCGATGCTGTCTACTTTGGGATCCAAGCTTTCGTTGTCAATGGCACGTCGTTTTCCTCTTTCGCTCAGATCAGCAAAAGGTTTTGAGGGTCTCCCACGCTTTGCAGATGACGCCGAGGTTGAACGAGCATCTTGTTCTTGTTCGATGAACTCCGCAATGCCGAAGTCTCCATTTATCCAATCCCGAGAATATGCCTCGAATCTTTCCTGTTTTCGTTGAGCTTCATTCCACTTTGGCTTGTATTTACAAGCGGTCCTATAGAGTTTATCCTGGAGACGTTCACGTTTTTCCTCCGATATAGGATAGTTTTCAAATATAAATTTAAAAGCTCTTTCAACATTCGCATTATGCGTCAATTTAGAATCAAACAACGAAATTATAACTCTATTATCCATTTTTACACTTCCACTAAACCGTAGTTTATGGGATTTCAAATAACACACTGTCAGTATAAATACCACTCCTGGTAATAAATCGTACTCTAGGTACTTACCATAAGCCTCAAACATTGAGTACCTAAGCGAGTCGATGGCAGCAAGGTCCACATACACGTAGGTACGAATTAACGAATTTACGAAAATTAATAAAGCAACACCAGCAAAAATTCAGGAAACACATTATTCAAAAACAAGACAAAATAACAAAAAGAACGAAAACTTTAAACTTACATTGGAAAACATGTTACCATGAAGAAGCCCTTGTATGCGATGATAATAATACCGATATTATTATTTATAACCAATTATAGCAGAAACTGTTTTAAACATATTTTTAATAATTTTAAATTTAAAAAAGGTTCAGCCCTTTTTAAAAAATGGTCGAAATTTTCTGTAAAGTGTTAATTTATAACTTATTTTGGTTAAACCATCGCCAGAAATTACCAAAATCGCCCAAAAAAGTAAATACCATTTCGTCAACCTAAAATAATGGAATTGCACCAAAGTGGTCATATTTTTAAACCACCTGCTTTCAAAATGGCGCAAGTTTGCGCAGAGTTTTCCTTCGTAATTTGTTATTATACATCCCACACTTGATTCAGAGCTGCTGGGTTATGCGGGGATATGCGGGGAAAAAAGTTGCTGATCAACAAAGTTGAAATTTCTAATTTTTTAATGTTTTCTCTTCTCTTAAAGATTTTTTTGATTTTATTTCTGAATGACAACCTATCGTATTATTATTTTTTAAAGCTAGTTTTGTTACCTTTTCAATCATGTATAGTGAGCTAGGGGTTATCTCATAAAAACAGGTCAACATTTAACTTGAGATAAAGCGTATTTTTTCGGCAAAAAGTACTTTTTTTCGCTAACTTACAACTTTGACATCTAATATCTCAGGAATGAAAAGTGCCAGAGGCTTGAAACTTTGAAGTTTTCTTAATTTATATGTTTACTTTTGATAAAAAAAATTGAAAAAAAGTTTTGGTGAAGGTCACTTTTCCGATTTTTGTCCGCCTGATATCTTATAGTGATCTCCAGGCCGTATATAGTAGTAACTAGATTTCAAAAAGACATGTAAATTGTCAAGCAATAATTCTTAGGGACGACATTCAGGCCTTTGATGTAGTCTATGTTGACAACTAGTAGTACTGAAGTCAACCCCAAGAAGTATTGCAACAAGAGTACGCATAATAATTATTATTCATACAGCAAATGATGTTTCTAGACAACCCTCAATTGCAATGGTGTGCCTATGTTGACCACTTACAGAACTGCGGTATCTTCTAATAATACTCCTAATAGTTTGAATTAGTATGTAATGAGCTTCCATTTTAAAGTATGTTATAAGGGTCAGTCAGTCAGGTTGTTTTATGCTAATTTACATTAGTTTTACGATTATCCAGTCTGTACACACTCTTAAAAATTATTCACGGGCTCGTTTAAACATTTAGCTGAATTCATTCGGCATATCCATATTTAACTGATAACTCGGTAAAAAATCGAACGATGCCGAGTCTCAGCATCACTTGAAACTGAAATATCGGGTAACTTTATTACTAAAACCGATTCTCGGCAACACTAGGAGCCGAGCACAAACGTTAACCAAACTTTAACCGACCTCAGCTGCCTATCATGCCGAAATATCGGTTTAGCAGTGTTGTAAGCCGAGGCTCGGCTTTTTATCTGTCAACTGCCATGCGCCATATTGTTTTCATTCGCAAGTGGAGTAGGTCGTATGTTGTTTGTGGAACGGTGAAAAAACATACATATATTGGCACTACATCAATTCGACATGGAGTTTTCATCGCAAACGTAAACAATGGCTTCTTCCGGAAATTTCTATGTACAATTGTACGCCGATTCACCCGGTTCATGGCTGCATGAGTGAATGGCATAAAATATTCAATATTTCGATGAAAATCTAATTCAAAATTTCGAATATTTACACACAATTTAACCGGCGTGGAAGCCGTGCTGTCGTGTTTTGTTTTTGTTGCGTAGGTTTCGCGAAAAAATCAAACATTAATTCGTAACTAAGCTTAAATAAATTGTGAAATCATAAAATATTCGCGTGTATACGTGTAATACGTAGTGAATGTAATCGATTCCCTTCTGAAATGTGTGGTGTTCGGTAGAATTTTTCAGTTTTTGTTATTTTTTTTTGAGCTTGTAATCGAACGTGATTAGCTGGCAGAGCAGAGTGGAGGGTTGCAGTGATTTTGTCGGTGACTTGATACGACTGGGAAGTTCGGGAAAAGTGTGAAATAAAGAGTGACTAAATTGGCAGGAAGAGAAAGAGTGTTGTTGGTGATTAATTGGTTCGGGACGGTAAAATGGCCACTAGAATTGCGGCAGATTAAGTGGTGTGAAGCGGAAGAATTCCAGGAAAAAAAGTAAGATTGTTGGTGTGGGAAGTGAAGATTGGAAGAGAGTGGTGTGGTGAACAAGCCGCTGTTACCCGAAGCAAGTTTGGGAACGGTGAGATTGAACACCAGTTTTCGCCTCTTAAGGAGCACGAGAGAATGTACGGTGAATAGGTCTCACGGCCAGCCATTTTAACTCAGTTTTGAGTCGTTTTTGACTCACTTTCGTCAGGGGTGGAGTCGCTCAAGTTTGAGTGGGTGTGGCTGGGATCGACAAGTCGACAAATCGAAAACATCGACGCAAATCAAATGGGTGTTTTTGGTTTTTAGACTTGTCGATCCCAGTTGCATTTGCTCAGGTTTGAGTGGCTCCACTTTTGACGGGGGTGAGTCGGGGCGACTCAGGACTGAGTTAAAATGGCTGGCCGTGGCAGGAGTGTGAGATAGCGAGAGAGCGTTATTTCGGTGGAGAGAAGGGCGCTTTTACCACGGGCCGCAGTGGTGAATTAGTGGGAAGTGGAGGTCCTATAAGGTGTGAGAGGGAGAGAGCGACCGGTCGACTGCGAGGAGTAGGTCGTTCTCTTCTCGGGTGGTAAATTGGACTACACGGCCAGCCATTTTAGCTCGGTTGTGGGTCGTTTTTGACTCGCTTTCGTCGGGAGTGTAGTCGCTCAGATTTGGGTGGGTGTAGCTGGGATTGGCGGCTTGACGATTCAAAAACATCCATCTGATTTGAGTCGATGTTTTTGAGTTATCGACTTGTCAATCCCGGTTGCATTTGCTCAGGTTTGAGTGGCTCCACTTTTCACGGGGGTGAGTCGGGAGCGGCTCGCAGCTAAGTTGAAGTGGCTGGCCGTGTAGAGCTCTGGTGCGCTTTGAACGAACATCGCTGTAACAGTCGGTGCGGGAGACGAGAGGTCGGAGGTGAACGGTAATAGTGACGGTTGTTGGTGGCAGCGAAAGCGTAGAAGTGGGATAGTGATGTAGTGTGAACGGCGTAAGTAGAAAGAGAGGAAAAAAAAGCACCAGATTCAGTAGTTGGGGTTAATGAAACTGAATAAAACAGCGAAGACATGAATGTGTAAGTGATTAGGTCTTTGTAGATAGAGAGGTTTAGAGAACAGAGCAAAGGTGTGCGGAGGTAATTAGCCAAAGAAAGTTAAAAGTGGAAAGGGTACTAGGGAAACTGCCCTCATATTAATCTCATTGTTCCTATATTCATCCTACGATGAATCAAACAATTGGGCAGTTGAAGGGTCGGTTTCGTTTTCTAATAATGTTTGCTCACGTTAAAAAACTACAACAAACATTACTAACTAATCCTGTCACGTGTATATTGTTTTATTTCAAGTAGGATGAATATAGGAACAATGAGATTAATATAGGTACATCTTCCCTAGATAATATATATGATAAGCGGAACTGAAATCCTCAATTGTTCAGATTTTGACATTCTAGGTGCATATATCTATGGGCCCATGGGAGCAGTAGTAGAAAAATAATATACCATGTTTCATGAATAATTTTCTTCTTGTAACACATAATTCACATGGTGGTCACATAGAGAATTTTACTATTCATGTTGGGTTCGTAGCTGCAGTGCGCTTTGGGATCATCCTTGCCTTGGATCGATCCTAATAGCATGGAAGGACATTGCGGGAAATGGAGGCAACATACATTTTTTATCTTTTTCTTTTGTTGTTGTGATGTGATGGTACATCGTTGCATATAGATTGGTTTCAGGTTGTCGAAATTTGGGATGTGCTGTCTTTTGCATGATGTGTTTCAGGTTTTCCGAGTCATCGGGTGTTGTGGAATAATTTAGAATTTAAAATTAATTTTTTCTCATGACTCTCATACATTGTCTGGCTCATAATGAGTGCGCGGATTTGTCTAAGATTGCAGCAGGGTAGCAGTCGGCACACATGAGGTTTTCTTTAAACCGTCTTATAGGACGTTGTTTTTCCGTTACCATTGCCATTCATCTTTTTCATCATCATTACCATTTTTGATCACTACTTGTATTTTATGATTTATTTATTAACATAAAGGTAATATTGTAGTTTTTACCTAGTAGGTTGTATATACTTTTGATTATTACGTATTATACGTCCAATTATCGTTTTGCTCATTTCTGGTCCTATTATGATTTAGAAGTATCTAGTGCCTTGAATGCGGGAGGCTGCAACGGAGTCTGTGGTAGGCTTTTGTACGTGTTGCTGAATGTATTTTTCATGTCTGGTTTGCGAATGGACATTGTACCAAATCTGAGCTGATAGCGATAGTGTTTGATTTTACAGTTCAATCTTTGTTATTGCTTTGTCATGGCTCACGGTATCCTTGTGTTTGATAGTATTTTTTTTTTGTTGATTTTTCTTCATGGATGATTTGAACAGTACTTGTAGTTTTTTAATGTTCTTTTGTCTTTGATTCCCTTTTAATTGGATCATCCCTGTTTTCCTAACTCAGGAGCAGTAGCTGTTGGGCCAGTAGCAGTAGGGGCGAGTTGCTGTTGTGGAATCAGCATCGAGCAGCAGATGGTGACCATGGCAACAGTAAATTATAATGTATAAATGTTAGTTTTGTGGAATTTCAATAGATTTAACAAGCTTTTTCAGGATACCTCAAATCAGGATTTTGGTAATCGCTGCTATCGCTGAAAACAAACGAAAACGTGCTCAAGCGCGGTACCTCAGAACTCTACCCTTCAACACTTGGCAACATTTCTTGCATTTTAGGATTAACCGAATGAGGATCATATGTAAAAGATGCGGATGCTTGCAGTATTTTTCATTTACATAAATGTATACACTGTTGTATAGATATTTCATCGTAAAGGGAGGGACCGTCGAGGCACCCGATTTAGGCTAACTGGATGGGGAGAGTGGGAATGCCGACTACCCATTTCTAACAGTTGGTGGGTGGAGGGCGCGCTCTTTTCTCTGCCCATTGGGACATTCTCATGTTGGATGGCTCGCTCTTGTGACCAACTGTTCTGTCTTGCTGTTGGAGGGATATTCTTTGTATCCCTGTGGAGACGTGTAGGTGGTGTTTCCTATCGATCCGCCCAACCCATGTTTGGCCTTCATACAATGTACTGTTGGTTTAAATTGGTCCACAAATTGGATATTTCAACATATTCTTCTATTCGATTGAAATAAACCACTCACACTTGGGAGTGCCCCAACAGCATCCTTACTGTTGGTTTAAATCGATTGCAAAATGTGAATAAATTTAATGTGCATCTCTACACAGTGAATAAATCGGGAACATAGTTAAATATCTTATTCGCTGCCGACGTCAGTTGAATTCAGCAAACCGTTTACCAAAACGAATACCGCTGCGAACCCAACCATTTTATCCAACATCCCAGTGATTTATCGTGGGAGTGCAGAGGTGTTCTCGGCTTCCAATAAAGCGAGTATCACGTCAACATATTCCTACCCATTCCCTACTTGACCTGCATTCGGGCGAGGCCAGTGCCGGTATTGCCTTGGTTTGGGATCACCATTTTTTACACATTGAGGATGTATGCTGGTCTCAAGCATCATCTTTTGGTTCTCTGTAAAATAACAGCTGATCTGGCAATAACGGAGTAGCAACCTCGGGCGGTCAATCATGCTCATGCTCATGCTCATGCTCACAATTTAACCGAAATCTCGGTTAACCTCATTTCTGTTTGTTTCGATTTTTACCGATATATCAGTTTGCTCATGCCGAGATTCCCCGTTAACTATATGAGTTTTCAGTTTGACCCAAACCGAGATTATCGGTTAACATAAAAAAGCCGAGATCGAAACCGAGAGGTCGGCTGTGCGGATCTTGGTTTCAGAAAGCCGAGACTCGGCATATAATTCTAAGTGTGCAGTTCAATTTAAACATACATAGCATCTTCTTTCCCAATACATACGACTTACGGTTCCCATGATACATCCTGATTTGTAGCGTTTGACTTGTGAAGCATTCAACTCTTGACATCCGGAATGAACACTCGTTGCCTCACGGTGATACGAAAGATATTCTGCTGCTTCTTCTTCTTCTTTTTCTGTCGGGGTAGAAACTCACTGCGGCCATTTATTGACCTATTGTGGTCAGACCCATTTATTGTGCGCTTCTACATCCACCAGTACTTAGGACTGGAGGTTGTTTTTTAGGCCTGCGTTATACCCCAGTCCGGAATAGCATCTATAATGAATGCTACTACCTTCTTGGGATTTATATTCCACCAGATATCTCGAGGTTGCATAATGCAACTCCCGAAATAACGTTTCCTCTTATTAATGAGAAACTGCATTCACAAAGTAGATGCTCTGAGGATTCAGTTTCGAACCCACAGAGCCGACATTCTTCAGAATGAATCTTCTTTAGCCTCATTAGGAAGCGTCGAGATGGGCAGTGGCCGGTTAATAAGCCTACATACACACTTAATTCACGCTTGCTGAGTTTCAGCAGTGCATTCGTGTTTTTCACGCTTGGAACAATGAATCTTTTTGACTGGTTTATTCCAGTTGCAGTGCGCCAATTTGCTCCTACAGCCTGTTTCTCCCAGTTTCTAAGCTCCATCGATAATGCACTTGAGGAAACTCCACAGAAAGGTTCTGGTATAGAATAGAAGGTGCCCAGAGACCCCTCCCTATAGCAAGTTGGTCAGCAACTTCGTTGCCTGCAATGTTACTATGACCTGGTACCCAAAATAGGTTGACCCTATTCTTTGACGCCAGTTCTTTTAGTAATTCAATGCATTCCCACACAAGCTTGGAATAGCACTCAAATGCGCTGATGGGGCTTATTACGGTTGTCACCTTGACTATCACTTTCACTTCACTTACACATCACCTCACTTTTCTTATGCAGTTCCTCGTATCAACTGTTGCGTCACTTCTTTAGGTGGCGTAAGATGGTGCTGCTTCATAATACGCCGAGTACATCTCGATGGTGGCGGACCTCCGGAGTGTTGGGAGGGTTGAACATTTTCGGCATCGAAATTGACCTTATTATCCGCATACCACTTCAGCACGTCCTTGGAGTAGTGGCATGAGGCCAAATCCGTGCCAGAAGATTGTTGGGACGTTGTCGGTATTTCCTTTTAAAGCAGATGAACAGCCGCATTCTAAGATGGCTTGACTCTTTTATGTACACCTGTCCATTACATTTGCGAGTTTAGTCCTGGGTCACGAAAGGTACACTCCAGCTTCCCAGTATGAGCATGTGCAGATGGCTTGAATTCCAAATCAGGTAATTATTAATTTCCCTTCGCAAATTTCACAACCGCTCATGTTCATGATGGTTGCAAAACCGCATGCAGAGCGTGAGTAACATAAAAATGAGAAGAAAAAGATTTTAGTGAGATTATTGCTGATATTCTCATAGCTAGTTGTTCATATTAGTTCCAGATCTCATCTAGTTGTTATCCCAAATTTTAAATAATTCGAATAAGAACTTATTTGAAACTTCGAAAAGAACGGGTCTACCTCTTATCTAGCGGGTTTTTATTTTATTTTTTCCTTTCAATTTATTAATCGCCTCGCATTACAACCACCCACAAACTTTTAAATAGAGCGGCCGGGCTGATTTGCCGTGTTTGAAATCTTTGAACTTTGCAAACAAGGAGGTAACTAGAAAACAATAACCCTAGGATATTGTATATTAATCACTAAACACTGGTACTGATATAAACCACATGGAAAGGTTTATTTTACTGCTTCAAATAGTGTTTCCTGAGCGGGCCCTCCGCGTCCTATTTCTAATATTCCTGCCTGTCATCGTCTGTCTTAAGTAACACTTTCCTACTTTTGACTTTATGTTTCTTTTCGAACAGTCAGATAATTCACCCTTTTCGAAGATGTTGCAATTACATTTATTTATTATACCATTAGCAAACCAGGTATTTTGGTTATTCATTCCATAAAACAAATCGATAAACAACAACATATGTTGCCAGATTGAAAGTAAGAAGTCGAAGAGTGAATTGCGGCATAAGGCGCCAGTATCACACCTGATGATAGTGCCTTTATATAAACGTTCTACGACGTAGCAGCGAAAAAACATGCCTAGAATATGTGATTCATTCACCACTGGTCAAATTCTTGATCTCACATGCATGAGATGAGCCCTCCCACCGTCGACAAGGTGGAAGTTTTGACTCACGAGAGGGAGTTTTTTTTTGGGCCCATTTGACAAGTTTCACACATATATTCCAATATACTCGTTAATTTCAATTAACCGCGGACCAGATGAGCGATGTCTGAGTGAGTGTAAAGGACAGAGGGCGTACATTCGGTCGTGCAGAGGAGATCTAATAAACCAATGAAGTAGAAACCTAACCATAATGTTGGTGTTTATTTCCTGCAGTTTATTAGCAGTAAATCCGACTAAAGCTGAGTTTTTGATGACCATTTTAGTGTGTCTAATACAAAACCTAACATTGATCCTACATCTTCTATTAGACCGGCATAAAGAATCATTTATGGGCCCAGTGGGAAACAAAAGTTAGCGGAAAAATCAAATTTCTTCTTGTTTTTATTTTTATTTCTTTTTATTTCAGATTTATTAAGCTTCCGTTTTTAGGCAATAATCATATTCATAGGGAATTTATTTCGCCTTATTGTTTGCTTGCATTTTCCTAGCAAAACGGCTGCCAGGAGATCAACTAAAGGGCGATACGGTCAAAATTTGGTCAATATCAACTTGACTTATTTCTTTCAATTTTGCATTTAAAAAACCTGAACACCCCTCATTTTGAAGGTGTGTGTGTAGAATGTTGCTCCTATTTTGTTTTTGGAATTCACTCTTCAGTTGTCAAAATGCCGTCCAAGCAAGAAGAGCAGCGTATCAAAATTTTGCTCGCGCATCGCGAAAATCCGAGCTACTCGCACGCAAAGTTGGCAAAATCGCTAAAAGTTGCCAAATCAACCGTTACAAATGTAATTAAAGTGTTTGGGGAACGTTTGTCGACAGCCAGGAAGTCTAGATCGGGGGGAAATCGAAAACCGGAAGTCGCTGAGACGACAAAGAGAGTTGCCGGTAGTTTCAAGCGAAACCCTAACCTATCCCTCCGAGATGCCGTAAATAAGCTGGGTGTATCGTCTACAACCGTGCATCGAGCCAAAAAACGAGCCAGACTATCGACTTACAAGAAGGTAGTGACTCCAAATCGCGATGATAAACAAAATACGACGGCCAAAGCGCGATCCCGGAGGCTGTACACGACGATGCTGACGAAGTTTGACTGCGTGGTAATGGACGACGAAACCTACGTCAAAGCCGACTACAAGCAGCTTCCGGGACAGGAGTTTTATACGGCAAAAGGAAGGGGAAAGGTAGCAGATATTTTCAAGCACACGAAACTGTCAAAGTTCGCAAAGAAATATCTGGTTTGGCAAGCCATCTGTACCTGTGGCTTGAAAAGCAGCATTTTCATAGCTTCCGGGACTGTCAACCAAGAAATTTACGTGAAAGAGTGTTTGAATAAACGTCTGCTGCCTTTCCTGAAGAAACACGGTTGTTCCGTACTGTTTTGGCCGGATTTGGCATCTTGCCATTACGGTAAAAAGGCCATGGAGTGGTACGCCGCCAACAACGTGCAGGTGGTTCCCAAGGACAAGAACCCTCCCAACACGCCAGAGCTCCGCCCAATTGAGAAATACTGGGCTATTGTCAAGCGGAACCTAAAGAAGACCAAAAAAACTGCTAAGGACGAGCAGCAGTTCAAGGCAAACTGGCTTTCTGCGGCGAAGAAGGTGGACAAGGTGGCTGTACAAAATCTGATGGCAGGGGTCAAGCGTAAGGCCCGGCAATTCGGATTTGGAAAAGCGGAAGCCTAACTGAATATTTTTCCTGAATTTTATACTAATTGAACTTGAAAAAGAAATTTAATTTGATTTTTTAAATAAACGATTTCACCGATTTACACGCGTTTTCCCTTGACCAAATTTTGACCGTATCACCCTTTATGTTTCATTATATCACATTGGAAATTTCCGTTATTTCAGAGTTTAAAGCAACTAACACCGCTGCCGAAGAGGCAAATGGCTGCATTTTATAATTATATATACATTATTTAGTATTTTATTGCAACATCGTATTATTTTCATCATTGTATATTATTAAAATTAAATTGAAATTATTATTATAAATAATAAAAATAATAATTAAATTTTAAGGGTACAAGGAAGTTTGTTCCAGACAGTATAGCTATTTTTTTGTCATTGTAGCTCAAGGTTCTTTTCTATTAAATTAGATCACTGGATATTATTAAAATTAATAAATGCTTTTCAATTCTGCTGATTATGACCCATATGTTATAAATACGTACATATTTTTTATTATTTAGTATAAACTCAAATGCCATAATGCATGTTTATACTTCATTTAATTACGAAATGGTTTGGCAAAAAAGGTTTCACATTCCGGAGTTACATTCAACTACCAATGATTGAACTGTAATGAGGCACCAAGCAGCATATAATTTTCATATGTCTATCATTGTTTCAGTTATTTCATCATATTGTATTATTTACAACCAGGTAGACCAGGGAAGGTAAGAATATTATTATATAGAAAAATACTCTACATTATTATATGAACATCACTATATTATACATCAAATAAAAAGGGTTGTGAAGGGACCATCAGAGCACCGCATTGAAGCGAATTGGATGGGGAGAGTGGAATTGCCAACTCCCTGTCATTAACAATTCGTGAATTGATGGCGAGCTCTTCTACCCACTCATTGGGAAGTCCTCACGTTTGATGGCTTGTTCGACATTAGGTTGTAGGATTCTAGCATTGGAAGGAGATTCTCACTATCCCGAGGATTACGCGTAAGTGTCTCTGCTTACGAGTCCGCCCATCCGTTTTTGGCCCTTCAGACAGTGTTAAATTGAATACAGGCAGATGTCGAACTTGATCAAATCATTCATAGAGGACGATCCCATAGGCGTAGCCAGGGGGCAGGGTAGGGCCGTTGCCCCCCCCCCCTAAGTTTTGATTTCATTTTTAGAATTTTATTATTTGTTTCAATATTTTATTATTTATTTTTTATCTCTAGCAGGTTGCAAGGTAACTTGTTGCAATACAGTTGATGTTACTCCAGTACTACTCAATTAAGTCACAATCAAGTCACTGCAACCAAATATGCCGGTTTTGTGTTGCTTGGGATGTTTGTCAGACTGCTTCTTTGCCTAAATGAAAAAGTCAAATTACGCGAAGTTGCCTCGATTTTGTAACAAGTTGCTACAAAAAACGTAAAACATGGACATCCATGAGAAAATAGTTATAATTATATAATAGTTTTTAAAAAGTAACGACTAACAATTTTATTACAATCTTTTTCCTTTAACCAAGAACCCAACCTATCTAGCTTAAAGTATCTAAAAACCCCAAGCAGCACACAACAGTCAAAAATGGTTTCAGTAGCTCTCCTGTGACTTAATTGAGTCACAGAGCAGTCACCTTCACTGGGTTGAAACAAGTATGCTACTAGGGAAATATCTCTTAATCTGTAATGTTAGCTATTAGATAAGCATTGATTGATTTTTTTCCCTGCTAGCTGAAAGTTGAAGAAGCTATGCTCAATAAAATGTTCAGTTCTTGGTTAATCAAAAAACTGAATATTCAAACCTATGCTATAGCTTTCAGAAGCCAAATAATACTAGATTAAGAAACACAGTTGATAGTTAGAAAAAGTATCAACGAAACATATTTATTTGAACTATTCATGGCATGGGTCAAACCGCCCCGTTACCCCGCTTTCCCCGTTTTAGGGTACTGTAGTTTCGTATTATTGAGAATATATGTTGATCATATCTTACAGTTTGATTCAGCGTGTGAGAAGCAGAACAGCAAGCTAGTCAGGGCGAGAAGTTGCAGTTGTCTTACCCTATTCAAATAATTTATCCGTTTTTATGAGCATGAGCAGGATAATGAGAATGATTGACCGCCCGAAGTTGTTATTCCGTTACTGCCAGTTCAGCTGTTACTACACAGAAGATCAACAGATGATACAAACATGCTCAATGTGTAAGACTGGTGATCCCAAACTAAGGCAATACTGGCACTGTCCTCGCCCGAATGCAGGTCAAATAAGGAAAGAGTAGGAATTCGTTAACGTTTATTTTGACGTTTTATTGGAAGCCGAGACCACCACCGCACTTCCACGAGAAATCACTGGGATGTTGGATAACAAGATTGGGTGGCAGCAGGGTTCATTTTGGTAAACGATAAGCTGAATTCGCGCTTCGTTTAGTAAAATATTTAAATATTAGTACCGATTTCGGATCTGAACCGATTTATACCAACAGTACGGATGTTATTGGGGCCACACACAAAGTGTAATGGTGGTTTTTTATTGAATAAAACAAGGTGATTTTTTATAATGTTGGAAATCCGATTTGATCTGAGTTAAACCAATAATAAAGATGCTATTGGAGCCACTCGCAAAGTGTAACGGTGGTTTTCCGTTAGGAAAACAAGGATAATTTTATGAACGCTTGAGAGACGTTTTGTTGTTCTCTTACTGTGCTCACTCGATCACTCGTTACACCGAATTATAGATAACCGCAACAACACGAAAAGCGCCAGGCTCGATAGGAAAATAGTGCGTAATAAAGCATCGACACAACCTTTCACAGCCGATGCTCAAACCAAACTCTTTTTTCGTAACTTTCAAATTTTACTACTGTATCCTACAATCTATAGCACTACTGTAACTAATAACTGTATCAATCAAGTTGAAGTGTCTAATGAACAATCTATGGTAATCCATTAAAAATGTCAATTGAGGGATTTCGTAAAAATTAGAGTCCGTAGACGCATTTCGTGCCTTCTGGTAACTTTATTTCTCTATTGATATCCATGCTCATTGGTTAATTACCAACCGGGAGAGACTTAGTCTTATACAAATTGATTTCATTATCTCCAATCCACTCAACCAATCGCAATGTTTTGCGATGTATTGGACGGATTATTATAATTTAAGATAACTCAATGCCGATGTCTTCCAAATTTGGCAGATTGAAAAGCAATGGGTGGAGAGCTTACAGGAAGACCGGAAGAATAAGCGATGGTTCTGCGCGTGTTTATAAACAGAAGAACCTTCATAACAAAACGAATCATCGCGTAGAATACATTCATAAGCACTCGGTTACTATTTTGCATGACAAAGGCCTACAACAAGAATAATGGAAATTCCTCAATCAAATTCATACCACTACAAGTCGAGAACACTCTTATGAACTAAGCAGAAAGGTACTATCAATGTCGATACTTCTCATTAATTCACATTACTTATTTGATTTCGAAAAAGTTGCTCTGCTGGTGAATTTAGTGCACAATGTGGGAATTGCGCAAGGGTTTTTTTTTTTAAATTATTAGCAGTTTCAAGCAGTTATTTGATTCATTTTATCTAGAAGTACCATAAATGGACATTCGAAAGTTTTTGCAAAAGTAAGTATTAACAAAACATCATGTAATTACAAGTGAACAAAACAAAACAAATGTTTTTTCATGCAGTTGAAATAACCACAAAAAGAAAAATATGCAAAATGGTGGTTTTTCTCGAATTTGAACAACAATTTTAATGTAATTCCATGATACACCGTTTTGGTTTCATACTACTCACATGATTGCTACATACACCGTGTTTCGACAGAACGTGTTTCACTTCTATCATATCAGATAAATCCGTTCAAATTTCAAAACGCACACTCAAAAAATTCGACACGTTACTTCCACGTGAAACACACGTAATTTTCGTCCACTGCCAAAACCAGTAAAAAACACGTGGAATTCACGTAAGAGCTACGTGATTTCCGCGTAAATTCACATTCTACGTGATAATCACATACATTTTACGTGATTTTTCACGTACAATTCACTGGACACGTAATGTTCACCTGATTTTACTGAAGAAGATTTGGTTACGTGTTCAGGTGGAAGTTACGTGAAATTTCACGTGAAAACAGCGTGTCGATTTTTTTGAGTGCAGATGCACCATTTTTAAAATATTGAGGAATAACTGTTGGAACGCATATGAATTTCTTTTCGTCATTGATGAATAAAATTTCCTAAATTATTGACTAACTACTCGTGTATTAAGAATGCAAGTAGCAACAGTTCAGCACAAAAAACACAGCTTGATTACATTCGCGACTTACGTTGTTTTAAAAGGTTATGTTTGATGTTCCTGTTTAGAAAATATCAGATAAAATAATTATATTAAAGGTAAGCTAAGGGGACACAAACCATAAGCTATAAACCACCAAAACTCAAAATGTATGTTTGTTAATAGCTAATCACTTATTATTTGAACAACCATTAAAAAAATATAATCTATTAAAACAATGTGAGCACGGTGAGTAAAAAACGGTGTTTCTGCGGTGTTGCTTTGGGTGAGAGGGTCGCGGATGAAAAGTACATTTTCAGTACAAACTGCAAACAAATTCGGTGGTTATCCTATACAAAATCTAACATTACTATAAAATGAATATATCGAGACATTACATTACTCGTTAAATGTGGTTTGATTTAAAAACATGGGTAAAATCGAAAGTTTTTAAAATCGTTTTTATTTTATTCCAGAACAAGCCTAGAATTTTTTAATCTTGTTGCCAGAATCAGACTGGTATAGTCAAATACTTTGGGTGAGAGTACAGAAGATAATCCACCCGTCATTCAGGCGTATTGTCACATAGTGAGGGCTCCATTCCCGCTCCATCTGTCGGAACATAAAAATGACCCTACTCTACTGGTCCACCGCGTTGTATTGTCCGTTAAGTATCCGTTAATGTTAATTGTTCAGTATGTGGTTGGAGACGATGTAGTTTTCACTCTCTTCCTCTCTCTCTCTCTCTCTCTCTCTCTCTCTCTCTCTCTCTCTCTCTCTCTCTCTCTCTCTCTCTCTCTCTCTCTCTCTCTCTCTCTCTCTCTCTCTCTCTCTCTCTCTCTCTCTCTCTCTCTCTCTCTCTCTCTCTCTCTCTCTCTCTCTCTCTCTCTCTCTCTCTCTCTCTCTAAAAAAAAACTCGCCCCCCCCCCCTCTATTTCAAATTCTGGCTACGCCTATGGACGATCCACTGTCTTATGGCTGTGCCTGCAACGATGAGTGGTATCTTTTACATACATACATACATACCATTTTAGTGTGTCTCATTTTTTTCGAGTAGTCTTTATTGTTTAGTGTATCGAAATAAAAATACCCAAAATTTACCTAATCGAAACTTAGCGTGTATGTCCAACTATCTGTCGCTAATCAATTAGACTTATCATGTCTGGGTGTGGTTAGTAATCCTCAGAGTACAGAGATATGCGGAAATTCAATCCGACAGTTTGGCAATGGCGTTCGTTTTGTTAACAAAGGCTGCCAACACTTCCACAAAGTAAAATGTTACAGCTTTGTGCGTGACTTCGTCGTTGTCAGCTTCCATTGTTTTTTACATTGCTAACGTACAAGTGTTTTATTATGAGTATATATAAAATTATCAACTATGAAGCGCATTCCAAAGTTTTGTACTAACCGCGGAGGTGTTAAATCATCAGATCATCGCATATCTCTGACCTCTGGGGATTACTAGGTGATTCCTAATGTTGACTTCAGACTTGTCGATTCCATTATTGAACGGCTATGAGGGGATCTGCGACACAAACAAACAGACGGTATTAGACACTCGAGCAGAATTCTCTTCAAAAAAATTTACGTTGGACACTGTGTCAGAGTAGGAACATAGCTATAATCTTCGGCATCTTCCCAACACGGCACCAGGAAAGTGAATTGACTAAAGAGAAAAATGGCCTACTGTAAAAGTTCCGCCAAATTGTCATCTCAGCATCACAAGAAATATTATCGAACACAGAGAACAATAAAATATTGCATTATTTTATTATACCACGAGTTCTTTTTTGATATTTTTGATTTTGAAGCGCAATCAATATAAACCATTAATTATAACTCCATTGCAATACTTAGCAATCGAAACATTTCAGCAAACAGTAAACATGCTCGTTTGGCTCAGATTTTGACAGTTCTCGTTGCTCGATTGGCTCAAGATGGCCGCTTCCGCATATCTCTGTACTCTGAGGATTACTAGGTGTGGTAGTGTGCCTTCTGGAAACGTGGTAGTGCTTTTTGGACGAAAACATAACAAACAGCAGTCAAAAAGATCTTTTCTATCGCGAACCACAATGAAAACTTTTAGGTTATGTGTGGAAATACAAACAATTTTCACACGACGCTAGGTTCACTAGTGTGCGAGCCTTAAACGTCACTAAGCTTAATTATAAACAATACAAAATTATGTTCAAATACAATTTTGGTTCATTAAATTCTTGAATAATTTTTTGTTTACGTTCAAACTACTGAAAACTGAAGTAAAATTGCTGGGGTGGATTTTCTTTGTGTAAATACTGTACACAAGTTGTGTCTCCGAGAAAGGTAATGACATGCATTAAATCACATTATACTAACCTTTCGCATCCACATAGTTTTCTGTTTTATTATGTATGGGATAATATTAGAATGTATCGATTTTTATTTTTGGACATCCATAGTGGACGGTTAGATGGAATCAGCCCCCTTTTTTTTGGATTTTTAATCCAAATCCCCAAAAGGGGAAACGGAGTAATTTCAAGTCCATTGCCCAAAATCCCTTTTTTCCTTGTGAATTCTCATAACGACGAACTTCAGGATGTGACCTCCCTTAATCTGGTCCCATGGTAAGTGTTCGAGAGCGATAACGAAATCAGAGTAGAGTGGAATCGTGGCGCAGTGATGCGAATCGAAATGTTATGGACGATAAAACTTTTGTGGCCACTGGAATCGAACAGAAACAATAATGTCCCGGACAGCAATGGGATCCACCGCATCAGTGTGGGGAAGATGCGACGGCAGGTTGAACGAGAATTACGTGCGGACGAAGAAGACTTTGCGGTTTCATTTATGTTGCGTGACGGAAACTTTTGGGAGGGTGTTAATGCTCAAAGTTTGATCCGGATTACTGTCACGGGAGGGTGTTGCCTTATTGATGGCGGTGAAGTTAGAAGAGGAGTTGGAATTTGGTGGTATGAATTCAATTATACATACATTGCTGTATCCGTTATGACGGTCCGTTGATTGAGAGGATATGCACAATGGGATCAAGTCACAGTTCCTCTCAGTCGGTAAGCAACACATTGATTGAATAACATTCTTTTTGATTTTATTGTTTCCTCCCGCTGTTTTACAAGTCAATAGCTTTTCTCGTTCCTATCTCCCATTAACTTCATGCTGTTTGTCTAGGGCCCTTCTCCCTTTTCACGAACGCCTACACATTTCATTCATACCGATCGAAGTATGCGCTTCCCTAGTTGTCAAATAATATTTTATATTGTTATTGCCAATTGGTTTTTTATTCAGAAAAATATGTCGGTTGTTTCACCTCAGCGGTAATAGATTCAATTTCTTAGTGACGGTTTTCGCCCCAAATCGTATTCGGAGTTGGCAGCACCCTCTCAGATTACAACGGAACTTTCTGGGTGTGTAGACCATGACTAGATAAGCCACTTTGCATACTTAGTTTCTTCATTATTTTTTTCTAGACTGTCTTTTGAAAAGGGCTAAACTTTTTTTTTATCGATTTTTTTCAAATGTGTTTAATAAAAAAAATGACTGCTCTTACAAAAAAATGTTGTATGGGTGATTATCACAAAATAAGTCAAGTTTTAAGAAAAAAAAAATTAAAAAAATCCAAAATGAGCCCAACACTGAAAAAAATCATTTAAAAAAAAATCAAAGTCGATTTTAAAAAAAAAACACCATTTTTGATTTCGATCAAACATTACAAGATGGGCACTTTTAAAGAAACAAAGTTTTTCTAACAAAAAGTTTTTCATGTCCCAATGAATATTTTTTCAGTGTATTTTGTTATCAAAAACCTGATTTAGTTTTTGATAACAAAATACACTGAAAAAAAATGAAGGTCATAACCATCCCAGAATCCAATGAAACTCAATTTGTCAGGAGATTTTGTCCTATTTATTCAATTCTTTGGAAGGGTTTTAATGTTTGATCGCAATATGTATTGAATTTCACTTTTATATATTCATTTATTTATAATGTCTCATACAGTACTGGAAAAAATAAAGTGCTCACCAAAACGAATAATCTTGAAGAGTGACACCCTTTACACATTCAGAGAAAACCTTGAGCTGTATTCGACATAATTCATCTTATTCTTCCGTTTTATCGTTTCGTGCAAAGAAAATAATAAAAATCTAGGACTGGAAATTTATATCTTAATTTTTATTGAACCTTTTCTGTTATCGACTGGAAAAAATAAAGTGCTCACAAGAGAAATTGTAAAGAAAACACAGTATATAAAGCTTTTAGTACTTAGTATGTCCACCTTTTGCCTGGATCACTGCTTGTAGACGTCGTGGCATGCTTTCGACGAGGTTGTGCAGATATGTTTCATCGATGTTCTGCCACGCTTCATTTAAAGCTTTGAAAAGCTTGGTTTTGTTCGTCACTTCGCCTTTATCCACCTGTCTATCCAAAATCGACCACAAATTTTCAATCGGGTTGAGGTCAGGTGATTGTGGTGGCCATTCCAACAGTTTAATGCGATTTGCTTTGAAGAATGCAGTTGACTTTCGTGCTGTTTGCTTTGGGTCATTGTCCTGCTGGAAAATGAAGCTTTCCTCAAGTCCTTTTTTAAGAAGCGATTCCTCCAGATTTTCATTGATTATATCAATGTAACGATCAGCAGTCATGATACCTTCGATTTCTACGAGATTTCCAACGCTGGACCACGAGAAGCACCCCCAAACCATAATACTTCCGCCACCATGTTTTACAGTTTTCTGCACGTTCTGATCCAATAAGCGTTCTCCCGACTTTATCCAAACACGAGGGCGCTGTTTCTTGCCAAACAGTTCAAATTTGCTCTCATCAGACCATACCACTCGTTTCCAGAATTCTACGGGCTGTTCCGCATAAGGAGTGTATCGAAAAGTAGTTATAAACATTCGATGCGTTATTACGCATAAACTACTGTATATATTTTTAGCGTGTGAGCGCCATTTGCTTTGTTTACATGTCAAAAATGATTATTCGGTTCATTCATTTCCGTTGATAAAGTTGTATTCAAAATGTCGCGAATTGAATTTGAGACTAAAAAGAAAATTCTGCACACTTGGTGCACCGAAAAGGGTGTTACTTACAACCAGATTGCGAAAAGAGTAAATGTTCACCCGGCAAGTGTAAAACGCATCATCGAAAAGTTTGGTAAGGAGTGCTCCCTCAAGGATTTACCAAGAAGTGGCCGGAAACCCGGCTCCAGCAACCCCGATTTGGACCAAAAAGTTGTGCATTATATTCAACGGAACAAATCTGCCTCTACTCGCGATCTAGCCAAGAAGTTCAGGACCAGCATCGGAATGATTCAACGAATCAAGCGCAGGAATGACTTGAAGACGTACAAAAAGCAGAAAGTGCCCAAACAAACTCCGGAACAAAAGTCTCGTGCCAAAACCAGGGCTCGAAAGCTGTAAAGCTGCATTTTGGACAATGTCGACCAGTGCATTTTGATGGATGACGAAACATACGTTAAAGAAGATGCAAGAACGCTACCGGGGCCGCAGTTTTATACTAAATCTGTTGGGGAACGTGTGCCAACCGCAGATACGACTGTTGCGATGGAGAAATTCGGTCAGAAGGTGCTCATTTGGCAAGCTATTTGCACATGTGGCTTGCGTTCTTCAATTTTCTATACAAAAGGAACTATAAATGCTGAGATTTATCAAAAGGAATGTTTGAAGAACAGGTTGCTACCATTGTATAGAAAGCACCAGTCCCCTCCTCTCTTCTGGCCAGATTTGGCATCGGCACATTACGCCAAATCCACTCTACAGTGGCTAACGGAGAATAACATCAAGTTCGTAGAAAAAGACATCAACCCACCAAACTGTCCCCAGTTGCGACCGATCGAACGCTATTGGGCAATAGTCAAGCGTATATTTAAGAAGGATGGTACAGTGTCCCAAAACATGACCGATTTTAAGAAAAATTGGGCAGCGGCATCCAGGAAGTGCACAAAGGTCACTGTGCAGAATTTGATGGCAGGTGTCAAATCAAAGGTACGGGCATTCTACAGAAATGAACATGATGACTAGTTTTTCCGTTTGGATCTTTTGTAAACATGTTAAGCTATAATAAACTGAAATAGTATGTTAATTTTAACCATGTTTTCATGCCTATTTTATTATTTGGAAGTTTATAACTACTTTTCGATACACTCCTTACTTTTGAGCAAATTTCAATCGTTTGATTCTATTCACTTTTCTGATTAGAGGGCCTCGACTTGCATACTTGCTCTTCAATCCAGCTTCTTGCAGCCTGTAGCGAATAATTCTTTCGGATACCTTCAGATTCAAGTTCTCACGTATAGCACGGCTGGTTATTGATGAGCATCTTCTTGCTTCTCGTGCGATTCTCGAATCTTCGCGTGGTGACGTAAGCCGCTTTCTCCCACGACCTGATTTGTCTGCCACACTTCCACATTGTTCGAATTTCTTCCATACCTTCCTTACACCAGAGTAGCTTAAAGCATACTTAGCAGCAATCTTCCGGAACGATTCATGGTTCTGGTGGTCTCGAACGATGAGTTTACGGATTTTTAGGGGGATTTGCTTACTTTCCATCTTAAAACACGAATAACGAACAAGTAAAACGGGGAAAAATTGTTCTTGAATATACCGCGCATAAACAACAATAAGAGGATATGTCAATATCAGCGACTGGGAACGAACAAAACACCGTAAAATATTGTAAGGTAAAAGTGAGCACTTTTTTTCTTCCAGTTCAAAAACAACTTAATTTAAGTAAAAAAAGTTTTTTTTTGATTTCAAGAGAATAGCAATTTTTTTTTCTACAAAAACTGAAAGATAACGCAAATTAAGTCAACTTTGCAGAAGAAAGCTAAATAATATAATCAAATTTGATGAAGTTATGAAGCAATGATATAATTATTTCCGGGTGAGCACTTTATTTCTTCCAGTACTGTATATTATAATATGTATATATTATAATATTTGTCGTAGAGCTATTTTTAAACATGTTCTTTTCTATTTCTTTTTACAGATCATGGTAAATATGTTTGGTTCATCTCCTGAATTAGAATACCTTTTTGCCTCTACTTTGTCACCAGGAATAGGTAAAAAACTGTGGAATTTCTGAGTGCCTGGTATTGTCTTCCACTTTGCCAACATCCGTTGAATCTATACCGAAGATATTTTTTCGCACTGCTTTCGTAATCTGCAATGATTTGTTTATGCGATATTCCATACTTCTCATGTTTCTAGATGAGATTGGCGATAAACTCAATGTTTCAGCAATGGTATTAAACTTTTCAACATTAGTAGTTGATCTGTTGACGGGATTGACTCCAAAGATGGGATTCATGGTATCTGTAAGATAGATAAGGTTAAAATTATAATAATGAATGCAGTGGAAAGTTTATAAAAGAAGTTAACATGTTGAAAGATAACTTACCTAACTCATGTTCGATTTGTTGAACACTCGTTGCGAGTTCTGGATCATCATGATGTTGCTGTCCACTAATTGATAGTTGCATAGTTTTGTCGTTTCAATTCGATCGTGTTTTTTCGTATTCGGACCTTTATTGTGACTTATCAATCCACGAAATGACTCACAAATACTCATCGATTCGACGATTTCATGGGTATATCCCATGTAATGAATTTTGTCTATTATCCTTGATGACATGGTACGTAGGTTATGACGGTTGCACTTTGGATTGTTTATTTTTGCACAACACTTGAATCTGTTGAATTTTGATTTATACGATTGGTCCATTATGCAACTTTTCAGAACTGCTTTTAATAACCGTTCGCAAAGAGAAGTAACACGTTGAATGTCACTGATTCACTTTCTTGTTTAGTTTATATTTGGTTTTGGTACAACCATGGACTAACTCTAGGACCAGTAGCTTCCGAACAAATACGATTTTTTTCTTGGCTCAGTCAGTACTAGCACATCGGTCCCAAGTTCGATCCTAAGCTCGGTCCCAAGCTCGGTCCCAAGCTTAATAATACGCCCCTAATAATGAACTCTCACGAACACACTCTCAAATATTCTGTCAAAATAACACAGCAAATCAAAACAAAGGCGCAAATATGTATAGTTAGGTGCTGGCTTCAAGGTGTACTTTGGACCAAGGGGTTCTACAACAGTGAACCAATTTCAAATCGCCAGTTGCATATTGATTGTTGGTACATCTTCTAATATTGTATATTGAGCCGTACTTCTTGAGTGCTGCTGCGTGAATATGCGTGCTTCGCTTTGTCTCACATCACAAATTAAGTTTCATTGCATTTTGAGATGACTACATAGTCGTATAACCTTAACTGGTTTAGTTTTTGATAACAAAATACACTGAAAAAAAATCAATGGGACATGAAAAAGTTTTTGTTAGAAAAACTTTGTCAGTGTAGGGCTCATTTTGATTTTTTTCAATATTTTTTTCTTAAAACTTGACTTATTTTGTGATTATCACCCATACAACAATTTTTTGTAGGAGTAGTCATTTTTTTTATTAAACACATTTGAAAAATCGATAAACAAAAGTTTAGCCCTTTTCAAAAGACAGTCTAGATAAAAATTGAAGAAACTAAGTATGCAAAGTGGCTTATCTAGTTATGGTCTACACACCCAGAAAGTTTCGTTGTAATCTGAGAAGGTCTGCCAACATTTGTTCGAGTTGGCGCGAAACCCGTCTAGTACAACCGTAATTTATTCGATAAAACAGGCTCTCGTTTCGGTTTTCAAATCTAGGAATGAGCGATGTCGATGCGATTTTTACAGAATTGATATTGTTTCCTCGATAAATCCATTATTTTCATCCGATCTTTTCTGTTCGATGTTTGACAACATCGATTTTTTGAAAGACAAAATCGATGTTTTAACGTAGGACTACGTTTCTCTTTTCTATTCCAATCATATCAAAATTTTGACAAATGAGAGCGTTACGCAAAAGAGCAAGGTTTTTGAACGCTAATAACTCTCGTTCAACTATACAGAATGACTTCATTCGTACGCCATTTGATCAGAAAAACTCATAATTTTTTTGCATTGAAATTTGAAAAAAGTTCCATTAGTATAAGTAGTTCAATTACTCAGTTAAAAATGACCTACTTTTGCTGTCATAGAAATTTGCATATCAACAGGTTCAAAAATTTGATTTCCCTAACACGGTTCTTAATAAAGGGTAGCAAATGTCTTCTTCTTCTTCTTCTTCTTCTTCTTCAAAATAACTGCTTTGTCGCCGGTGTCTGATTTTTCAATTGTGGCCCGTCCCCTATTATTGAATTTGCTTTGTTCTGCGTTTTCATGACTCCCTTCTTTCTTGGCTATGCTATATATCGCGCCATACGGACCAAACTGATTCACTGTACGACAGCATCTCTAAGCTGGTGGTTGGTAAAGGGTGTCCACGATGAAATTGCCACACACAAAATTGATTCGCAAAATTCGAGTTTTCATCCGATTGCCATCAAATTTTCAGGGATTGAGAAATAACTATTAAACTTCCTTTTACCATTTTACTCGTATTTTATTTACAGTCCATACGCAAATGCCCGCACCTTGGCCTTAACCCCGGCCATAAGATTCTGCACAATCTGTGAATCAACCGTTTTTTGCATGTAAACCCATACTTTCTTCAGTTCCTCGACTGTCTTCACTACCTTAGGTCGTTTAAGAAGGTGCTGCTTCATAATCGCCCAGTACTTCTCGATGGGGCGGAGCTCCGGAGTGTTGGGAGGGTTGAACATTTTCGGCACGAAATTGACCTTATTGTCTGCATACCACTTCAGCACGTCCTTGGAGTAGTGGCATGAGGCCAAATCCGGCCAAAAGATTGTTGGGACGTTGTGGGCCTTCAGGAGAGGAAGCAGCCGCTTCTGGAGGCACTCTTTTATGTACACCTGTCCGTTCATCGTGTCCTGGGTCACGAAAGGTGCACTCCGCTTCCCGCACGTGCAGATGGCTTGCCAAACCAGGAATTTCTTCGCAAATTTGGACATTTTCTGAGTGCGGACATGCTCCGGAACGCTGAACTTATCCTTGGCCGTGAAAAACAGGTTGCCGGGGATCTGTTTGAAGTCGGCCTTCACATATGTTTCGTCGTCCATGATGCAGCATTCAACTTTCGTCAGCATGTTGAGGTACAACTTCCTGGCACGGGTTTTGGCGGACTTGTTCTGCTTCTCGTCGCGATTAGGGGCCTTTTGTACCTTGAACGTTCGAAGCCCAGCCTTAGTTTTGGCCTTCTGGACAAAACTTCGGCATAGGTGCAGCTTCTTAGCCACATCCCGAACGGAGGCGTTCGGATTTCGGTTGAAGGCCCCAACTACGCGGTTGTGATTTTTGGTGTTGTACGGAATACTTTTTCCTTCACTTCTGGGCTTCCGATCGGTGGTCAACCGTTCCTCGAACCGCTTAATCACTCGCGACACCGTGGAATTCGCGATTCCCAACGTTTTAGCGATGGAACGATGCGAGAGATCCTTGTTCTCGTGATGAATGCGCAAGATTTTATCACGCACGAGCTGTTCTTTCGACTCCATTTCCGCGAGTTTTGATCACAGGACTTTAAAACTTGCAGGATGTAAATAATGCACTTTGAACTAAATCCACCCAAATTTTCATTAAATTCTACCCAACGGTTAAAAAGTTTGAGCAATTTCATAGTGTGGCAATTTCATCGTGGACACCCTTTATGAGGCATTGTCGGCCTGCCACAGTCCGCCCGGTGCGAGACATAGCAATGTCGAATTACCACTGCAATGATGGCAATTTCGGGCCACGACAAACCGCAAGGGGCCAACTGAATTATCAAAAACTACATTTGAATAGTTTGAGGCATTTAATCGATAGAGGTATATTCGACAGAGAGTCTTCATAAGAGCCTAGCTGAAAAATGTAAACATTCGCCTTTTCCGCAAATTTCTCGACATTGAGAATCTATCAGGATCATTTCGAAGAGGAAGAGTTCCGGAAGAGTTAAATTACATATTACACTCCATGTCACGAGATATTTACGAAGAAGAAGAAATGGGAGCATTAGGTAGTACAGACTGCGAATGAACCTTACGAAGGATACTAATGGCACCAGTGCTGATGCTGGCTCGGGTATTAGTTCATTACTATTAGTAACAAATTAAAAATAACAACACGCTGTTATTATTTAGACAGTTCGAAGATTATACAACCACATGTAAACTCACATACTGAAATTAAAACATTTCAATACTTGTGTTAATTAGATGATACCATTATTACTATACACCTTCGCGGTTATATCCTTGATATAACCTATACCTTTAATTTTTATGAGTTTTAATTTTTTCACAATATTAAATGCAAGAAGTTGGGGAAGGTCCATTAATTATGTCACGCAGTAAGGGGGGAGGGGGTTTGATAAAACTTGACAATCCATACAAAAAAATTAGAAAGTCCATACAAAAAACGTGACAAGGGAGTGTGTGTGTGGGGGGGGGGGGGGGGGGGTTACAAAAGTTACTTTTTGCGTGACATAATTAATGGACGTTTCCTTGCTGTTAATAATCAAATTACCAAAAATCTAAAATAATGGTGTTTCATATTGTTTTTTAGCTATATCTAAGTGGATATCATCCTTAGAATTGTCTCATGTTTTCTATCGTTATCTTTTTTTGCTAGTTTGTTGATCTTTTCATTATTTTGTTAACAGACCATTCATGAGTTTGTAGGATAAAAAGAAACAAATTTTGGTTCTACTCGTGTATAATGGATTTCAATTTTTCTATCGATTGCTTTAAAATTTGCTTCTTGAAAAAAAAACGTTCATATGCCGTTGTAATGAGATGACCTTATAAACGTGTTCTTGAACAGTCTGCGAAATAAACTTTCGATAATCATAAGATTACATTATGATTTATTGCCACAAGATATGAATTTCATTAAGTTGCCTTATGTAATAAACTGATACTGAAAAATTAAAAATATAGAGCAGCCTGGAGTCGAACATTCAACTTTGTGGTTACGGGTCCAGTGGCTTGACCACTAATCTTAATCACCGCTTCTGAACAGGAAAGGTTAAAGGCGTAAACAGCAACAAAAAACATGTAATATGCATCAACGTTGATTGATGCTAACACTGAAGTTATCAAGCAAATACAACGCACAATAAGATCAACTTGAATTATATTACATCGTGCTTCAAATTACATCAGAACAAAATTATTAGTTGTAGGAATGAAATAATCACATATCAAGAACATAAATATTACACGAAAGCCAATGCTCGTAGGAGACTCCGCCAATAATGTTAAATATTACACGATTTTGTTGCTTTATAGCATTAAGTTGTTATGTAAAATTAAATCTCGCAACACTGCCAGACTTGTTCGTTTGATCGTTGTGACCTGCAACGCTTCGTCATTGTTCGTTTTTGTTGCGATTCGCATACGTGTTGGTTGTTTTTCAATCTAATGTTGTCCTATATTCATTTATATTGTTTAATTATAATAATAAAATGACACAAAAATATTTAAAAAATCGATTTTTGTCGGAATCGGCATTTTACTTTCGATATTTTTGTAGATCGAAAATAATGCGGCTATATCGATTATATTTTTCAAAATGCCAATTCCTAAAATCAAGATTTCAGGAAGAATGATTAATAACTTTTAAGTACTTATATGGTGATTTTTGCTGGTGTAATCGTGTCAATTTTAAATAAGGACTGTATCATTAATTTTGAGTACACCTAAAAATTGCTGAATTTAAATATGTTTTATTTATTTTGTAACTCAAATTGATTAAGATTGTTTAATGACCATCAAAAATGCCCATTACATCAGTATTCAACAAACGGATATCAAATAAGTAACAAGTTTTGTTATCTCAGATATCATTTTGAATTCACCTGTTATCGCAAAATTAGTTATCATTATTGAATAATTTTGCTATCATCTGTTTTTTTTTTAATCAGTTCGTTTATTTATTAGGCTCAGGCGTGTGTAACACTTTGCGGAGCCGATATTCGATATTGTAGTTAACAATTTTTCTTTTTCGATTTTAGTAAAGTGGGGTGCCAATTACTCGTGGCTAGCTCGAGGTTAATGGGTCACATTATTGTTTGGAAGGGGCTAGGCAGGTAACTTATTTCAGGTATTTGTTGCTGCTCATGATTGCGACATCTACCAGATCCTCGGTCCCTGTAGTCCCTCACAGGAACTAAGCTGCAGATGGGTGATCACAGCTTGCTGGGCAGGTACAAGTAGCACGGAAACAAAAGGATAATATAACTGGGACACAATGGCAGGGAATTTACTAGAGTGAAAGGGAGGGGGTGATGACATTACACTCTTAGATCAGACAAACAAAGGAATTCGTAAATCGCTTGCATGTAGGGAAGATCACGCATTCCCAAAACATCTCTTACTTCGCGGAAGGGTTGTCTACCTCGGGCCACAAGGGTATCCAATAGTCGTGCTCTGGAGGCATCATTACCCGGGCAATGCCAAACTGCGTGATCGATGTCATCATAACCGGTTCCGCACCTACATATGTTGCTATCGACGAGGTTAATTCTGTAGAGATGTGCGTCTAGCGAGTAGTGGTTGGACATAAGTCTTGACATCACACGAATGAAACCGCGACTTACATCCAGACCTTTGAACCACGATCTCGACGAAACATTAGGAATAATGGAATGTAACCACCGCCCAAGAGAATTACTTGTCCAATCGTTTTGCCAACTTTGAAGAGAACTCTAACGTACTAATGGGAAAAATTCATCATGTGAAATTCTTCTTTCAAAAATCTCGCCTTCTTGTGCGCCCACCTTTGCTAGAGAGTCCGCCTTCTCATTGCCTGGAATTGAGCAATGTGAGGGGACCCATGCAAAGGTAATTCTAAATGATCTTTCGACCAACGCACACATCTGCTCCCTTATTTTTGAAAGAAAGTAAGATGAGTGCTCAGCTGTTTTCATCGACTGGAGGGCCTCAATAGAACTGAGACTATCCGAGAAGATGAAATAATGGTCTATGGGCATGTCGGAGATTATCCCCAATGCGAAATTGATTGCTGCCAGCTCAGCAACATATACGGAACAAGGTTCCTGAAGTTTCCGGAAGGCAGATGAGTATTCATTGTAAACACCGAAACCAGTGGATCCATCAATGCGCGACCCATCAGTGAAAATTCTTCTATTGCAATTGACATGTTGGTACTTTTCGATGAAAATATGGGGAATTAAAATAGGTCGAAGTTGATCTGGAACTCCTTGAATAGCCTGTTTCATGGAGAGATCATAATCAATGGAGGAACTGGGATAAGGAAAGCATACACTAGGAGGGTTATAGCATGGAAGACTAATATCGGATGACATATAGTTAATATAGATTCGTAAGAATCTTGACTGGGTACTCAATTCGAGCATTTCTTCGAAGTTTTCAATCACAAGGTTGTTACTGATTCCACACTTGATCAGTATTCTAGATGAGAGCTCCCAGAAGCGGTACTGTAAGGGTTTCACTCCTGCCAGAACCTCCAGGCTCATATTATGCGTTGAATGCATACAGCCAAGGGCAATACGTAGACAACGATATTGAATGCGTTCCAATTTGATGAGGTGGCTATTTTTTGCCGAGAGGAAAAAAAAGAGCCATATTCGAGAACTGAAAGAATAGTTGTTTTATAGAGTTTAATAAGGTCTTCCGGGTGAGCACCCCAACATGTCCCGGATATTGATCTTAGAAAATTGATCCTTTGTTGACATTTCTGTTTTAAATACGCAAAGAGATTACTCCAAGTGCATTTTGAATCAAACATGACTCCAAGGTATTTGAAGGTCAAAGATTGGGTAATGTCTCTTCCCAACAGCTTGAGATGCAGTTGGGCAGGGAACCGCTTTCTAGTAAACACTACCAATTCGGTTTTATGCGGTGAAAACTCGATCCCCAAATTTCTGGCCCAGATGGACAGATTATCTAGGGAATTTTGCAATGGTCTTTGCAAGATTTCCGCACGTGGACCTCTAAAGAAGATCACAGCATCGTCTGCAAGTTGTCTTAGCGTGCATCTATTTTCCAAGCAATTATCAATATCTTTAACATAAAAATTATAAAGCAAGGGACTTAAACATGAGCCTTGGGGTAAGCCCATGTAGCTAATTCTGGAAGTTGTCAGTTGACCTAGATTAAAGGTCATTTGTTTTTCTGACAGTAAATTATACAAAAAGTTGTTTAAAATTCCTGGTAATCCACTACTGTGCAGACTATCTGCCAGTATATCTATGGAAACTGAATCAAATGCGCCCTTAATATCCAAAAATACTGAAGCCAATTGCTCCTTGTGTGCAAAGGCCAGTTGTATATCAGATGAAAGCAACGCTAAACAATCGTTTGTTCCTTTGCTCTTTCTGAAACCAAATTGCGTATTTGATAGTAGGTTGTTTGATTCAACCCAACGGTCAAGTCTTGATAGGATCATTTTTTCTAACAATTTCCTTAAACATGATAGCATAGAGATCGGACGGTAAGAATTGTAATCAGACGCTGGTTTCCTAGGCTTTTGAATAGCTATTACTTTAACCTGCCTCCATGCGGGTGGAACTATATTTAATTCCATGAGAGTGTTATACAGGTTAAGTAATCGTCTTTTAGCGAAGATTTTTTAGAAGGTTGAATTTAATCATATCGCTTCCCGGAGCAGAGTTATTCAATGAAAGAAGTGCCATTGAAAATTCCAACATTGTGAATGGTTCGTCCAGAGAACCGTTATTTCGGGTAGTATCCCGTAAATTCGGTTGTGTTGGGACAGAGTCTGGACAAACCTTTTTAGCGAAGTCGAATATCCATTGCATGGAGTATTCTTCACTCTCATTGGAGGATGAGCGGTTTCGCATGTAGCGAGCCTTTCTCCAAAGCGTTGTCATCGAGGTTTCTCTAGATAGTCCCTCTACAAACGAACGCCAGTAATTGCGTTTCTTTGCTTTGAGTAAGTTTTTATGCTTTTTTTCAAGCTTGAGGTACTTATCAAATAGCTCACATGTTTCATGTCTACGATAATCTTTAAACGCATCGGATTTCTCAAGATACAACTTAGTGCATTCATCATCCCATCCAGGGGTGGCGGGTCTTCTTTTGAGGGATGCACTTGGAACACGTCGTTTCTGAGCTTCTAATGCACTTTTGTACATCAGGTCGGAAAGGAAACGATACTCTTCTAATGGTGGAAGAGGATCGGTAGAATCAATACCAAGGGTTACCGCCGATGCAAAATGTTGCCAATCAATATGCCTCGTGAGGTCATAAGGAATATGGATTGACTGGTCTGTTTTGTGAAAACTATTTGTGATTGAGATAATAATTGGTAAGTGATCACTACCATGGGGATCATTGATTACCTTCCACAGACAATCTAATGATAGTGAGTTAGAGCACAAAGATATGTCAAGTCGACTCTCCCTGGCAGGAGGTTTTGCTATTCGTGTCGCTTCCCCAGTGTTCAAGATGGTCAAGTTGAAATCGACACATAAGTCATAGAAAATACCCGCTCTGTTGTCATCGTATTGTTCGCCCCAAGCAGTACCGTGGGAGTTCAGATCGCCCAGAATAAGAACTGGAGATGGAAGTAATGTAATTGAACTCCAAAGTTGACGGCGGTTTATTGATGCCCTCGGAGGGACATAGACGGAAGCTATGCAAAGATCTTTATTCTTTACATTTATTTGGCAAGCGACGATTTCAATGCCTGAGATTATTGGGAGTGAGATTTTATAGAAGGGGTAGCACTGATCCCCAGAAGTACGCCACCATATGAATCATCTCGGTCCAGGCGAATAATGTTAAAATCGTGGAAGTTTAATTCATCTTCGGATGAAAGCCATGTTTCACAGAGAGCAAATATATCACAATCAGAATTGTGAATCAAATACTTGAACGAGTCTAATTTAGGTATTAGACTGCGACAGCTCCATTGTAATACGGTGATCATATCTTGATCCTCACTAGACGAATTATTCATTGAAAGATATGAATTCACCAATAAGGGGCCATGATACAGTCAATTGCTTGAAGTAGTTTCCAACGATAGGAATAAGCAGGTCAATAATTCCTCGGAGCGGTGAAGCATCCGAAAAGCCAAGAGCATTTAAAATATTATCCACAATGTCCCTAAAATTAATCTTACCTCGCTTGGACGGGATATTCTTAGAATTGCGAGAAGACGTAGTTTTTGGTAACCTCTTACGGTTACTGTTATTAGGTAGCGGCGGGTTGGTATAGCTACAGCTAGGAACGGATGCATCAGCTATTACCGATTTATTCGGTTTTTTAAATTGACCCCCTCTACCTCCAATTTTTTGCAAGCTTTTGAGAGTAGGTTTTATTTGTTTCCGGCGCACACCCGGAGAACTAGTAGGCTTTCTTTTACCGGGGGCGTGTACCTCCGGAAATCCACTCTCATCGGCTTCGTCAGAGTCCAGTTCATCGGAAGACAAAATCAAAAAAGGATTTTCATTTTGAGCGGCTGATACAGACGATGCAGACGCTCCGTTTTGCGACTTTAACATTTCTGCATACGTCTGCTTGGAGCGTTCTTGTATGGAACGTCTCACGTTACCAGTGCGCTTCTTGTACACGGGGCAGTTCTGCAAATCGTGGAGAGGCTCTTTGCCACAGTAAGCACACTTTGTTGCTTCCTGTTGGCAAGCATCCTCTAGATGCCTTTGGCCGCATTTGCCACAACGGGGCTTGTTGTCGCAAAAAGTAGCCCTATGACCCAACTGTTTGCACTTGGTACAATTAAATACCCTTGGTACAAAAAGGCGCACTGGGAAAAAAACTTTATCAATTTCAACAAATTTTGGGAGAATTGATCCGGCGAAGGTCACTTGTAGCGAGTCCGATGGTGAATACGTCTTTTTTCCATCTACCATTGATCCAGGCTCGCTGCAGAAACCACACCGTCTATCTCCACATCTCGAGATGGGATGTAGACGTAGTTCTCAACATTATAACCTTCGTCACTAGCAATTTCATTTGCAATTTTATACGTAGGTGCAGTGACACGCAGTTTGTTTCGGTTGACCTGATGAAATTCGGTCCCCGGATAACGACGCGTCAAATTTCTTTTTATGCCCAAAAAGTCTAGGGCTTTCACTTTCTGCCGAAAGTAGACAACCCAAGGAGAGGCAGAAGACGGCTGATAACAGCGCGCCCTAAAAACATCTTTGGGAGGCAAGTCACCCCCCTTAGAATCATCCATGAAAAGACAAATTCACGGACAAAAAAAAAAAACAAAAATTTTAATAAAACAAAATAAAAATCTGATAATTTTTTTTGAACCACCCTATGCAGAACGATATTTTTTTGAACCACCCTATGCAGAACGATTTACTATATGGGAGAGAGATACACAATACACTAGGAGATGAGGAAACAAAAAACAAATGTGCTACTTGCCGTTCGCCGGTATGGCACCTTCTGCTGTTGTTCGCAAACAAAGCACCGCTTGCTGACCGGCAGTGGATGGAGCGATGACCTTCCTTGCTGCGATGGTGCTTATAGGGTTACACTTTTTCCCCTCGGGTGTTTGACGATGGTACAGGCTGGACAGATCATCTTTCGGGCTCGGCCGGGAATGTCTGCTTCCCTAATGGAACGCTCGGCTGGATATCGGTGGTTTACAGTGCACTACTTTTAATCACCGCGTTAATGATAGCGGGTTGAAAAAAAAAAATGCAAAAGAGGTAATGCGGAGTGCGAACAATACTGAACCGAAGCTCTTCAGCGTTCGATGCGGAATCGTTATCATCTGTTATCAATTTTTTACTGATTACTTTTTACTTTACTGATTACTACTAGCATGCTGATGAATGCTGAATATCAGCAGCATGTCATGGATATGAAATTGAGCTTTTCGCCAGAAGCAGCACTTCAGTTATTAGTGTAAGAATTTGATATCATGTTGATAACATAATTTGAAATTATCTCAAGTAATTTGTTAATATCACAAAATTTGCTATCAAAATGAACTCAACGATAATAAAACGAGTTGATGTTGTGATATCCAACGAATATTAATTTGTTATCCCTTTTGTTATTTTGGCTGTTTAATTAGCCTGAATGATAACATATTTAGTGATCAAACAGTGACAATCAGATATTAGAACTTGTTATCACTTTGGTATAAACCTTCGCTCGGGTTTGCTTACGTTTACCCTGTCTTTTTTGAATTTGATGATGTCATCTGCTTTTATAGCCTTCTTCCGCAGTTGAGTTCATATTTGCGGTAGTGAAAAAAGGTGTCGATTTCATACCGCACTGGCAAATTGCTTGCCAAACCAACACCTTCTTTCCCATTTTTCTTCGCAAAAATTCGATTTCTCCGAATTTGGAACATCCGTGCCCCTGGAAGTGTCCTGTAGTCCAATTTGACGTACGTCTCGTCATCCATGAAACGTCCTCTCAAAACGTCGTCGTACAGCTTCCGAGCCCGAGTTTTCACGGAATCCGCATGAATTTTGCTGCGTTTCGGACAATTTTGTTTCCGGTACGTCTCCAGAGAATTTCGCTCCTTTGCGCGTTGGACCGTTTCAATCGTCGTTCCACACTTTTTTGCGCAATCTCTGATGGATACCTCCTTTTTTCCTTAAAAAACTGTTTATATATATACAACCATCGAGAACATTATTCTAAGTTTCCAAAATTCCTCTGAGTGAATGCATGAAAATGCTTCTAAATTGGAAGAATTGTATGTTTTGTAGAAATCTCTGTAGGAAATTGTCCCAAGAAACATTGAGTCGAATACTTCTCCAGCGGAATACTTGAAGAAATTATTGAAGTATTTTTTGGAGAACTATATGTTAGAATGCCTTTTTACATCTTAGACAAAATTTAAAAAAAATAATTCAACAAAACACCGTGCGATGTTTTTGAAATTCAGAATTAAATAAATGAGATTATGGAATTCAAGCAAAACATTCTATTTAGATTTCTCCAAACAAATCAGGATTTTTTCCAAGAATTATCTTATAGTTTTTGTGTAGTTCCAGAGATTCCTTTAGAATCACAAAACTTTACAAGTTCAGGGATTCCTCAAAAAAAAAAAAAAAAAAAAATCATTACAAGAATGTTTTGAAATACTGCCGATGAGATGCCAGAAGAAATTCCTGAAGAATACCTATAGAAATGCCATAAGTAATATCTCAAGGAATGTTTGAGAACTTTTCATAGAATCTTTGAGAAATTCTATAAAAAAAAAAAAAAAATTAAAAGATTATCTCAAAAAACGTATGAAGAAATCATGTTGAGGCACACGCACAATCTGTCTTTCAGACTATCAGCTGTCACTTTTGGGTGCCCTTAAAAATTTAGCTCACATCGAAGAACCTTTCATATATTTTGTTAAATTAACAAAGCGAATCAAAGCAAAAACAAAGATTCTTGTACAGGAAAGCGGAAGAATGTATTGCGTGATGCAAGGTGTCAGGTGCCAATTTTAAATCGCTAGTTTCCCATTGGTTGTTGGTGTCGGTGTCACTTGTTTTCTTTTGCTTCATGGACCTTAAACAACACAATGAAAGTAGAATTGGTAAAAAGTTGAATCTGGAAATGTACACATATTATGAATCTGAGGTTTTTAAGTGGACAAGCAGTTGTCAAAAATCTTAAAAATCTTGGTTTATTTAAAAAATCTGTAATCTTTACATACAGATATCTGTATGGAAAAAATTAAAAAAATCTGTGACAATCAAGATACATCTGTGCATGTGGAAACCCTGGCAGTGAGCACAGCAGTGTTGGTCGGTCGATCGATCAATTGCTACACTGAAAAAAATCGTGCAGTAAAAACTACCATTTTACCCGACCATGCCTATTTTAAACTACCATGAAATTTCAGTTACTACGTTTATGGTACAGCCTTCACACTTGTGGTATATTTGACAGACCTCATGTTGATATCAACCTCATCATGGTTGATCTAATCGCAGACATGGTAACATCGAACGCATTTATAGTCAGGTACAAACTGTTGGTGTTTGCGCTTAATTTATCCAGCGGGTGGATAGTCCTGAAGAAAACGAATTTTTTTTTTTGGCTCAGGAAGTACTAGCACACCGGTCCCAAGCTAGGTCCCAAGTTTAATGCCGGGGACAGACATACAACGTACAGCGTTGTACTCCTTTAGTCTAGTACGTGTTTTTCTGTACTGGATTAAAGTATTTGACAGTTCGTACAACGGTCAGCGTTGTATGTCTGTCATAAGTATAATGATTCGCCCCTAAGACCGTAACTCACACCAATACACTGTCAAATATTCCGTCAAAATAACATAGAGAATCAAAACAAATACAAAGATACTTGTACCAAAAGGTACTGAAAAGCGCAAGAGTGCATGGCAAGGTGCAGACTGCAAGGTGTACTTCGGAACTAGGGGTTCTACAAAATCGCTAGTTGCACATTGATTGTTGATTTAACTCTCGAAATGGAAGTTTCTACTGCGGATTGTTTTTTACGTGTAGGGTTGTTCATGTTACCAACAAATACGATTACGAAAGCAAGTTGCACGCCAGCTTACAGCGTACGACGAGAGGAGGCCTTGCTATGATAGAAGAATATATAGAATGTGAGGTTTGAAAATGCGGTTCCCCTAGTTATTGTGAGAACTGGCTGTGGTTAGGAGAGCATAGTTGGAATTTGAAAGTTATCGTTGCATGTAATCGGTGTGAAGATGTATGTAAATATGTTGTATGTTGTACGTAATCATGATAAAGAACTACGTAGAAGAATTAATTTTTCGACGAGTTTTCCCAATGGTATGAGCCACCAAGCGCATGTAAAAAGCAGCTCATGAGCTTCAATGTAGACAGCAAATGTTCGACAGAAAATATTTACAGCCTTACAACTTTTCAACTTGTTTTCATTTTAAATATTTAACGGTCGGCAGGATGCTCACTCAATCGGGAAATTGTTGCGCAACTACGATGACACGACATGACTCTTGAGCTACTGGAATGACAATTACCTATTCTTCCAATTTTCAGAACCATAGGGACAACGCCATTATTACATTGCCACCGTTATGGTTGTGACGATTACTGAAGCATGATTGTTTCTAATTGTGCAAATTCACAGAGTAATTCCATCTCGTATTGAAATCTGACGTCCATAAATTGGCACGACACGCTCTTATGGGCGTAATCCTGCTCGAGCCCTGATAATTAACACCACCTAAAAGGTTCGGTCACGGAACCTTAACACAAAGCACCCGCATCATTATTCGATCACCGCCGTTTTGGAATTCTCGTGAAATCCCCCGGCGCGACGGGTTCGGGAGGATAACAATTATTTTTGTTCATTTACACGGGCCTGGGTTTATCGTCCATTAAATTTCGATTCGCACTGGAACAGTCCCAAACAGTAGACAATGGTTGCCAACTCCAAAGAGCGCATTAAATGAGCAAATGTTTTGTACTCAGTTTTGAGCAGTTCCAGGTGAAACCAGCCAAAATAATCTTCTATGACCCTCTCCGATTTGGATGAAACTTTGCACAATCATGTTTTTCCAATCGGTCAAAAAAAAAAAAAAAAATCTCATGAGTAAGATAAGTAAGAGTTGATGGACAATCACGACTAACTTATAGACAGGGGATATTTTCATGTATTTACTGATTTGTCGATATAAAATTCAAATTATGTTGAAAACGGTTTCATTTAGAAAGTTGCATACCTAGAACATTTTGATTTGAAATAATTTGAAAAATCATGTTGTTCTATTATGAATACCTCAAAAACGTAAAAAAACATGATTTTGTTTTTTGGAATGGTTTTTATTTCAAGTTGATCCATCGTAGTATAGCTTTTTTTATTCTTCATATGACTTGAGGAGTTTCCAGAAAAATTGAAAAAATCATACATTGCAATGATAGGCATTCACCATTTTCAAATTTATAAATAAAATTGTTTTTAAGTGTTTAATTGTTTTTTCAAAGCTCCATTGATTATTTACAACTTTTTTTCAGTCACAATTTCATTATAATCAATTGTTTTCGAGTTATGATATACAATGAAGATTCTCCATATGAAAACACATACGCCGTTTTGAAAAACTAGTCTTGATAAATTGGTTTGACCATGTAAAAAACATGACTCCCCATACCGAAACCTTGTGCAAAGTTCCATCCAAATCGCAGAGGTCAAGTTGAGTCGTTCACTCATTTGGTATAGAATTGCTCTTAAGAAATTTACACCGTGTCCAATATATTTTCATACAAATTGAAACTACATATATTCCATTTTAGTTATTCAGATTTTATGATTGATTAGAATATTAATTGACAGCAATGTCACACAGATACATCACAGCATGTGATTTGGAATAATTCCTCCTTTAACGCGCTTGAACCTTTTCTATTCGAATCTCGTCTTATATTTGCTGGATTTTGCACTTGAATTGTGCCAATGTTGATGCATTTTGCTCGTTCACCTTCGACAGCATATATGACTACACAAAATAGTCCAGTGAATTGAGATCCGGTGAACTTGAGGTCATTAATTTTTGGCCAAAAAGTCCACCAAATTCTCTCTACATCAGCTCTGAACAAGATTTGCCGTGTGGGATTTCCAAATATTTACCGGAAGCTTTATTGGAAAATACAAAATGGGTTTAACCGGCGTCGCACTTTGAACCGTGGAATGTTTCTGTCGCTATCTGGCACATTTTTCGAAGTGGAAGCCCACAATCGGTCATTCTGCATGTTGTGGGACTGCTGCACAACAAGATTTTTCAGATCTCTGAAAATGGTAACCAACGAGTGGCTTCCTGGATAAAAATACACAATTACAATATAATAATATAAAATAACAATTAAAATCTATTTCCAACCATATATTTTATTGTGCTTGAATCAGATAAATGAAAAATGCATATTGTCATAACAAAAGATTTACTATTCACTCCATATGCTAGGATTTTCAGCAATTGTCAAACAATACAATTAATAGTAATTGACTCAAATTTATTCTGAAAAAAAAATTAGTTTTTCTATAATTAAGATACAATACGCGAACAATACGATCAACTGTAAATACTATTGATTCTATTGTATGGTTAAAATACATTGTAGTGTAAATCTATTATCCTTTTTTATTCGGGTTATCCTTTCAAAAACATTTGAATCACCGCGTCATTTGCACGTCTCTCACCGGGTGAGGTCGGCCAGATCTCTTTCGCTCATCCATTGAGGAAGTGTCAATGTACCTTCTGGTAGTTCGATAAACGAAATCGCGGTTTACACCAAGGATTTACAAATTTCTGAAAATGGAACCCGGGTGCTCACTTTCCAAAAACTTTGTAGAGCCTCGAAATAGCTCCATAATCTGCGAAAGCAAGCCACTGAATGAAAACAAGCAAATATGACACGTATTCATTTGCACAATCTTAGCGAAGAATTACACCAATACATCCGTAATATCTGTGGCGTAGTTAGATGACCACATTGAACAGGAAAAATGAATGAGAATCTGTGTTCTAGATGGAGGTTTACTGGTAATTTTCGCGTTTAACATTGGGCCTCTGAGAAAGAAAAAATCGAATTTAAAATTAATGATACTCCATCGTTAGCCATCGGATTTTGATGCGTTTTTTTTTCAATATATCACAAAATTATTCTAGTTTGTGGATCTGTACTGGTAATTCCGAAAATGTTCGTAGTTTCGGATTCCAAGGTGGGAGTACTGGGGTAAGTACCTGTTCAGGGATGGTGGACACAATATTTGTTGATGCGAAACAAGGCATGCGGCATATCAAACTTCATGATTTAGCAAAACTAGATCATCAGAAGACATTTTAAGGATTTCTGACCATACTGGCCACTAAAAGAGGCCCTGCGGTATCCGGGTTCCTCTGGAAAAGTGGCCAAGTTCAAAACTTATCCAAAACCTGGCTTGCGACACATCAAACCTCATGATTTTGCGAAACTAGATCTTTGGAATACATTCTGAGAATTCCTGACCATACTGGCCACTTAGCGGGGCCCTGCGGGATCCGAGGTTCTCCGGGAACGTGGCCATATTGAAATATTTACCAAAACCTGGCTTGTAACACATCAAACCTCATGATTTTTCAAAACTTTTTCTTCGGAGGACAATCTGAGTGTGTCTAACCATACTGGTTACTTAGGAAGGCCATGTGGGATCCGAGTTCATCAGGGAAAGTGGCCATATTCAAATCTTTTCCAAAACCTGGCTTACGAAACATCAAAATTTATCATATTGCTAAACTAGGTCTTCCGAGGACATTCTGAGGATTCCCGACCATACTGATCAAAACTGATCAATACTAACATGAAAAATTATTTTAAAAAATTATAACGAGTCAGCTAAACAAATAATTTCCAGGAAATTTTATCGTTCTGCTTATGCTCATGGGATAGATTTAACAAAGAAGACCTCGCCTCGCTTTTGTAATCCACACGTCGTCATCGTACTCTTTTTCTAAATTTCGTTATGGTTTGATTTGGATCTAACCAAATCACTTTCCAGGAATCTGAATCGTACGTACCGTGTATGCTCGTATTTGATTAGATTGAACAAAAAAGACCTCACCTCGCTTTTGTAATCCGTCCTTCCTCTTCGTACTCTTTTTCTGAATTTCGTTACGCTTTGGTGCACTAAAATGGGCGTGTCTTTTCCAGCTCGACAGTATCCTTTTGTAAGAAATGGTTTAGTTGGAGCTTGTACCGCTAGCCGAGACAGGCATAGTTAGAAGGGTTTATTTGAAAACAGCTATCGTGGCTTCTCGGTTGAAACGGTATTTTCGTTTTGGTTTATGATTTGTTCGATAGTGTGAAGTATTTTTGTGCAAAATGTTCAGTGACTCAGAATCCGATACTTCGAGCATAGCGGATCCGGATTCAGCCTGGGTGGAAAAGGATATTGAAGACGAGATTACTGAGGATGATCCTTTTGAATATGGAGATGAGTCTGAGGAAACTAAATATGTGTCAAAATTTGGAACTATGGTGTGGTGATCAAATTGCCATGGAAGCAGCAAGTGACCACAGCGAAAGTTTGGTTAGGACTCCACTACAAGCATTTGCACTATATTTAGACGGGGGTACGATTGGGCTGATTTGTCAGTATACGAATGCTGAATCTGGGCACGATGAATGTTTTAAAATGGTGAGTTATGATGAGTTGCTGGCTTGGATTGGGATTCTCCTGGCTGCAGGCAAGAATCACGACTCAAAAACTCATATCAAGGAGTTGTGGTCAACTGATGAAGTGACGAGTCGTGTGTTCTATTCAGCGGTTCTGGCGAGAACAAGGTATGTTGAAATGGGGCATATCTGAATTTTCAAATTAATTATTTAATTATTTCCTATCGGGTTAGATTCGAACAAATATGTTAATCCTACTTGAGGTTCTCTCAACAGAAGTGATCAAAATATAAAAACCTAACCGTCGAAAGACCGACTTCGTCTGATGCTTCGCGAACATGCTTGCAATTTACAAGCCCTCGTATGATATGCTCTATTGGCAGAATATTGGCACATAAAACACCAGCAATCTCCTATTTGAAATCACTGTTTTAGCACACTGATATTACTTTGTTCTTTGCTACAGTAGCGCCCAAAAGTGATTTGACATTTAATTTTTTTGAAAAATAAAAACGGCAACACTGCCAACCGCAATCGGTCTGACGTTTGTTTGTTTTGTTATGGTTCTCCATTCGTTTGGTATAAACGGTTGCGCATTTCCGTTTGGATTAGAGGGTTTAACCCTGTTTTGGTGTAATTCCACAGCTCAAAAGTCATTTGACAAAGTGCTTATTCGTGGTAAGTTTAAAGTTAAGTAAGTAGTAAGTAATTTTACATAATATTTCACTATTATATCACTAAATGAATGTTCAAATAGCGAAAATGGATCAAACCAAACGATCTGAATACCCGCTCGCACTCAGGGAGGAAGAAGGACGCTCACAAGCTTAAGTTGCACGGGATTTTTGCATTTCTCGTCCATTAGTGTGCTTCTGGAACAAGAAAAACAAGGAAAGAGGCTACGTCAGAAGTTCCCCGAGGCCAGGTCAACCAAATGTTACCACTGAGAGGCAAGATCGTTTGATAGCAATGATGTCGAAAGCTGATCCCAAAAGAACTGCTACGGATATCAACAAGGATTTGGCCGAACACCACGGTATAAAAATTCACAATTCAACCGTCAAGCGACGCTTGACTGATGTTGGATTGCATGGTCGTCGGCCGAGTAAGAAACCACTCATTTCTGAGAAAAACAGAAAGGCTAGGGTTGCCTTTGCTTTGGCTCACCAACATTGGACTCAGGAAGGTTGGTCGAAAGTACTCTGAAGCGACGAAAGCAAATTCAATTTATTTTCCTCCGACGGGATTAAGTATGTGCGCAGACCTGTCAACCACAGAGCCGATGTTCGGTACCAAGTTCCGACTGTTAAGCATGGCGGCGGTAATGTGATGGTATGGGGTTGTTTCTCCCAAAAAGGCGTTGGTCCATTGGTACGTATCAACGGCATCAAGGACCAACTAGTATATCGAGATATATTGAAAAAAGGATAACGACCCGAAGCATCGTTCGAAACTGCTGAAGGAATATTTTAATAAAACAAAAATCAAGGTTATGGAGTGGCCAAGTCAAAGTCCTGATCTGAATCCCATTGAACACTTGTGGGAAGAGCTCGAAAGACGTTTACGAACCCGAAACTACTCTAATTTGACGACTTTTTACGAGGCCCTCCAGGAGGAATGGAATAAAATATTACTGATCTTGTGGCATCGATGCCACGCAGATGTCGGGCTATAATGCAATCACGAGGCTTTGCTACTGAGTACTGATGTCAGCCATCCTGCGATTACTGAAAATGATATCATTTTGTGCAATATGTTGACTTTTCTTTGTTTTTCTCATTTGTCAAATCACTTTTGAACTCGATGAAATATGTTATTTTTTGTTTCAAAAATAAACAAACATTGAAAATTGTTGAAATACACTCCACCGTCTTTGTTTTTTTTTTATTTATACTTGCACTACTTTGAGATTTTCCGGGAAAAGTTTAAATTGAGTACAATGATAACGTAAATACTGTTTGTCAAATGACTTTTGAGCGCTACTGTATGTGCAAATGAAACAGATGGGTTGATGGGATGATCGGTATTGGAATTGGGAGATAGAGAGAAATCATCCGTCTTCACAGAATACGTTATTTACATGGGAAACTGTAGACAAGTACTTTATATCTTGACGGAGGACCATCGTGCACAGCACCGTTTAGAGTCCCACGCTGGCACGAGGACGATGATCAGCCGCTCCTAACATGGAAAAAAGACGCTGTTTTGAGCCGCCCCTAACATGGTGAACAGACGCTCATAAAGACTGCACCCTTTGAAGAGGGCAGCCCCCCTTCCCTGTCAACATATGACCAAGGTCCCACCGGGGTTGGTTACCCGATCTTTCCTATGGTTACTCATACCCCAATCGGCACCACGGCGAGGTATGAATAGGAGTTACTGGCCAAGAGGCTATGGATCGCAGTAGGATCTATTTTATACCTGTAGGTACTCGAAGTATCAATGGTACGCATTGTTCAGTCATTTACCAACCATCTCTTGAGGAAGACGGTGATCTTCAAACGCTCCATCTCCTCCATCGACCGCTTTGCGTAACGTGTCGAGGCCATATACGGCCAGAATACGACATTGTCCTTCGGGTGGTGTTTCTTATTGAATGCCGCAACTTCTTGTAAGCACTTCGCGCTGTACGGATCTCCATTTACCGCAAGTCCCAGAGAAACAAAAGAAGAGCGGCTTTGACATCCCCTTCTCACTGATTGTCAGCCACAAAGGGACCTTTTTCGGGAACTTTGTGTGCGAGATGTTCTTCACGTCGCCTGCTTACCCCCTTCCTAGGAGAAGTGAAATAGCCGGTCCCCTACCAGTTATTGTTCCTGTAATCATTTCATGCTTAATGTTCGACATTTGCTATTATCAGAGGAATCTTTTGACGAAAAGTTCAATCTATTTTAAAATCAAAAACTAATAAAAAAAAAGGGGAAGACAATATTTATAACAAAACGCCCAATGCACTCTCCAGCTTGCAGAACTATAACCTTTATTTACTTTTCTCGTCTTGTACCCCGCACAACATTTTTTTGGTAATTCTAGCTTCACACTCACACACACACGCCTCTTTTAATGTAAACCACAGCAAGAGCAAAAATGGCCTAAAATTACCCAGTTTTCATTTTTGCTGAAAATAATAATGTTTGCCAGCTGTCGTCCTTTGGTGAATTCGTGGTGAAATAACTTGATATTTCGAAAATAAACTAAAGTGTTCGAAAATCCCACTGTTTTTGATCGACTGATTTTTGAGAATGTGTTTGTCTAAAGTAATTGCTCATCTGTCAGAAATAAGTCCGAAATAGTACACCGTGTCCAATATATTCTCATACAAAATAAAACTCTATTTATTTCAAATCGATAATCCAGATTTTATTGATAACTTTACCTATTATATTGCAATATAATACTGATCAACTACAGCGTATGTTTTGGAATAACACCGCCTTTAACCTTCTTGACCAGCTCCAGACGTTTTTCGAAACCGTCACAGGCGGCACACACGACTTCCATCGGCATTTCGTCCCAAATTCGTTTGATTACGGTTTTGAATTGGTTCATTTTAAACGCCCTGTGGTCATTTACCTTCGCCAGCATGTATGACTATACGAAATAATCCAAGGGATTCAGATCTGGTGAACTGGGAGGCCATTCATTGTCCAAAAAGTCGTTCAAATTTTCTCGGCTCCAGCCCTGAACGAGATTTGCAGTATTCGATGGCACTTCGTCCTGCTGAAACACATAGTGATCATCTCCAAAAACCTCTTGTACATATGGCTTGACAACTTCCTCCAAAACTTCCGTTTTATAATATACGGCATTCACTTTAACGCCTTTTTCGACGAAAACCAGTGGTAATTTGCCTCGCTTGCAAATTCCTCCCCAAACCATCACTGACGGAGCACTTTGGAACCGTGGAATATTCCTATCACTCTCTGGAACAGTTCTCGAAGAGAGAGCCCACAATCTGTCGTTCTGGACATTGTGGGATTGTTGCGAGACGAATAACTTTTCGTCGGAAAAGATAAATTCTTCCCCGCCGTGCCGCGACTTGCTCTTTCGAGTCGTTTCTGCTTGGAAGGTTCCGAAACTCCGTGAACCTTACGTTTCTTGAAAGCTTGGAATCCGAGGTCATTTTGCAGTATATTGTGCATTGACGATCTCGAAACATTCAGATCTGCGGCCATTTTACATACAGAGCGCTGTGATTTTCGTCTAATCCGTTCCCTGACCACTTTAACAACTCGTGCAGTCCGCAGCGTACGAGTACGACCGGATCTCTTCCGTTCATCCAACAAGCAGGTGCCACGGTACCTTCGGATGGTTCCGTACAAAAAATCCCGCTTTACTCCGAGGTTTTTCAAATTTCTGAAAATAGCACCCGGGCACCTTTCCAAAACATTTTTATCACCACAGTACGAAACTCCTTCATCGCTGGTAAAAGATAAACACCGAATGAAAACAATCTGACATAACCTAAGTGCGTTTGTATAAACATAGTGCAAAACTACACCAACACATACGTGAAGCATGTTGAGTTGTTGCACGACATCTATGCAAGGAAAAAGTGCATGAGAATATATTGGACACGGTGTATTTTAAATCTTCAAAATGACAGTAATTAATTGGAGATCAATCATGATTTATGCATCGAATCATTAGCCCGATAGACCAAGTTTATGTTCGTATCATTAAATGTGAAATAATTTGAAAAATGTTGCTGTCAAAAATACTGAAAAAACGGCCAACCAGCATTTTGGGTGTAGTTTTTTCAACTCACAAATAAATTATTCAGCTTATAATCATATCCAGCCAGTTATTCTGGTTGTTGATTTCGAAACGCTTGGTTATATCACCGTAGATTGAGATAATTGGGAAAATTCATACACAATATCTCGGAACATAAAAAGGTTTCACCCCTATCATCACCGGTCTTTTCTCAATTCGAACTCTCGGAGGTGCTGTTGTAGTAGAGCATTTTGAGAAATTATTCACATCACGAGGCATGTTAAAATATCGCTCCAGTGTTTAACTACAAGCATATCATTTGAGGTTAACCAATTTACTTTAGCCAGAATCAACAAAGGCGTACTCGAGTCAAAAACTTTTCACTGTGATTCCTCTATTCAACGTCAGTTTCTCAATTGTGTGCCAACCACATCGTTCTAAAATGTATGTAGATTGCTATCCATGGATCAGCATATCAATGGCAAGTTTTCATAACGTGCTTCTTCACACCGAACTGAGGAAAAAGGTGGTATTCTTTTCCATATCCTAATCCATTCGTATTCTAACGAAAGTCGAGATGTTTTACTAACAACGCAATTGACATATGATTGGAATATTTCGTAAAAATTGAATCAGGAATCATCTCTTACCCAATATAAAGGGTGTCCACGATAAAATTGCATAACACGCAAATTGCTCCAACTTTTGGATATTATTCATTGGAATTTCTATTCAACATAGTGCCATGTGTTTTATTTACATCATCGGTAAAGCAAAAGTCATATTTCATATTCGGTCTGTGGAAAACATAAGTAGAATCATGCAGTATACAATTTCTCTAATATATAAAAAAAAACAAAAGATCAAAAACCGTCCGACTATCGGTCATATGCACAGATGAGGAGCGTTAAGTTGTCCGTATGATGTAAAAAAAACATTTGCGGGTAGATTGGACTTTTATCAGGAAACCCAACTCCTTCGATCGAGATGTTGCACCAAAAAAAAAAAAAAAAAAATTTTGGCAAAAGTTTTGTCCAGAAGCCCGAATGATACACTGATCGGCAAAATAATGTGCCCACCTCATCGTTTTTTCAATTTCTCTCATTTACTTGGTTCAAATTAAAGTAAACACACTGTATTTTTTTTATTATCTTATTTTTTATATTCTTTTTAAGTTTCACTTATGGAATAGTGAAAAAAAAGCAGTTTTACTTAAAGAAAAAAAAAAATCAATTTGTGTTGAAAAAAAAAACAGTGACAAAATAAAGTGCCCACTTCATTTAGGCTACACAGAAAAAAATAATGAATTTTAACAAGCGCGTAAAATTTCCCTTCGTTTAATTCCAAGCCAAATAAGGCGTAAGCAACAAAATTGTTTGCAATCTTTCATGCGCCATACAACAATGTTTGCAGTTTTTCATACAACAGGCTAGATTTAGGCGTTAACTGGCTTAACTTTTCATGAAATATTCCATTATTTTATGCCAAATCTAGCATTCCCTTTATGTGCATTAGATAACGCAGAAAATTCAATGTTTCTTTTTATCTGTGTACAGAAAACATAAATTAAAGTAAAATAAAAGCATTTCAATAATTGATGTGTCCTCCTTTGGCCTTCAGGACCTCCTGCAGGCGCTTCGACATGCTCTTGACCAGGTTCTTTAGGTGCTGTGGATCTAGCTCTTCCCAGGCGCGCTCCAGGGCTTTTTATTGGTAACACCAGTTTTGTCAACCCTGGCATCGAGAAACGCCCACAAATTCTCGATGGGATTGAGGTCCGGGCTTTGTGGAGGCCATTCCAGCGGTTTGATCCGACAAGACCGGAAGAAAGACTTGGTCTTCTTGGCAGTATGCTTCGGGTCGTTGTCCTGCTGGAATACGAACTTCTCTTCAAGGCCCGTCTGGATCAGCGAAACCTCCAGATTTTCTCGCAGGATGTTGATGTAAGAATCTGCCGTCATTATCCCGTCGATTTTCACAATGCTTCCCACTCCACCCCACGAAAAACACCCCCAGACCATCACATTTCCTCCTCCATGCTTCATCGTGCCTTGGATGTGGCGCTCCTGAAGCTCCTCTCCCGATCTGCACCAAACACGAACCCGCCGCTTTCGGTTAAACAGCTCGAATTTTGATACGTCTGTCCAGAGAACCGTTTTCCAGAACTCTAGGGGCTTATCAGCATGCTCCTTAGCAAACTTAAGCCGTTTGGCTTTGTTTGCCTTGCTGATAAATGGGCGCTTTGCTATTCAACCCCTGTGCTACGAGACGGCGACGAACAGTTCGACCGGAAACTGATAACTGAAGCGTTTCCTGGATATCGCGGACAGTTACCTTCGGGTTCTTCTTGACTTCGCGCATGATCTTGGTGTCCGTTCTCGCATCCGTTTTCCACTTCCTGCCTCTGCCAGGGCGATCCACCACTGATCCAAACGTTTTAAGCTTCAGAAGAATTTTGCCAACCGCTGCCTTACTGATAGTGTACTTTTTAGCGACAGCCCGGTGCGATTCACCGTTTTGCACATCACGAACGACCAATTTTCGGATTCACAAGGGAGTTGCTTTCGAAAGCACTGCGTTCTCCTTTTTTTTCGATTGAATCAAATGCGATCACGTATACAAATGCACCAGGTTGCACCCCGTTTGCTTCAAAACATGTCAAAATATCAAAACATAAACAATCGAGTGGTCTTCCAATGGAAACTTATCGAAAACATATCGATTTTTGAAGTGGCACTTTATTTTGTCACTATTTTTTTTCAACACAAATTGATTTTTTTTTCTTTAAGTAAAACTCCTTTTTTCAGTATTCCATAAGTGAAACTTAAAAAGAATATAAAAAATAAGATAATAAAAAAAAATACAGTGTGTTTACTTTAATTTGAACCAAGTAAATGAGAGAAATTGAAAAAACGATGAGGTGGGCACATTATTTTGCCTATCAGTGTATATTCTTAAAGTCTCGAAACCACACTGCTGTGGATGACGAGACATATATGAAGGCGGACTACAATCATATTTCGGACAAGCAATATGTGACTGCTGAAAAGTTTGAGGTTACGATTTTGAAAGTGCTTTGTTCGTGTGGGAGGCGGAACATCTTTCGTGATAACTGATCCATGAATGGGTAGATGCTTTTTCTTCCTGGCATTACTAATTACAAAATATCCATTAGCAGCCGCGGTATCAGTTTAATAGACGTTGACTTTACGTGTCTGCCTTTCTTTTTTTTATGGTATAACAGTTTCTTGGTCAAAATTTTACAGTACTCCGACCGATCGGACAATTCTATATAATTATGATCAACTTATAAACTAAGCTTGGGAAATAGTCTGATATTTTCCAAAATGAATTAGAAAGGAAAAGACAGTATAGATAATCAAAGAATGTCATAATTTACTTTACTACGCTGAAACCCTCGGGTATTTACTTACTTTTGCTCGACCAATGCCCCTTCCGGACCGCACCTGCGCTGCAATAACTCGCCAAGAAAATCGGTTTAGGCCAGCCAGCAAGAAAATTCGGTTTCTCGGGCGTCCAACAATTCCTAGGTCTTGCTCTACTTGGTCTAACCATCACGTCTCTTTTCTGCGTCTTGTACCTGCCAAATTTGCAGCAAACACCATTTTTGCGGGATTGTTGTCTGTCATCTTTACAACCCTTACCCTTCCAGCTCGCTCCAGAGTCTGATTGCAGTTCGCTTTCAGACATGTCTCGTCATCCATTTGCTTCTGATCGATGGTCAGACGTTCTGCAAACCGTTTTATGACACAAGAAACTTTAGAATGTGGGATTCTAATTTTTTTTTATGTCTCAAGATGAAACATTAATTTTGCTCAACTGATGATGTTAACAATACACATGCACACCGTTTTAACTAAAGGCCTAAGAGCATTAAGCCAAAAAGTTTAAGCAATTTGCGTGTTGTCCAATTTTATCGTGGACACCCTTTATTTTTGGTAAGGAATAAATGCTGATGATTTTTTTTTCGAAATGTTCCAATCATATGTCAATTGCGTTGTTAGTAAAACATTTCTACTTTCGTCAGAATACGAATGGATTAGGATATGGAAAAGAAAACCACCTTTTTCCTCAGTTCGGTGTGAATAAGCACGTTATGAAAACTTGCTAATAATATGCTGATCCATGGATGGCAATCTCCATACATTTAAAAACGATGTGGTGGGCACACGATTGAGGAACTGACGTTGAATAGAGGACCAACGGAGAGAAGTTTCTGACTCCAGTACGCCTTTGTTGATGCCGACTATATTTAATTGGTATACCTCAAATGATATGCTTGTAGCTGAACACTGGAGTGATGCTTTCACATGTCTCGTGTGGTGAATTGCTCTAATACAACAACAATTCCGAGAAGTAGTGTCGAGAAAAGACCGGTGATGATAGGACCGAAAACTTTTCATGTGCCGAGCTATTGTGCACAAAACTTCCCAATTAGCACAATTTATGGTGATATAGTCAACCGCTTCCGTAGCAAGAACAGTAAGCATGATTTACTTCCCAACAAACTCTCTCAGTTGATTATATGTTGAATAATTTATTTTTGAGTTGAACAAGTTATTGAAATTGTGCTTACTATAAAGTGACTTGGAAGAGCATTGAAAATTGTTTCAAGTCTTTATAATAAACGTTTTTTTATTTCTCACATAATCGCATATAATAGCGCATATGAGTCAGAGGTGCATCCTGTGATAATTAATCTCGCTAAAAGACTGAGAAGAAACTCCTTAATTCATTACACTGGTCGAAAAAATCCGAAAAAAAATCTTGAGACCCAGAGCTCCATGCCAGTTTCCGTTAGTTTGGGTCCAAAAACCACCGAATATCGTATTTTGACCTCATACGATTAGCATTTTTCTTCACAAGTTGGCATCAAAAATTGAAATTTCGATATATTTTGAGAACCAGAATTTCCCTGATGTTCTCTGAAAAATTTCACTGAAGTTCTCTGAAAGACTTCCCTGAAGTTCTCTGTAGAACTTCCCTGAAGTTCTCTGCAGAACTTTCCTGAAGTTCTCTGCAGAATTTTCATGTAGTTCTCTAAAGAACTATCCTGATGTTCTCTGCAGAATTTCCCTGGAGTTCTATGAAAACCTCCTTGAAGTTCTCTACAGAACTTCCCTGAAGTTCTCTGAAGATCTCCCATGAAGTTCTCTGAAGAACTTCTCTTAAGTTCGCTGCAGAACTTCTCTGAAGAACTTCCCTGAAGTTCTCTGAAGAACTTCTCTAAAATTCTCTGCAGAACTTCCCTGCAGTTCTCTGTAGAACTTTCCCGAAGTTCTCTGCACAACTTTCATGTAGTTCTCTAAAGAACTACCCATATGCTCTCTGCAGAATTCCCCTGAAGTTCTATGAAGAACCTCCTTGAAGTTCTCTGCAGAACTTCCCTGAAGTTCTCTGAAAATCTTCCATGAAGTTCTCTGAAGAACTTCTCTTAAGTTCTCTGCAGAACTTCTCTGCAAAACTTCTCTGAAGAACTTCCGTGAAGTTCTCTGAAGAACTTCCCTAAAAATCTCTGAAGAACTTTCATTAAATTTTCTGAAAAACTTCCATAAAGTTCTCTAAAGAGCTTGATTGATGCTCTCTGCAGAACTTCCCTGATGTTCTCTGCAAAACTTTCCTGATGTTCTCTGGTGAACTTCTCATGTTCTCTGGTCAAAATTCCATTCCATTGAAGTTCTCTGCAGAATTTCAGTGAAGTTCTTTAAAGAACCTCCTTGAAGTTCTCTACAGAACTTCCCTGAAGTTCTCTGAAGATCTCCCATGAAGTTTTCTGAAGAACTTCTCTTAAGTTCTCTGCAGAACTTCTCTGCAGAACTTCTCTGAGGAACTTCCCTGAAGTTCTCTGAAGAACTTCTCTAAAATTCTCTGCAGAACTTCCCTGCAGTTCTCGGCAGAACTTTCATGTAGTTCTCTAAAGAACCTTGCAGAACTTCTCTGCAGAGCTTCTCTGCAGAACTTCTCTGCAGAACTTCTCTGAAGAACTTTTTAGAAGTTCTCTGAAGAACTTTCATTAAATTTTCTCTTCCATGAAGTTCTTTGAAGAACTTCCATGACTTTCTTTGCAGAACTTCCATGGAGCTCTCTGAAGAACTTCCATGAAGTTACACAGTTACATAGTTCACAGGCAGACCAGCGCCACGCATTGAAATAATTCTGAACTATGAAGTCGACCGTCTGGAAGACCATGATTACTCGAGTAAATTTCCTGAAAATAATGAAATCATACATGATCTAGATAAATCAAAATCAAAATACAGATATTACAAAAAGTTCACATGAACACTTGCGCCACATAGCGGACGAATTCTGATCTAATGTGTACACCATTCAAAAAGCTCTGACCTCCCGAATATCTTTTTTGAGGATGCCATTATACAGTAAGTTTACATGCACACTAGCGCCACGGGGTGAGATAATTCTGAACTGTTGAGTCGAGCGTCTGGTAGCTCATAATTTTACAACTAACTTTCCTAACAACAGTAAATTTATACACGATCTAGATCTCAAAATACAGGTAATACACAAAGTTCACATATACACTAGCGCCACGTAGTGGACGAGTTCTGAATTAAAAACCATCCGACAAGCCTCAATCAACCAAACATCTTTGTCAAATCGCCAACTTGCTGCATATCAAGTTTACATGCATACTAGCGCCGCGTAGTGAGATAATTCTGAACTTTTAAGTTTACCATCCTGAACTAACTTCCTATCTTCCAACATACGAGGGATCACGAGATATTTTCTGATGAAACAACAAAGATCAATGCCCATATATCAATTGAGACCACCATAAAAGGATTCCGCGCATGTCGGGGGGTTTACTGTATTTTGCTTATGCTGCCTTTCAACGATCACAACTTTTTCTGCTGAAGTTAGATTGACACACTTCTTTCGTGCAAAATTGTTTTTTTTTTTCAATTCTGAGGAGTTTTATTAAAATGCTTCTTGAGCATTTCCATTTAAGCTGAGGCAGTTATTTGAGTGGTTCTCAAAATATATCAAAATTTCAATTTTTGATGCCAATTGAAGTGAAGCAAAATGCAAGTCGCATGAGGTCAAAATACGATATTCGGTTGTTTTGGGACCCAAGCTAACGGAAACTGGCATGGAGCTCGGGGTCTAAAAATCTCAGTCGACCAGTGTTATGCAACTACGTTAAATGATTTCATCACACTATCATCGCTGGAGTTTGGTGAAAGTCGTAAAAAGCGACAGATGATTGTCATGAACGGCAGGTCATTTCAGCATTCCCTAATGCTAGATACATTTGTTTTGCAGATGTTGCCGCTTAGTTTGCTTACACTAGTGCATAAGTGCCTATGCCTCTGATGTTGCTTGCTTTTTTTTTTTGCAACTCACTCATTTGTGGTACCTAATTTAGATTTGGAAGGCGAAGACTTTCGTGTTATATTTTTCTGTCGTTCCACTTTTTTTTCACAGCTTTTCTTAAGAGGCCATGCTGCTATACAGTTTGTGCTTTTGGTTATCGGCAGTGATGCTCATGTTTTGATTGTAAGCAACGACAGTCACAAAGTGACTATCATTTGTCATGCTGCTCCCTATTACACGCGAATATCATTTCTGATTAACGATTGCAAACTGACATGCTGACGACTTTAACGTGGGTGTCGTGAGATTTTTCATTTCTGATGTAAGGAATGTATCGAAAATAAGATATCCACGTACATTTGCGTTGTACGCGTGTATTTGTGATGGTTTTAATGTGCTCATCATAGCATGCTGTGCGTTTGATTGTCATCTTTCATTTGACTACTTGTTTGCACGGTTTAAATTCTTCGTTTTCAAAATGTCGCCGTTGAGAAAGACGTAAAATTAAGGTTTTGGCCACTTGGCTACATGAAAAGGGTGTTATTATGCGACAATTGGCGAAGCGCTTTGTAATTCATCACGCAATTGTGAAACCCCAAGTTTGGGGATTACTAATACTTGGATGAACTGCCAGGAAGAGGCAGAAAACCTGGATCTTCCAACCCTAAACTGGGTCAGAAAGTGGCATCTCTAATTCGGAAGAACAAATCAATGTCGATACGTGATTTGGCCAATAAAGCGGGAACCAGCGTTGGAATGAACGTATCAAGAAGCGGAACAACCTGAAGACCTACAAGAAAATTGCCAAACAAAGTGCCGAATAGTAGCAACGCACTGCAACAAGGGCCCGGAAATTGTATTCGCGAGTTTTGCAGCGATCGGATGCATGAAAAGGGTGTTTCGATCAAAATTTGGTCGACTTAAACTTGACGCATTTCCTTTCATCGTACAAATTTTTGCACATCCCTCATTTTGAAAATGTGTGCGTGTAGCATTATGCCTCTATTTTGATTTTTAGATTAGCACTACAGTTATCAAAATGTCGTCGAAGGAAGAACAGCAACGCATCAAAATTTTGCAAGTGCATGGCGAAAGCCAGGAAAGCTGGATCGGGGGGAAATCGAAAGCCGGGGGCCACAGCGACGACAAAAAGAGTTGCCCACTGTTTCGAGCGGAACCCCAAGCTCTCCGTCCGAGATGTCGTAAAGAAGCTAAGAGTGGCGCCTTCAACCGTGGATAGAGCTAAAATACGAGCTGGACTGTCGACTTACAATAAAATGGTGACTCCGAATCGCGACGATAAACAAAACACGTCGGCCAAAGCACGATCGCGAAAGTTGTGCACGACGATGCTGACGAAGTTTGATTGCATGGTACAGGACGATGAAACTTATTTCAAGGCAGACTTTAAACAGCTTCCTGGACAGGAATTTTATACGGCAACTGGACGGGGAAAGGTGGATATATTTTCAAGTACATGCCGATATTTTCAGATATTTTCAAGCACATTAAACTGTCAAAGTTCGCGAAGAATTATCTGGTGTGGCAGGCCATCTGTACTTATGGCTTGAATTGCAACTTTTACATAGCGACCGGAACCGTCAACCAGGAAATTTATCTGAGCGAGTGCCTACAAAAACGTCTACTGCCTTTCCTGAAGCGACACAATTGTTCCGTTCTATTTTGGCCGGATTTGGCCTCTTGCAATTACGGAAAAAGGCCATGGTATGCTGCCAACAACGTTCAAGTGGCGCCCAAGGACAAGAACCCTCCCAACACGCCAGAGCTCCGCCCAATTGAACAATATTGGGCCATCGTCAAGCGGAACCTTAAGAAGACTCAAGAAGCTGTTGTTAGCGAGAAACAGTTCAAGGCAAACTGGCGTTCTGCGGCGAATAAAGTGGACAAGGAGACTGTACAAAGCTTAGCTGAATATTTCTCCTGTGTTCTGTATTAACTGAACTTGAAAAAGAAAAAGAATTTGATTTATTAATAAAAACTTTGATCAACTCACACACATTACTGTTGGACCAAATTTTGATCGGAACACCCTTTATTATGATGGACGACGAGACCTTTGTCAAAAAAGGACCCAAAAACCCTCCCAGGTCTATAATCTTACACTGCCGTCGAAGGAAAGGATGTAAGCGATGCAGACAGGTCGATTCAAGTGGTGAAGTTTGGTCGAAAAGTGCTGGTATGGCATGCAATATGTTCCTGCGGTATGAAGTCTACCATTTATTACACTACCAGAAAAATCAATGGAGGTTGCTGCCTGTATATCAGAAGCGTCGGCGCATTACGCCAAAACAACTCTCAATTGGCTCACGGAAAAGGGTATAGATTTCTTTGAGAGAGACATCAACCCGCTAAATTGTGAAGAGGGTCTTCAAAAAGACTTGTAAAGCAGCTAAGGTATCCAAAAAATGTGATGAAACACTTGCCCGGAGCTTGATGAAAAGTGTTCGATCAAAAATTCAAAAATGCGTGAGAGAATAATATCAGGTTTAATTCGGTCCTCATAATGTTCAAGTTTAATCCCGTACAATTAAGAATCATCCATTTGTTTGAATAAAACATTTTTTTTTAAATAATTTGAAAGAAAAATATGTAGATAACTTATTTTCAATACAGTCTTTAGACGAGCATGCGTCAAGTTAACTACATGTTCGCATAACGCCTCTTAAGCGTGTCCGGAAATATTTTTTTGTAACTTTGTCGCATCAGTGATCTGAGTCAACGTAAGAATTTCTTTCAGTGTATGGTTTAGCTGTCAGTGGATCCTTTCTAGAGCAAATTTTCAATAGGTCGTAAGTAACAATGTAAACAAAAATGATTTTCTTTCTGTATGATAGCTTGGGTAGTCCTCAATATGAATTATACACAACAAAATATGAATTGCAGCGATTTGCTGCTAAACAGTGACGGACAATACAATAAGACCAAAGCCCGATTTTCATACAAAATGGTCATGTTTGGAGGCTTGTCTTTTACTGTCCTGTGAAATAATTGAACTGAAATTTTGGCAATAGCCTAGAAATAACCTGAATTTTCATCTTTAATAAATTCATAATTTTTCATTCCCCTTTTCAGAAACTACAGACACCACCTACGACAAAACAATAAGTTCTCTTTCTGATATCCATAGTTTATGCCATGTTGATGAGTGTGAATTACAATCTATAGTTTTCATATCCTCAAATTTGAGCATCCTTTATGGAAATCAAAAAGTGGTCTTATAGTTCTGTCATATGCGGTGTCTGTAACTTTTAAAGTGGTGAATGAAAAATGATGGATTTTATGCAGATGAGAATTTAGGCTACTTCTGAACCACAGCTGAAATCTCAGCTCAATTGGATCTCAAGAAAATAAAAGGCAAGCTCCCTAACATGACCATTTTGTATGAAAATCAGGCTTTGGTCTTATTGTATTGTCCGTCACTGTATATACAATTTAACAAAATTGGCTTAAGTCACAAACTACTCCATAACGAGCTTTTGTTGCATTCGTCACTTTGTCAGTTTGACTTAAGTGCTTTTCTATGCTCCGCACCGACCTATCCAGCCGATTCATTTTGGCGTAAGCAACATGACAGGTGATTGCATGTCGCAACAGACTTGACGAATGCGACATATTATTTTGCCACCCGGCGGATATAACGTGATACCTTGGTGATAAATGTGGTTGTATTTTCCCTTGCTGAATTTAAAAGACTTTAAATTAAATTTATTGAATAAATCGATTTGTAATTCAACTAAATGGATATCTTCATTGATGTAAAGCTAAGCCTTGCTTAACTTTGTTGGTTCCACAAATTTGCTTCAAATATTTTGGCTTGATTCAAAAATAGGAATTGAAACTAATTTCCAAAACTTCTACATTGATTTTCTCGATGATAGCAGTATGTTACTTATGACCTATTGAAGATTTGCTCTAGGTTTCACATTTGCCTTGACGTGCATATTGTTTACTTTTAAACTGAAGTTTTGAAAATGGCGTCTTATTTTGGACACATGGTTAGAAAATCCTAAGAGCATCTTCAGCGGTGGTCTATTTTTGAAACCACCTTATGCTTGATTTGCATCAGCAAAACTTTAATAGAACCAACTAAAATGTACCAACTTTGCGTTCCCCGCACCGGTGTGTTAATTCTTGTTGTTTAACCCGCCAACACCTCTCATCCTGCCAATCATTCAACATCAGAGATCAGAAGTTTTTTTTTCAGATATCGCAGATTTTTTGCAAACTTCTCAGCCATGGATTGGTTTGACCAAATAATTTTTACTGCCTGTAGTGCGTCGTTAGTAGACGACGAGGAATGCTTGTTCTTTAGTTTGGCTGAAGGTGAAGTGTGAATGCATGCATTTAATTTCAACGATATTAGATAATGCTGATTTGTAATTTGGCAGTGGAAAAACAAGAGTCGAAACGGAGAGGGCCATGTCCTGGAAGACGCCTCAACGTCGACCGTGATTTCCGTTTCGCTCATTAAGAGCTGTTCCAGGACTACTTTAGCGACAAGCCAACCTACGACGAGAAGCACTTTCTGCGTCGTTTCCGCATGTCAAGGGAGATGTTCCTGGACAATATCCGATAACTAGAGTCTTTTGATGACTTTTTCCAGCTAAGTTGTGATGCAGCTGGAAAATTCGGCCTGAGCCTGTTACAAAAGTGTACTGCAGCACTACGGATGTTGGCGTATGGTTCCTCAGCTGGCTCTCTAGACGAAAATGTGAGGGATTTGGGAGTCAACCAGCCTGCTGACCCCGAGGAATTTTTGCAAAGCTATCCTGAAGACTTAAGCCCGCAGTATTTGCGTTCCACAACACCGGAAGAGGTGAAGAAACTGATGAACAAAAAACACTCCTCAAAAATTCGAAAAAATCGCATACATTCAGTGAACTTCCCAGAAACTCAGGGAATTTATCAGAAGTTCAGGATATTTCTTAGAAATTCAGGAAGCTTTTCAGAAGTTTTGAGATTCAGGGAAAATGTATAAGGAACATCCCAGATAGTAATCCATATGTATAAGGAACATCCCAGATAGTAATCCAGAAAATCAGGGAACATCACAGAGTAAAGGCATCTTTCCAGAAGTTCAGGCTACTTCCCTAACATTCAGGGTATTTCCCGGAAATTCAGGGAATTTTCCATAAATTCAAGGAGCTTCTTGTAAGGAAACTTCTTAAAAGTTAAGGGTTCGTTCCATAAGTTCTGGCAACCATCCAGAAATTCAGGGAGCTTCCCAGAATTTCAGAAAACTTATCAGAATTTAACGAGTAATTCACAGAAGTTCATAGAACTACCCAACATGTTCAGCGAACTTCTCAGATTTTCAGGGAACTTCCCAAAAGTTAGAGAACACCCATAAGTTCAGATAATTTTCCAGAAATTCATGGAGCTTTCCAAAAGTTTGCGGATCTTCCTAGAGGTTCAAAGAACTTCTCAGAAGTTCACGAAACTTCACAGAAGTAAACACACTTAGATTTTTTACCGAAATCTGTAAAATTTTACCGAATTCTCAACAGTTTCAACAACAGTAAAAAGTTTCAAATTCTGGCAAATATCTTACAGATAACTGTAAAATCTCACCGAAATCCGTTAAATCGAATTACCGAACGTTCAACTGTTGAGAATTTGGTAAAATTTTACAGATTTCTGTAAAAAAAATCTAAGAATGTAGGGAACTCAGAAGTTTAGGGAACTTGTAAGAGTTCAAAGAACTTTCTTGAAGTTCAGAATACTTCGCAGAAACTCAGAAAACTTCCAAGAACTCCAGGAAACGTCCACAAAAATCAGGAAACTTTCCCAAGGACCAGGAAACTTTCCCAAGGACCAGGAAACTTTCCAAAAGCTCAGTGAACATCCCAGACGTTTTGAGAATGTTCCAGAAATTCAGAGAACTTCCCCAAAGTTCAGGGAACTTCCCAAAAGCTCAAATAACTTTCCTGAAATTCAGGAAATTTTTTAGAAGTCATTCAATCTTCCAAAAATTCCAGAGAACTTCTCAAGGTACTTCTTAGGTTTTTTTTCTCAAGAACTTCTTAGGTTTTTTAAGCTTTTTCGAAAGTTTAGGAGACATTCCAAGGATTTTTCCATAAGTTTAGGGAGCGTTCTAGGAGTTTGGCGATCTTCCCAGAATCACAAAAAAACTTTCCAAAAGTTCAGGGAACATCCCAGAAGCTCAGGGTACTTAAGTTTTAAGAAGAACTTAAACTTCTTACTACTCGGTAATTTTTCGTACCGAACCAAAGCCAGAATCAGAATATCAACTACTTTTTTAATTATAAAATGAGAAGAAAGATTAGTAATTACTAATTAAGGAGTGTATCGAATATAAGCTATCCACATACATTTGCGTTGTACGCATGTATTTCTGATGGTTTTTTATGCTCTGAACACTGTATGCTGTGCGTTTGACTGTCAGCTTTCTTGTGTTTACTTGTTTGTGCGGTTCAAATTCTGCGTTTTCAAAATGTCGTCTATTGAAAAGGAAGTGAAAATTAAGGTTCTGGACACATGGCTAAGTGAGAAGGGTATTACTATGCGAAAATTGGCGAAGCGGATTGGAATTCATCAGGCGAGTGTTAAAACCATCATTAATAAGTTTGGGGAACACTATTCTTTGGATGAGCTACCAGGAAGAGGCAGAAAACCCGGTTCTACCAACCCGAAACTGGAGCAGAAAGTGGTATCTCTAATCATGAAGAACAAATCAATGTCAATACGTGATTTGGCCAAAAAAGCAGGAACGAGTGTCGGAATGATCCAGCGTATCAAGATGCGAAACCACCTGAAGACCTACAAGCAGCAGACAATCTCGAAACAAAGTGCAGAACAGAAGAAGCGAGCAGCAACAAGGGCCCGGAAATTGTATTCGCGTCTTTTGCAGCGTCCGGATGCATGCGTTTTGATGGACGATGAGACCTATGTAAAGGAGGACTCAAAAACCCTTCCAGGTCCACAATACTTTACTGCCGTCATTGGGGAGGATGTGAGCGATGCGGACAGGTCGATTCAAGTGATGAAATTCGGTCGAAAGGTACTGGTATGGCAAGCAATATGTTCCTGTGGTTTGAAGTCAACCATTTTTTACACTACCGGAACTATAAATGCGGAAATCTATCGATCTGAGTGTCTCCAGAAGAGATTGTTGCCTTTATATAAGAAGCATAGTACACCTCTACTGTTTTGGCCGGATTTAGCGTCGGCTCATTATGCCAAAACCACTCTCAATTGGCTTGCGGAAAAGGGTATAGATTTCGTTGAGAAAAATATCAATCCACCAAATTGCCCTCAGCTTCGACCCATCGAACGTTACTGGGCAATCGAGAAGAGGGCCTTCAAGAAGACTGGTAAGGCAGCTGGGAACATGCAGGAGTTCAAAAAAATTTGGGCTCAAGCGTTCAAAAAATGCGATGCAACACTTGTCTGGAACTTGATGAAGAGCATTCGATCCAAAGTTCGAAAATTCGTGAAGGAATAACTTAAATTTCATCCGGTCTTCATTATGTTCAAGTTTAACCTCGTACAATAAAGGATCAATTTTTTGTATGAATAAAATATCGGTTTTCAACATAATTTGAAAGAAAGTTTGTGGATAGCTTATTTTCGATACACTCCTTACTAATCGTTCTTCTCATTTTCTAGTTACAGGTATTCCACTTGAAAGCTCACACTCTCCAGGATACTTTTTAATATTTAATCAATTTCGCGGAATTTCCACCGTATCACAATCTTGGAGATTCTTGTAAGTTCTTATAAGGTTTAACAACATCTCGGAAATACTATTTTTTTCACAGAAATTCCACCAACTTATTGAAGTTTTGCAAATCGACCAACTTTCCAGGTTTTTTTTCCAATTTCATGTAAATTATTAAAATATTTGTGATATTCTGCTTTTAATCATGAAAGATGTACCTACTGGAAGTCCAAATAACTTCAGAGAAGCTAAATTTGATCCTCAAAGCCCCGGTAATTTCCAGAAAGTTGTTTCTGGATGATGAGCAAACTTTTTTGAAGTTCAACCAAGGTTCCAAGAAAACGTTGAGAATTTTTCGGCAGTTCAATGGAATTTTCTGAACTTCTTAAAAGATAGCGAGCAAAATTCATGATTATCTTGAAACTTCCAATAAGTTTGTTCAACTTCCGAGACGCTTAAGTTCTGTCAAGTTCATTATATTTCCATCCAATATTCATAGATATTCCGAAGTTCATAGTAATTCAGAATTTTTTTTTTAAGGAGTTCGTTCAATTTCTAGAGGCTTATATAAGTTCTGAACAATTCATTTAACTGCTTAGAAGTGCACAGAACTGTTTTAAAGCTGTGGACTATGCAATTGAATAATATAATATTTAAAAACGATAGCTGAAAAAATCAAAGCTTTTTCAAAGGTTTCCTCCGAGAACTACGTATTGAATCTCTCTTCAAGATATCACCGGTTTCCCCCCAGAAATCTTATGAAAACTGCCATAGTAAAATGTATCCCAGAAGAGAAATCTGAATATCCTGATTCCCAGTAAACCAGCCGAAAATATCCATATGTCAGGTTTCTCTAAAATTTATCTGTATAGGCTATTTGTGAGTGCTAATCATGACCAATCCATCAATAAACTAATTGTTCACTTTGAAGACTTCATTACTTTTTATAATCGAACTATGGAAATACTGTTTGGAATCGGAACAACAGTTACAATTCCGGAAGCCTCCTCATTTCGAACTAGTCAGCGTTTTCCGGCTATAGAAAACTAAGATAACCATTCGTTATTCAGGAATGAAACGAAAAGGCAATTGGCTAGCACTTGAGGTAATTATATTATCAGCATTCGATGCGAGCAAAACCACTTTCTGTCCGGCGTCAGCATCACCCGCACCAAACACGGCCACTTTTCGGCTCATAAATATACCTCAGAGTATACTCAATAAAGTTTAGTTTTTGTTTAGTTAAAGCTGAAACTCATTAGCTGGTATTATCAAGTAGCGTGTAATGTTTTGGAACGGTATTTTTCTTGTTCCGAATTGCTGCAAAAATAGATCAAAATATATACCAGATTTAAAATGATGCAAAATAGATCTGGTATAAAACACAATTTACAACACCGGTGCAACGATGTTTTTGCGTTTGGTAAAATAAATAAAATAAATCCAAACCAAGATTTGGACCACCGTTGAATATGCCCTAATCGTTCACAGAAGACATAGTTTCTACAAACTAAAACGGTTCAGAGGAAGCCAACAAAACAGTTGAAAAGGGAAACACACAACAAACAAGATGAGAAACAAGTGGTGAAAGTATACAAGAGGAAGCCCAACAGGTCGGTCAGAGATGTTGCCAAAAAAGTGGATGTAGCTATATCAACTGTGCAGGACAGTAAAGTGAGATGTGGACTGAGGTCATTCAAAGCCCAGAAGAAACCTCGTTGAGTTGACAAGGGGCTTGAAAAAGCGATAAGTAAGCCACGATTCGTTGTTAACCAAACATACAGGTTACATCGTACAGGACGATGAAATATACGTGAAGGATGACTTTTCATAAATCCCTGGTAATAAATTCTTCACTACGAAGAACAGTTTGGCAAGTCATCTGTACGTACGCAAAATCAGCCAACCATTCATCTCAACTGGGAATATTAACAGTGAAATCCACATCAAAGAGTGCCTTCAAAAAAGCTTATTGCTGTCGGATTTGAGGGATGATACGCGATGAACATTAGGTTATAAGAATCTTTATTCCGCTTGCTACCGTTCACTTCTTCGCTTTGTCTTCGCCTACTCGCTCCGTTATAGTGCTGCCGTTTTCTTTGCTTCCATGCTGTATGGGAATACACCATATTGTTTCCAACAGGACTCAGCTCCAGCTCACAAGGCAAAATTTGCCAGATTTCATCACAAGCGAAAAATGGCCTGCATCTTCATCGGATCTGAACCCACTCGACTACTTTGTTTGGGGTTATATGCTTCAAAATATAGGCCCTACGAAAGGGCTTACTTTAGACTTCGATTCAAGAAACTTTGGTTGATATTTGGGACCAAATTCCTCAGGAAATCGCGCGTGCCAGCTGCGATAGGTTTACAAAGCGTTTGCGCGAAGTTATCAAGGAAAAGAGCGAGAGATTTGAATTGAATTAATATGGTTTATTTCTATAACATGTATCTTTCAAATGAAAAATGAATGCTAGATTTGGTTGATTTGTTTTGCTGTAATCCCATTTTGTTTTAGTGACACCTATGGTTAGACACCCTGTAGTTACATCCTAAAATTATAACTTCCTAAATAACTAATACATTTATTTGTTTCCGGAGTCATGCAGCGTAGACATGTTATGCGATCCCCACCGTGCCACATAAACGAACATCAACTAAAGATAAATTTGATTTAACTTGGGTAGAAAAAAATCCTCCTTCCAGCGCAAACAATGTATCAGTATCAAAGTGGATTTAAACAAGAAGATGTCTTACCCTTCAAAGAGCCTTCCTAGAATGTATCTGCCAGTTGCCTACATAAGTTGTTTTGATAATACTGTTTATTCGTTTAGACTCGAGAACATAGTAAACTCGAATTAGGATGAGATGACACCTACCAGAATCATTCCAAAACAACATCGTAAAGTTCGTCCTGAATGGAACAATATGTCAACTTGTTGAGGATTGAAAAACACGACACATTAAATTGAAAACCTCCCACTTGGGAGGTGGGAACGTGGCAACCGACCCACTTTTGTGACAGTGTGTGATATATTTCTAAATCCATTTTCCACCCCCTCCACCCACCTCTTTCACAGTTCAGTAACCGAAAAACGATCCTAAGGCTTAATTAATTTTCAATGAAGCAATGAAGCCAGCTGTTCGAGTTGACAGACTTTGCTAAACTTTCAACGAAAACCGAAAACAAATACCATCCCTCAATCCCGCGTTAATTGATAACCGATGCCGTCCGCTGATGGTGTCGTACGTGTCGTACTTTTTCTTTTTTATACGAGTCGTACTTGTTCGTCTTGAATGCTAAAATCAACTTTCGACCAACTTTGCTCTTGATGCCAACACATAAGTTTGGTTTCAGATTGGTCTGCAGATATGGATTTTTATCGGAAGATATACCCACAACCCTACCCAGCCCCTCAGGATATTTGACAGCAAAGTTCCGGCTTCGTCTGAATTTTCATCCATTGAGCGATGATGGATGTTTCTTCAAGAAGTAAATCTTGGATTGTCTTAGCGTAACTTTCTGTTTGACTGATGGAATGGGCAATCTGTGGAGAGCTTTGCACAAATATGTGCGTGCTCTGGTTGTACGTTCGGGTAAACAACTTTTTCTTTTCATCGGTTTTGGAATGTTGCGATGATGGAGCAAAGCAAGCTGGGAGTTTCGTGTTATTGAGCTAGAAGCTGATGGTAATCAGTATGCATTTTAACTTAATCGATGAGAAAAGTTGAAAAGAGCTTTTTGCTAAATGTTATCAAAAAGAGGGCTTCGCATGCACCTATTTTTTCTTTTGTTTGAAATGATGAAGAAAGTTCGGGTAAGGGTGAGCGGGGAAGGGGTGTATACGCCAATACATTTTAATTTAGATACAGGCAAAAACTAATTACAATAATTACACCTTGATTTATTTAAATAGGGAAACTGCCCCCATCTTAACCTCATTGTTCCTATGTTCATCCTACGATGAATCAAACAATTGGGCAGTTGAAGGATGGGTTTCGTTATCTAATAATGTTTGCTTACGTTAAATAACTACAACAAACATTACTTAATAATCCTGTAACGTGTATAGTGTTTTATTTCAAGTAGGATGAATTGCAAAGTGATGAGATTAATATAGGTACATCTTCCCTACAATTTACAAATAAAACGAGTAACTTACAGAGTACAATTGCTAGTTAAGGCTGGTTTACAGTTCGGGAAATGCGTCACGGGATTTGGGCACCTTTGTGTTTTAAATGGAGCTTGGGATTTGAATTCCCGTGGCGGGAATTACAGGGTGCGGCAGAAAATAATGCGAAAATGTTCAAACTTGAGTATTGGGTTAATTCGTGTAGCTTGTGACTAAATTATGCCGAAAGTGTATTTGTTTCTGTTTACTTTCAAGTGCTGCATCCAAATATTCTATTTGTTTTATTGCAAATTCGTCAAAATCTTCGCGAAAGAAGTGATCACCAGTTTGTTGCTCGCCCAGAAGAAGCCGATAGAGATTGCCAAGGTGGTAGGGTGCCATATGGCAACAGTTTACCGCTTAAAAAAGTCCCTGCAGGATGGTCCTAAGCAGCGGAAGCCTGGAAGCGGACGTCCGCGCTTTGCACGCACGCCAAACGTGGTCGAATCGGTCCGTGCAAAAATTGCTCGCAACCCGGTGCGTTCCATAAGAAAACTTGCAAAGGAAGCCAATATTTCGGGGAAATTCATGCGGAGAATCATCAAAGAAGACCTGCATGCATCTTCCAAAGCCAGAGTGAAACGCCACTCGATTACGGACCGGATCAAGGAACTACGAGTGACTCGTTCCAAGAGATTGCTTTCCTTGTTGAAGAAGGAAAAAATGATAATCCTATTCTCCGACGAAAAGCTTTTCAGCATCGATGCTGAACGGACCGGTTCATTTCACCGCAGAAAATGGAGAACGTTCCGGAAAAAGTGAAATTCAAATTTTAAATCAAACATTCGGCTGGTGTCATGATGTTTGGCTTGGTGGCTTCCAACAGTTTGAAAATGCCGCCTGTTTTCATTGATGCTGGAGCTAAAATCAATACCGAAGTGTATATCGGTATTTTAAAGGACCAAGTGCTTCCCTGGGTGAAGGCCAACTTCTTCGAGGACCGAAACGTTGTTCTACAGCAGGATGGAGCGCCGTGTCACACGTCCAATCGAACCCAACAATGGTTGAACGACAACAATTTTGAAGACCCTCTTCTCGATTGCCCAGTAACGTTCGATGGGTCGAAGCTGAGGGCAATTTGGTGGATTGATATTTTACTCAACGAAATCTATACCCTTTTCCGCAAGCCAATTGAGAGTGGTTTTGGCATAGTGAGCCGACGCTAAATCCAGCCAAAACAGTGGAGGTGTACTATGCTTCTTATATAAAGGCAACAATCTCTTCTGGAGACACTCAGATCGATAGATTTCCACATTTATAGTTCCGGTAGTGTAAAAAATGGTTGACTTCAAACCACAGGAACATATTGCTTGCCATACCAGTACCTTTCGACCGAATTTCTCCACTTGAATCGACCTGTCCGCATCGCTCACATCCTCCCCAACGACGGCAGTCAAGTATTGTGGACCTGGAAGGGTTTTTGAGTCCTCCTTTACATAGGTCTCATCGTCCATGAAAACGCATGCATCCGGACGCTGCACAAGACGCGAATACAATTGCCGGGCCCTTGTTGCTGCTCGCTTCTTCTGTTCTGCACTTTGTTTCGAGATTTTCTGCTTTTTGTAGGTCTTCAGGTGGTTTCGCATCTTGATACGCTGGATCATTCCGACACTCGTTCCTGCTTTTTTGGCCAAATCACGTATTGACATTGATTTGTTCTTCATGATTAGAGATACCACTTTCTGCTCCAGTTTCGGGTTGGAAGAACCGGGTTTTCTGCCTCTTCTAGGTAGCTCATCCAAAGAATAGTGTTCCCCAAAGTTATTAATGATGGTTTTAACACTCGCATGATGAATTCCAAACCGCTTCGCCAATTTTCGCATAGTAATACCCTTCTCACTTAGCCATGTGTCCAGAACCTTAATTTTCACTTCCTTTTCAATACGCGACATTTTGAAAACGCAGAATTTGAACCGCACAAACAAGTAAACAAAAGAAAGCTGACAGTCAAACGCACAGCATGCAGTGTTCAGAGCATAAAAAACCATCACAAATACATGCGTACAACGCAAATGTATGTGGATAGCTTATATTCGATACACTCCTTTAGATAGAGGACACATTGAATAAATTTGTTTAAAAGGACTTTATAAAGACAAATGCACTCGAAAATGTTGATATTATTGCTTGAATTAATTGAAAATGGGATTTGAAAGAAATAGATCGAATTTTCGCATTATTTTTTTCCGCACCCTGTAAGTCTAAACAAACATTACAGTTTTCCTGAAGTGTGAACACTTTCGCGGGATTTGCTCCAAAATGAATAAAATTAATCTTTACACACTACTTCTTCAGCAAGAACGAATCATTCTGATTTGTTTCCGGGCGGATTTTGCTTCAAACTTCGAACAGGGAAAAAATATTAAAATGTAAAAAAGGGGCGGGGTTGGAAACAGTTTTTTTTTTTTTTTTTTTGTGGGGACGGGGGGAAAATGTGGAACCCCGGGGGGGGGATTTGGGGAGAAAAAAATATGGTTTGTTCCAAAAAAAAAAGAAACAGGAGAAAAAAAAAAAAATGAGAAGGGGGATTGTAATTAAGGTGGTTTTTTGCAAAGAAATTTAAAACATCCTTTATTGTATCAAAAAACAAGAGGTGTGTATTTTTATAAAAAAGCGAAGTTTTTTTTTTATTAAATCATTTATTTGTACAGGCTCAATCGAATCAACTTTACAGAGCCAAGTTTTCATATTTATATACATCAATTATCTTAAAACTAATGTTAAGGGGATAGAACCGATTACTCGCGGCCGTCTCGAGGTTAATAGGAATAACAATTGTATGGATGGGAAGATAGGCGGGAATTTGAAGTGTGGTTTACAAAGCACGTTTATTTTAAATTCGGAATTGGATAAAAACTTATAACTATACAACTTTAGGTTTTCTTTTGACTTTAACATTTTTGAGAATGAGAAAAAAAAACACACACACAAACACAGAGAAAAAAAAACTTAAAGTAAACATACAGGTTATACTAACTACAATCTAAGGCTAATGTTAGTCAAAAACACATAAATGAGTTTCATAAACTCCAGATCACGTATAGCCAAAATATCTCGAACCGGTACATTGGGTTGTCTACCTCGAGCCCGAAGGGAATCATAAAGCTCAGATCTGACTCCACGATGCTCAGCACATGACCAAATAATGTGATCTGCGTCCTGGTAACCTTGTCCACATTCACAGAGATTGCTGTCGCTCAGCCCAACACGGTATAAATGAGCGTTCAAAGAATAATGATTGGACATGAGGCGAGACATCACACGAATGAAGTCTCGACCCACATCCATCCCCTTAAACCAGGATTTCTTCGACACCTTTGGGATGATAGAATGTTGCCATCGCCCCAAATCTCCTTTACTCCATTTATACTGCCAGCTGACGAGTGACTGTTGACGAAAAATAGTAAAAAATTCATTAAAGGCGATTTGTCGATCATAAATATCGCCTTCTATAGCGCCCACCTTTGCCAGCGAGTCCGCTCTCTCATTGCCCAGAATTGAACAATGAGATGGGACCCATACAAAGGTGATGATAAAATAACGCGAAGATAAAGCACTTAGAAGCTCCTGTATTTTCATGAGAAAATACGAGGAGTGCTTTACCGGCCTCAAGGAGCGAATAGACTCTATAGAACTGAGACTATCCGTGAAAATGAAGTACTGATCCGGTGTTAGTGAGGCAACAATTTCTAGCGTAAAGTGTATTGCCGCTAATTCAGCGACATATACGGAACAAGGAGCTTGAAGTTTACGATTGGCGCTATAAATTTCATTAAATATACCAAAGCCTGCTGACTCCTCCATCAATGATCCGTCAGTGAAGAACGATTTAGTGGAATCAACTTGGCCAAACTTTGCAGCAAATATCACCGGAGCAATCAAAGGACGTTGATGCTCTGGGATTCCATGAAGCTCCTGCTTCATGGATAAATCAAAATGAACCGAATTATCGAAATCGGAGAAGCAAACACGATTGGAAATGTTCGGCGAAGGGCTGACATCCTGTGTTATGTACAAATGGTACAAAGTCATGAAGCGAGTTTGAGGATTCAACTCGAGAAGCTTCTCAAAATTTTCGATTACCTGGGGGTTCATTACTTCACACCTGGTGAGGAGCCGGAGAGATAACTCTGTAAACCGATCCGAGAGTGGCAACATGCCGGCCAGCACTTCAAGACTCATGGTGTGAGTCGAGTGCATACAACCTAACGCGATACGAAGACACCGATATTGAATACGTTCCAGTTTTATGATGTGCGACCGAGCCGCTGACTGAAAACAAAAACTACCGTATTCGATAACCGACAAAATCGTTGTCCGGTACAACGTTAGAAGATCTTGCGGATGCGCTCCCCACCAGGTCCCGGTAATTGTTCGAAGAAAGTTGATCCTTTGCTGGCACTTTCGCTTCAGATACTCAATGTGGGATCTCCAGGTGCACTTTGAATCGAACCAGACCCCAAGATATTTAAAGGACATTGAATGAGTTATCGGCTTACCCCAAATTTGAAGCTTCGGTTGTGCTGGGTTATGCTTCCTTGAAAAAACTACCAACTCTGTTTTCTCCGTAGAGAATTCGATACCTAGCTCTAGAGCCCAAGTAGACAAATTGTCTAAGGTATCCTGTAAAGGTCCTTGCAGATCGACCCCATTGGGTCCCGTGACAGACACTACGCCGTCATCCGCAAGTTGTCTCAACGTACAGTTGTCATTTAGACAACTGTCAATGTCTTTGACATAAACATTATACAAAAGAGGGCTTAAACATGATCCCTGGGGGAGACCCATGTAGCTAAATCGGGAAGCTGTAGAGGTTCCATGAGAGAAGCTCATATGTTTCTCTGACAGCAAATTATACAAAAAATTATTCATTAATGGTGAAAAGCCACAAGCGTGGAGTTTATCTGAGAGAACTTCAACAGATACTGAATCAAAAGCCCCCTTTATGTCCAAGAACACAGAAGCCATTTGCTCTTTTTTAGCAAAAGCTAACTGAATATCTGTGGAAAGCAACGCGAGACAGTCGTTCGTTCCCTTACCCCTACGGAAACCATATTGAGTATCTGAAAGCAGGTTATTCGTCTCAACCCACTTGTCCAGACGGAAGAGGATCATTTTCTCCAACAACTTTCGAATACAAGATAACATCGCGATGGGTCGATAGGAGTTGTGGTCAGACGCGGGTTTACCAGGTTTTTGAATGGCTATAACTCTCACCCGTCTCCAATCATCCGGTACAATGTTGAGTTCCAGAAACTGATTAAACAAGTACAACATGCGCCTCTTAGCGACGTCTGGGAGGTTCTTAAGCAAGTTGAACTTGATCCTATCAGCCCCTGGAGCCGTATTGCCACACGAAAGGAGTGCGAGAGAGAACTCTACCATTGAAAAAGGTTGGCTGTTCTCATCTATCGAATTCGTGGTTTCGCGAGGAATCATCCGTGCCGGCACAGAATCTGGACAAACTTTTCGCGCGAACTTGAGGATCCATTGGTCCGAGTACTCTTCGCTCTCGTTGTTCGTAGTTCGGTTACGCAATCTTCGCGCCGTGTTCCAAAGAGTACTCATCGACGTCTCGCGCGATAGCCCGTCCACGAATCTTCGCCAGTAACCGCGTTTCTTGGCCTTGATGAGACTCTTAAGTTCGCGTTCGAGAGCCGTGTATACTTCGAAGTGCTCAGGTATTCCACGTCTACGAAAAACTTTAAACGCGTCGGACTTTTTACGGTAAACCTCGGTGCACTGTTGATCCCACCATGGAGAAGGAGGTTTCCTACGAAATGACGTTCCTGGAACTGGTCGAGTTTGAGCTTGAAGCGCGCTGTCTAAGATCAGGTTGGAGAGGAAGTTATATTCCTCCAGCGGTGGAAGCTCTTCTACCGTCGTTACGGCTTCCTCTACTGCTGTCCTGAACTTTGTCCAATCGATGTAACGGGTAAGATCATACGCGACGTTGATGGATTCCGACGGATTGAACCCGGTGGCAATCGAAATTTTTATGGGCAAGTGATCACTACCGTGGGGATCTTGAATCACATCCCATGTGCAATCCAACGATAATGAATTCGAACAAAGTGTGAGGTCTAATCTACTGCCAATTGAGGATGGACCAGCCAAACGTGTTACTTCTCCATTGTTAAGAACTGTCATATTGAAGTTGTCACAGAGGTCATATAACAAGGAAGACCGGTTGTCGTCGTACAGTTCTCCCCAGCCTGTACCGTGAGAGTTAAAATCTCCCATGATCAACCGCGGAGCAGGAAGAACCGAACAAATATCTGAAAGTTGTTTTTGATTTATTGAGGCTCTAGGAGGAATATAAACGGAAGCAATGCAAAGGCTTTTATTTTTAATAACAGCCTGACATGCGACAACTTCAATACCTGGAATTGGAGGAAAATTCACTCTATAGAAGGAGTAGCACTTTTTGATCCCCAAAAGTACTCCTCCTCCACGTGAATCCTCACGATCAAGACGAATAATGTTGAAATCATGAAACGGAAGATCGATTTCGGGAGAGAGCCATGTTTCACAAATAGCAAATGCATCACAACCGGTATTGTGAGCCAAAAATTTGAAAGATTCCAATTTAGGAACAAAACTTCGACAATTCCACTGCAGAACAGTGATCAAATCCCCGACCTCATTTGGAAAATTATCCATCGAAGGAAATGATAGCTGCAAGGAGGGGCCACTTAATTGTCAATTGCTTCAAGAAAGTCTTCACTGTGGGAAGCATTGCCAATACAATGCTTTTGAGAGGGTCAGAAATTTCAAGGTACTTGAAGATACCTTCGACAATGTTATCAAATGAGAACAGCCCGCTTGAGGAGGGGGCTTCTGTTCTTAAAAGCGGGGCATCAGGGCTTTTGGATGTCCCCGGGAGAGATGGAAAGTCCTGGGTGTAGTTAGTACTACGAAAACCAGGTGGAATTGTTTTTTCCTTTTTCGCATCTTTCCTTGAATTGGGCAAGCTCGTTTCGGGCTTCTGTTCAGCAACTTTCCGTGGGCGGACGCGTCTTCGCTTCCGTGAGGCACCTTCCGGAAAACTGCACGATGTTCCCTCTTCAGCCAAATCAAAGTCAGACTCGTCATCTGACAGAGGAGCAAAGGGATTTGTATTGGCATCGGGTGATGGTGTGGCTTTTTTCACCATTTCGGCGAAAGATTGCCTGGAACGCTGTTTTAGCGAGCGTTCCAATTGTTCCCCGCGTTGTTTGTACGCCGGGCATGACGAGAGAGCATGAGGAGGAGTTCCCTTACAGAAAGCGCATTTTGGTGTGCTGTCTGCGCAGGCGCCATCCTCGTGTTTCTCCCCGCAGTTGGAGCAGCGTGCCTTATTGCCGCAATGGGAGGTCGTATGTCCCATCTGCTGGCATTTTTGGCAGGTCATGACCCGAGGTACGAACAACCGCACAGGTAGTCGAAGTTTTCCCAACTCGACGTATTGAGGGAGGGCTGAGCCAGAGAAGGTCACACGAAACGAGTCTGACGGTGTAAACTTCTTTTCACCCTTAGTGATCGATACTGTGCCAAGTCTTATCACATCCAGTATCTTCACTGGAGAAAGCAGGTGGTTCTTAAATCGACCAACCCCCTGTTTCAGCAGGATCTCAGGGTTCACACTCGTTTCGGTGACCACACCTTCAATTTCAATACCCCGAGCTGGGATATACACCCGATACTCGAGTGTAAAAAGCTGAGAGACAGCAATCTCGTTAGCTTGCTTAAGGTTGGACACAACGACCCGAAGTTTATTCGGTCTCACTTTTATTATCTCGGTCACGGCCGAGAATCGCTTCGTCAGATCGTTGGAGATCTGATATACATTAAGAGGTTTCGTTTTGGGCTGAAAGAAGACAACCCATGGACCAGCTGAACCATCTGGATAAGCACGTGATCGGGTAACCTTATGAGCTACCCCATCATTTCGCGCCATAGATGATTCGTCTTCCGACAAATCATCCATGGCTCTCACGTGGGAGTTTATGACGCTCAAACCCTCACGCAATTAAAAATAATCGAACACAGAAAAACAAACTAAAGCTAAAAACACTCTCTCATACACACACGCACTCACTCAAAATTAAATTATAATGTATTCAGGAGAAACAAAAACTTATCTTATATGTATCACTGATCTGCTGCAGCTGGTCAACGAATGTGCTGCTGCTGCCGAGCGACGATGTGTGGTCGCTTGTACGGGCTAGACGTGGAGCTCAGCGATGATGAAAATGATGACGATGATGAAGACGCTGGTCGGTGGTGGTTGGCAGATGAACGATTGCACGCTACACACGATGGACTGCTGGTGTGCGTGCCGTGAATAGATGCGGAGCAATATGGCTATTCGATTGCTAATTGCAATTAATAGCGTCGTTGCACTGATTAACACACGTTTTCTTCTTCAGAAAAAGCAAAACTCGATATCAACTGCGATGAGGACACTATCGAGAGAAAAAAAAAACTGCACTTGGAAACAACGCGTGACAAACTTTCAAAGCAACGGAGAGCGTACACAACGAACCGCACCGTTCGCTTGTTCACTGGACAATGAGCTAAAGATGCTATTTGGCAACAAATCAGTTGTACTATTTATGCCGAAAAATAAAGTGGGGGGGAGTAGGGATGTTTGAGGGAACGAAGGTAAAAAAAGGTAAGAAAAAAAGTTGTTTTTGGGGAAAAAACAATACGCAAAACCTGAGACGCAAAACTTGCTTGACACTGAGTGTGGAGAAATGTGGAGAAACGTAATCTGGAAAATTTCCCGAGCCAAATCCCGTTTTCAAATCCCGTGATGCTTTTCTCGAACTGTAAACCAGCCTTCAAGATGGATTAGGTGAGTAATTAATGCTTTATTTTGTCTTTTTCGTGAAGTTACGGATATTGAAATCAGGATGTTTAGTGAATAGGCAATGTGGATGCAAATCGGCCAAGATGGCGGCTATTTTTGGATTCCATTAATTATCACCTTCACGATGAGAAAAAAGAACGCAAAACACAAAACAAATTTGTGAAATAGGCGGTGCATGCTAAAAATAAACCCAACAGCGGGAGATAATTTCTGACCGTGTTAGGCAGTATTGGGAGAGGGACAAATCGCTAGAACTAGAAAAAAGCAATAGGTAGTATAAGAGCCCGACCGGTTGCACAACCTTTTGCCAGTCAAGGGGATTTTGCTCCTCTTGCCTATCCTGCATGGGTTAGTATGGTAAAGGTTTATGTGCCTGATCGGATACTACCGTTCAATAATGCCCTCCGCTCGTTTTCAAACTTGTATCTTTCAATTTTCAAAGCCTGCCGTTGCCCTATACGGAACTATCAATACACTTTCTCTTCATGTCTATTCGTTCTAGCAATAAATTACCGTCCACTCCTAGCGCTTCGCACGGAGATGAGGAATTGTCTGCTTCTGACAAACTTCATCACAAAAATTAAGTTTTTTTTCACCCAACTTGCATGTTTTGTGCATGAAGTTAAAATTAGGTAAATGATGAAAACTCAATTTTTGATAACAACATCTAAGGTACCAAGGGGTAAAATTTACCAAATTTTAGGTAATCACATTTTGAACACCGATGTGTTAAATTTACCTTCTGTTGAGTAATACCATTTCAGAAAGCAACTGATAAAATTTACCTAGTAAATTATTGACTTTCATACTCCCATTGTATTTTTTTTAACTAATCCATTTATTTGGGTGGCTCAATTGCGTTAGATTTACGGAGCCGATAATTCATGTTTTGTTTAATTTAATGATTAAATACGAGGCCGTTTTCTCGCGGTTTACCCGAAGATAAAATAGGTGACAATTTATGGGGATGGGTTTGACAGAGAAACATAGAAATAGGATTCTATAGTCTTACACTCATACTGCATAGTTAAGTTCGTTTCGAGAATAAAAATAACGGATTGAAAAGTGCAGTCTTTATTATTTTTTATTTTATTTTATTGACATATAAGGGGGCGAGGCGCCAGGTCACCAGTTTGAGTACAAGAACTCAAACCTTACTTAATAGATCAGGGGATATTTGAATGGGCTACGCAACGTTTCCTCCCATGGGGGATTTGAATTTTGCGGGATACACTATTAGTGCACACTAGAAGTGTACAAGGATATTGCATCACTACCCACAGGACTGGGGAGGGGTTGTAGGGAGAAGAGTATACATCGGTCAGTTGCAAATATAATCGATTACCTTGTGATTAATTGTCAAGGATATCTTCCAAAATACCTGTTTTGCTTGATATTACTATAATTCAGAGCTTGCTCTCTCGTTTCAAGATGAGATTTTGCTTCTTGTTTTGCGAGTTTGTCTTGAAATTTAAACTAAAACTAGAAAATTGAAACTAAAACTAGAACTCAAATTCACAACAATTCACAAACCAGTACAAAATAGCGAAACAATATTCCTACACTGAAGCATTCTTACTGCTGTTTGTGAATAACGATGTCCATGACATTAGTACGTATCTGGCGCAGCGACAACTGTGTAGACAGTGGCCAATTGTTCTCTTCCGCGTATCTGATTATCAGATCAAACTCATTTAAGTCTGCTTCATCCAACACGTTTACATATTCGTCATCATCTACAAAACTCGCAGATTGTGATGCTTCTTCCTGCGTTGACATTGACTGCATTGTGTCCTCACCGGCATAGGAATGTCTTCATCAGGAAGAACACTTGCGATGATCTCATCATCGTCCAGCTTTTCGAATCCGGTATCCTCCTCGTCGATATCTTCGGTCTGTGCTATCTTCTCACCAATGCTTCTCGGCGTGTCTCTTATGACAGACAGCGGTACACACTTAAATTCGATTTTGCTGTTCGGTAAAAAAATTGACGAAACATTTCTGTAAACATAGCATCTTACCGATTTTTCGGTAAACATAAAAAATGTTACCGTAATTTTGTAACACTTTACCGAACGATCTGTAATGTTAAATTTTATTTACCGTATACGGTAGAAAAAAATACAATCAATACGGTAAAAACAAACAATCACTGAATACGGTAAGCACTTTACCGAACAAAACGTAAAACGAACTCTGAATCACCGAAGCCCGGTAAAGTATTATTAACTGACAAACTGTCAGCCATTTTCTATGAAGTCTCGTGGTTCCAGTGATCGGTTGTCCAGAAGGTGGTTTGGATATTGATTGATTTTAATTATTCCATGTATGTATGTAGAAAATAAACCAGCGTTAATTAGAGCTTTCATCCGGCTAGCTATAAATATTTCAAATGTGCTGATTACACGCTAAACAATCAATAGGTTCGATGTAATAATGGATTTTTATTCTAAATGATACACATGCAAAATATATTTGCTGCATTGTATCCATCTACAGGTAGAAGACAACTTCACTGACCAGCATCCGATGCAGCCGACACTCATCGTTCGTAGTATTTCGTTGACTGCGCCATATGCTGGAAAGACCTCACAGTCCTGGTCGGAATAACAACAAATATAGTTTTGCTTAATATATTTATAAACCAATAACATCCGAATATTTTGGTGTTTAATGATGAACACAAAAAAAAAATACCGAAACGGTTCGGTACCAGACTACACAAATTACCGAACTGTACGGTATTTTTGACAGATCATCTAATCTTCCATTACCGAATTGTACGGTAGTTTTTGCAGGTTCATTAAAAAATTTGAGTACCGAACGTTCGGTAATTGATTTAATTACCGAACAGATTACCGAACGTTCAGCTGTTGAAAGTTCGGTAAAAAATTACCGAATACTGTAAAATTTTCTAAGTGTGTACATCATCCTCATCCTCGATTTCACGGACATTGTAAAGCATGTTCCAAGATTTGCGAATCGAGCCAGCTGGAACTACCTCCATCACTTGAGCAACCCAAAAAGATGACGTCCGCTATGTTGTTCTTCTTCACGCACTCGTCAAACTCGTTAATATACGACAATGTACGGAGGTAGTGAGTGAATTGCTTTGTTATCGAGGTGGAATTCGTGTTTTGACGCTGTATAAAACACCGGTTGTGATTAAACCGATGCACTAATAGGTGCTTCACCTGTAGAACGCGAAGTTTAGTTTCAGCCTGTGCTAGTTTTGCTGCTAGTTGTTAATTTATATCGCAGCTTTTTCTGCATTGATCCTCACCATTTTGCAATTGCCATCATCCGTCGTGTTCATCTGCTCGAATTGTGATCCGTCATTTGAATGAACACAAACAACTCCGTCACTCGTTCGATGGCCTCTAAAAAGAGTAAAGAAAAAACAATGCCGCTAGTTCTTGCCACAACGAACGTGAATAATAACTTCAAGCGATCCAGGGAGGATTTGGACCACACCGAAGACGTAATGGAGAATTTCGACGATTTGCTGGTACGAATGAAGGCGATGATCGACGATGGAAATAAGCGCATTGAGACAAAAATTGAAGCTGGTAACCGTGCTCTAGTGGATGAAATTGGTTCTCTTCGGTGCGAGATGCAAAAGCTGAGGGATGACTGTGCTCGTGACATCAACCAGTTGTCGCAAAAGTTTACGAAAACGGAGCTGGTGGTAAAAACAAATAAAGATGCTATTGCCCAACTCGAAAAGTCTGCTGATCTCCTACTCACTGGTGTACCATACAGCCCGTCGGAGAAAACAAGCGTGTTCCTGTCCAAAGTCTCCATCGCTCTTGGTTATTGTGACACGGATGTTCCTGTCGTTTTTTCAAAACGATTGGCCCGTGTCCCTATTGCTGTTGGTACCTCACCACCGATACTGTTCCAGTTCGCCATTAAAGCAGCAAGGGACGACTTCTTTTATCGCTATTTGTCCCAAAGGAGCCTGAACCTGACCCAGCTTGGTTTCAACGTAAACAAACGAGTGTATCTGAATGAAAATTTGAGTGAATCAGTACGCCAGTTGAAAGGATATGCATTGGAACTCAAGAAGGATGGCCGTATTCGAAACGTTTTCACCAGGGATAGAGTAGTCTACGTGAAGCCCAATGCTGATTCCCCAGCTCACCCAGTCTGCAACCAAGATCAGTTGGAATTGATTGTTGCGAGTTAAAAATTAACCTTTCCCTGTTAAATCATATTCCTTCCACGATTATCCATGTATCCATTCCTTTTGTTCCCATGATTATTCCACTCCTGAAAGTAATAAATCAACGCAAACCTCTCCTCTGAATTGTTCTTATTTTCCTTCATATTTTATCCGTGTTTCCATCCCTTCAGTTTCCATGTATCCATCCGTCCTAAAAGTCTAGCTGCTTTCAATTATCATCGATTATCGTATTCATGTGTGTTGTCGGCAAAGGCCGAACTATATGGATACGCTGCTGTTGTTGCTGTTGGTGATATTGCTACTGACGCTGCTGCTGTTGCTACCGGTGTTGTAGTGTTGACACTACATTGCGTTTGCTTTCGATGATAAGCGTTAATTTCAACAAACCTCCAAGTACATGACCACAGTCGGAATAAGTACAGTTGTTAATGATGATCAATGATATTTATGTTTTAGTTTTTGTAGTCTTAGTATTCTATTCCTTCCAAATAGTTAGTCAAATTCATCTGCGATTGTCCGTATCATTCTCTTTTATTGATGTCGGTTAGTGAAGCAGGTGTTGCTCGTGCAAATAATGGTATAGCGGATATCCCGCGTGCTGTGATGAATGTAGCTCTCGATAGTGAGAAAATTAATTTGTGTCATATGAACATTCAAAGCTTGTGTGCTCGTGGTATGAGCAAATTTGAGGAATTTAGAGATTTATTTGTTAACGGTAAAATGGATGTGATCTGTGTGACTGAAACGTGGCTTAACGATTCAATATCAGACGATACTATTGCAGTTCCTGGCTATAATTTGCTTAGACATGATCGAATTTACAGCCGTGGTGGAGATATTTGTGTTTATTTCAAGCCTGATTTGGGTTGTAAAGTGATTTCGAGGTCCGATTTATTTGTTGATGTTGGTGATAGTAATCGTACGGAATATCTTTTTGTTGAGATACAGGCAATTCACGAAAAGTTCTTGCTGGGTGTTTTTTACTGTCCGCCTAGAGTGGACTGTGCTGATGTTTTGAATCACAAATTATTTGAATTTTCGCTGCTTTATTCTAATGTTATATTAATAGGTGATTTCAACACGGACCTAAGCAAAAAAAAACAACAAAAGCACGCGTTTTTGCAATGTGATTGATAATTTTGGATTTAGTTGCGTAAATCAAGTGCCAACTCATATCCTGGAGGTTGCTCTCTTATTGATTTGTTGTTGACAAATGATGAAGAATTCGTCGTTAATTTCAATCAGGTAGCTGCGCCCGGCTTTTCTAAACATGATATTATATTTTCATCGATTAATGTTTCTCGTGCTTCTTCTAATCAGCCTTAGTTCTATAGAGACTATGGACGAATTGACTACGGACAGTTATTTAGCAATCTGGAGTCAATAGACTGGTCTGTGCTCTATAGTATGCAAGACTCTGGTCTTGCAGTAGATTTCCTAAATTTTCGTTTGTTAGAGCTTTATGATACATTCGTCCCTGTCCGCACCGCCTCCTCCTCATCGGTTAATTTCCATTTTAGCGAAGAAATTCGTAATGCTATGATTTCGAGGAATATTGCTTACAGTCAGTGGACTAGCAGTAGAAGCGATATTGATCATGCGCAGTACAAACGATTGCGTAACCGTGTTAACCATTTAATAAACAGAGCAAAAGTAGATTATCACCCTTATTCTTGTTTACGTTCGTAGAGGAAACGTTCGAAAGAATGTCACATTCGTATTCCCGTTTTCGTTCGAACCGTTTCTAACCATTCGAACTTTCGAACATCGTTCGTTCGAACGAATTGCGCGATTCCCGTTTTCGTTTGTATCCGTTTTTTGGTCTGTCTCACAAACGTCACTCGTTAGTTGCGGATCTCGTAAACGAAATGAATTGTTTTATTGGAATGAAGTGTGGATTTCCCTATTTATGTGGATTTGACACAAAGTTACAGCAGAATTTAGGATTTGAATTAAACTATCAGAGTAGGCCACTCAACCGGGAAGACTTAAGAAAATCCATAATTGAAACGAACAAAGTTAACCAAGCTTACATTACAGTTACCTGTAGGAGAATACCTGTGTTGAAATGTTTATCATTTGTATGTATGTATTCATCACTTGAAATTTTGATCAAGGAAAACCAGATAATTAATGCATATCTGCTGGTCTTACTTATTCCGCAAAGGAGTTAATAGTTGAGAATAAACTTTTGACCTAAGCGTTTTGAAATCGATTAATTTGTTTCTTATGAATGTCAAGTTAGAAAAGTTAGAAACAGCAATGGCCTTTACTCTCTGTAAGACTTGATCAAGCTTTGATTATTCTAATTCTGCCATTGTATGAAGGGCCAAAAACGTGTTGGGTGGATCGACAGGCAACATCACTTATACGTTTTCACAGAGATATAAGAATCTCCTTCCAACAACAAGATTGAACAATTGGTCAAAAGAGCAAGCTATCTAACATGAGGATGCCCCAATGGGCGGGGAGAAGAGCCCACCCTCTATTCACAAACTGTTAGCAAGGGGGATTCGGCATTCCCACTCTCCACATCCAGAGTGCTTCAATCGGGTGCCCTGATGGTCCCTCCCATTCCCATGAAATATTTATATAATAGTGTATATTTTTATGTTAATGAAAAATACTGCAAGCATTCGTGTGTATTATATATTATCTTGATTCGGTTGATCCTAAAATTCAAGAAATAATAGTTCCTACAGATTCTTAAGGACTAAGGATTAGTAGTATGTCTTGAGGATTTTTTTTTAAATTCACTTAAAAATAACATAACGTGCAGATGATCTTTTTGGATTGTCAATTTGCATTACTTTTGACGTAGTACTACGTTTTTGTTTACAATACTGGGGTACAATTAAAAAAAATCGCATTGCGACCGTCACGAAAAGTGGTCAGGTTCTGAGAATTAATATCTCAGTCATTTCTCAAAAGATTTTCAAAATGTTTACACCGATCGATCGAAAGTATTTCTACGCATCAATTTCAATACAGAACATTGTTGATTTCGGGATTCATAAATGTTAAACCTTGCCTGAAAAAGTATATTAACTCCTTCAGGCCCAAAGGGTCATATATGACCACAAAAGGATAATGGCTGTATAAAAGACTGAATAATAGTGTACACTGTCTACGGCAAATTTGTTTTCCGTCACTTTTTCTATCTGGAAAATATATAAAAAAAAACATGAGTTTAAGGCCGAGTTGACGACCTAGAACATCCTGAATATGAATAAGTTCAGAACGAAAAAAAATAAATGCATTATTAATAGTGTACAGCGTTGTTTTAGAATATTGTACATATGTATACGTATTCTCTAAATTCTCGTTGATAAACGTTTAACATTTTTGTATCTAACTGGGAGGTTATAGGTCATCCAAACTGTCCTTGAGTTCAGAACATAAGATCTTCAGTAGTATCTATAGCTCCTTGGGCTATACAAAGTTACGCTATGTATTCAACCATATTCAGTGAATATTTTCATACGGAAAAATAACATTATGACATAAACGGGAATAATCTAGGTCATCCAAACTGTCCTTGAGTTTAGAACATAAGATCTACAGTTGTAACAGTAGGTGTTTGAAGTGTGCAAAGCGACAAAATATTAAAAAATATTGATTGAATAGTGTGGAAGGCTAACATACATAATTCGACAATCGTGGGATATTATAGGTACTCCAAACTGTCCTAAAAATCAAAATATAAGATCTACAGTTCTAACAGTAGTTTTTTGAGCTATATATGGGTACCATATGTATTCAAATATATTCAATGAATCCAACCTTCCAATACTTATTATTTTAGGTAATCCAAAATGTCCTGGAGTTCAGAACTTGGAATCTACGGTAGTAGCAGTAGTTTTTTGGGCTATACAATGTTAAGTCACGTAATCAAGTAAATTTAGTGAATGTTTTCGAACGTAAAAATACACAAGGAGATAATTTTGAGATGGTCTAGGTCATTCAAACTGTTTTGGCATTCAGAACTAAGGATATGACATGTTATAGGTCATCTGAACTATCCTTGAAATCTGAACAAACGACCTAGAGTTGTAACAAAAGCTTTCTAGGCTATGCTATGCTACGATGTGCATTAAAACATACTCATTGATCATTTTGGAAGAACAACAGACATTATGAGATAATCTTCGGATGTTCTAGGTTATCCAAAATCTCCTCGAATTCAACATTTAAAATCTACAGTTTTTTGAACTAAACAAAGTAACAATATGTATTCGACCAAAAAAAAAGAGTCTTTTGAAAGGTCAACCGATATAATGAGATATCTTGGGATGTTCTAGGTCATCAAACCTGCCCTGGAGTTCAGAATTGAGGATCTATAGTCGTAAAGTTAGCTATATAATCTATGAAAGGTGACGTTATGCATTCAAACACATTCAGTGAAGCTTCTGTAAGCTCATCAGTCATCATCAGACTATCTCGGGATGTTCAGGTTCATAAAAACTGACTTTGAGTTCAGAACTTAAGATATACGGTAGTAACCGTAGCTTCCTGGGCTATACAAAGCTACGATAAATATTCGAATATATTCAATGAATATTCTGAAACGTCCACAGACATCAGGTCCTCCAAACTGTCCTTCAAAACTTAAGGTCTACTTTTGTAACAATAGCTTTATGAGCTGTACAAAGTTATGTTAGTTTGTTTGGGATAGAATATCCCAAGATTATCTCATAATGACAGTTGGTCTTCCAGGACATTCATTGAATATGTTTGAATACATATCATAACATTGTATAGTGGATAAAGCTACTGTTACAACTGTAGATCTTAAATTCTGAACTCTTGGGCACTTTGGACTGCTCTCAAAAAAATAATATGTCCTAATTTTTCAATCATTTCCATGTTATTGAGCACCAAATCAATCAGAATTCACCAAATTGGTTGTATAAATTAGGCCTGAAAGGGTTAATTAAAATAATGGCATTGTACCAGCTTATTGGCTTTTTAACCATGTTTCTTTCAACCTATCTTGAATACTAATAACACCACAATGTTGTACTTCTATCATGCAATATGATTTGTTTCAGAAGTTGAACTTCAATTCACCAGAAATCTAGGGTTTTTATTCAGTAGGGCGAATCTGCAATTGAGAGACTCTCTTCGGGCTCGCTCTCTTTCATTCATAAACCAATCACCTTTACGTTTTTTATTCTACTATTTGTAGAGTATGCTTGCCAGCACTGTTGTGTTTCGATCTGTACTAAAGAGTCCCTCGAAAGTTTTATAATGGCGCTGTAATGAATGAAAGAGAGCGTGCCCGGAGAGAATCTCTCAATTGTAGATTCGCCCTAATGAAAAAAAAAACCTAGAAATGTTCTCATTTAAAACAATTTTCGCTCAAATCTCAAGTACCACCAGATATGTCAGTGAAAACTTGATTATTTACATTGATATGACAACTCGAGTATCCGAGAAACGTCAAATCTAGCACTGCTCTATGATTCGAAATGTTTAGAAAAGTCAATGTGCATCGGGTAACACTAACACTATTTAATTTCGAAAAAGGATTCGTACGAACGGGGTCGAACGAAAACAAGAATACCTTTTTCGAACTCGTTCGTATAGAGTCGTTCGAACGAAGTATGAATACGGCCGTAAACAAGAATAAGGGTGAATACCTGTGTTGAAATGTTTATGTATGTATGTATTTATCACTTGGAATTTTGATCCAGGAAAACCAGATAATTAATGCATATCTGCTGGTCTTACTTATTCCGCAAAGGAGTTAATAGTTGAGAATAAAGTTTTGACCTAAGCGTTTTGAAATCGATTAATTTGTATCTTATGAATGGTAAGTTAGAAAAGTTAGAAACAGCAATGGGCTCTCCTCTCTGTAAGACTTGATCAAGCTTTAATAACCACTGATTATTCTAATTCTGCCATTGCCATCACTTATACGTTTCCACAGGGATATAAGAATCTCCTTCCAACAACAAGATTGAACAATTGGTCATAAGAGCGAGCTATCTAACATGAGGATACCTCAATGGGCGGAGAAAAGAGCCCACCCTCTATTCACAAACTGTTAGCAATTATTTTTGCTGGCCTAATAGTTATTGCTCCTGAGTTAGAAAAACAGGAAAGATTTATTTGAAAGAGATTTAAAGACAAATGGGCATAAAAACAATGAGTAATGTTTAAATCATCTATGATGTAAAATCAATAAAACAATATTATCAAATATAATGATATTGTGAGTTATGATGAAGTAATGACAAAGATTGAACTGTAAAATCAAACACTAGCCAAATTGCACACAGCGCTGCATGAATCAGATCAGCTCAGATTTGGTAAAATGTCCATTTGCAAACCGGAAATGAAAAATACATTCAGCAATAAGTGCAAAAGTCTACCACAGATTCCGTGGCAGCTTCTTGTATTCAAGGCACTAGATACTTCTGGAGAAGAAAGCATCGAAATGATAATTGGACATATAAGACATAATAATTTAAAATAGATATAACCTATAAGGTAAAAATTGTAAAATTATAAATCATGAAAACACAAGTAATGATAAAAATGTTAATGATGATGATAAAGATGAATGGTAATGGTAATGAATAAATGTCACATAAGATAACTAATATATAGTGAAGGGAGATTATAATATGAACTGAAAATAACATCTGTGCCGACTGCTGTTTTATTCCAATTGTAGACAAACTTGCGCATCCATTATGAAAAAAATTAGACATTCTATGACAGTCATGAGAAAAAAAAGGAATTTAAAATTTTAGGTTAATTTTCAATACCTGATGACCTGGAAGACCTATAATACATCATGCAAAGGCAGTACATCCCAATTTATATGCAATAATATACTATCATATAATAACAACAAAAAAAGATAAAAAATGCATCTTGCCTCTATTTCCCGTAATGTCCTTCCATGTTATTAGGATGGATCTAAGGCAAGGATGATCCCAAAGCGGGCTGCAACTACGAACCTTCAATAAATGAACTAGATAAAAAAAAAACTACGAACCTAATTTGAATAGTAAAATTCTCAATGTGACCTCCAGGCACACATCTGTAGCAGGTGAAAAAACTACTTGATGTGATATTTCCACAATGGAACTGACTCTTAACTTCGGGTCTTGAGCCGGCCAGTTCATCGCAAGGGTTTTGACCTAAGCGTTTTGAAATCGATTAATTGATGTAGAAGGAGATGTCTCGCTCATCGCCATGAGGCACCAAGAGTGGACAGCAATGTTTTTTGCTAGAATGAAAGATATGAAGAGAAAGTTGAAAGTTCCGTCAGTGTACGGTAGGCTAGAAATAGAACAGAGGTATTGAAAATTGAGTGAAAGGGCATGGTAAAGTAGTATTCGAACCACAGGCGCTTCATTTGCCTAACATCCCACTATGGGGTAGCTCGAGGAGCAGATCACCCTGCCACCTCGACGAGGCAAAAGAAGCGCGGCAGAACGCACTCTAATACTACCGATAGCTTGCGATAGTTTTCTAGCGGTAGATTGCACACACTCTGTTTTGATGCATACATGGGCGAGAGGAGACTGTCTCCCATTGGGTTTGTTTTTGATACACAACGTCTGATAAACACTCACATTTTATTTTCTCGTCATCTCTGACTTAGAGACCTCGGAGAGAAAGGACTGTAAAGCGTTGTGATACTGGTCCCCACCAGTATGAATTAATGGATACCACCATTTATGGGTTTTACATACATTAATTGTTATGTTTGTGTTCTCCGTGCGTGGAGTAACGATTATGATGTAGAAGGAGATGTCTCGCTCATCGCCATGAGGCACCAAGAGTGGACAGCAATGTTTTTTGCTAGAATGAAAGATATGAAGAGAAAGTTGAAAGTTCCGTCAGTGTACGGTAGGCTAGAAATAGAACAGAGGTATTGAAAATTGAGTGAAAGATCGTCGAGGTGGCAGGGTGATCTGCTCCTCGAGCTACCCCATAGTGGGATGTTAGGCAAATGAAGCGCCTGTGGTTCGAATACTACTTTACCATGCCCTTTCACTCAATTTTCAATACCTCTGTTCTATTTCTAGCCTACCGTACACTGACGGAACTTTCAACTTTCTCTTCATATCTTTCATTCTAGCAAAAAACATTGCTGTCCACTCTTGGTGCCTCATGGCGATGAGCGAGACATCTCCTTCTACATCATAATCGTTACTCCACGCACGGAGAACACAAACATAACAATTAATGTATGTAAAACCCATAAATGGTGGTATCCATTAATTCATACTGGTGGGGACCAGTATCACAACGCTTTACAGTCCTTTCTCTCCGAGGTCTCTAAGTCAGAGATGACGAGAAAATAAAATGTGAGTGTTTATCAGACGTTGTGTATCAAAAACAAACCCAATGGGAGACAGTCTCCTCTCGCCCATGTATGCATCAAAACAGAGTGTGTGCAATCTACCGCTAGAAAACTATCGCAAGCTATCGGTAGTATTAGAGTGCGTTCTGCCGCGCTTCTTTTGCCTCGTCGAGGTGGCAGGGTGATCTGCTCCTCGAGCTACCCCATAGTGGGATGTTAGGCAAATGAAGCGCCTGTGGTTCGAATACTACTTTACCATGCCCTTTCACTCAATTTTCAATACCTCTGTTCTATTTCTAGCCTACCGTACACTGACGGAACTTTCAACTTTCTCTTCATATCTTTCATTCTAGCAAAAAACATTGCTGTCCACTCTTGGTGCCTCATGGCGATGAGCGAGACATCTCCTTCTACATCATAATCGTTACTCCACGCACGGAGAACACAAACATAACAATTAATGTACTTAAGTGGTTAGTTGGACCTCAACCAGAATCCGTAAGCGAATCTATTTTGAAAGTTTTAAAATAAAAAGGGGGAGGGGTGGGAAAAAAGGAGGGGGGAGGGGGTGGATATGAGGGAGGGGGGGGGGGGGGGGGGGGGGAGGTGTGGTGGGTTGTGAAAAGTTTACCGGAAAATCAATGCACAGGAATACATTTACAATAATATCGATTATAAATATAAAAACGGTAAAAATCGGCATAATCCCAATTACTTTCCGGGAGAGTTCATATATTTTTAATTAATTAATAACGTCCCGTTTTCCTGTACCAAAAAAAAAATCGCCGTTAACGTTTTTCACCAGCGCCTTCTGTTTGCAGGCGTAAAACTAATCTAAAATTATGAATGTTTACATTTATCTGACAACTCGAGTGACCGGGTAATGTCAAATACAACACAGCTCAATGCTTCGAATTGTTCCGAAACGTCAAAGTGCATCAGGTAACACCAACACTGTTTATGTTCGAAAAAGGATTCATTCGTACCGACTCGAACGAAAACAAGAATACCTCTTTTAAACTCGTTCGAATCGAGTCGTTCGAACGAATGATGGATACGGCCGTAAACAAGAATAAGGGTGTATATTTCCTCAGCGTTACGTTCCAATTATTCTAGCAAGCAATTGTGGACGAAACTTAAACAGCTCAATATTGCTAAATCTACTGATAGTCAAGTGCAGGTCTCCAATTCTGGTGATGAAATTAACATTTTTTTCAGTGAAAATTTTACGTGTGACCTTGAATTGCCACCGATTCCTCCAGCTAATCCAAATGGTTTCAGATTTCTTCCATGCAACGAGTTAGAAGTCGCTCAAGTAATTGAATCTTTTACATCAAACGCCATTGGGCTAGATGGTATTCCTTTGAAATTTATCAAATTAATTTTACCCCATATAATTACTCCAATTACTTATGTTTTCAACCTGATCTTTTCGACTTCTAAATTTCCCCGATCATGGAAAGCATCGAAAGTTATTCCTATACCCAAAAAAGCAAGAATTAACGCATTGAACAATCTGCGTCCGATTAGCATACTCTGTTCATTGTCCAAAGCTTTCGAAAAGATTGCTAAAAAACAAATGCAAGAGTTTATTAACTCCTTCAATCTGCTTACTCCGTATCAATCAGGCTTTAGAGCTGGTCATAGCACAACTTTAGCATTGCTGAAGGTCCATGATGACGTCCATGAATATGTGGACAAAAAAGGCGTAGCTTTTCTGCTTCTTATCGATTTTTCTAAAGCTTTTGATAGAGTATCTCACACCAAATTATTGAGAAAACTTTCAAACCAGTTTATATTTTCTCGGGAAGCAGTTTACCTTATAAAGTCGTACCTTAGTCATCCCACCCAAGTTGTTGAAACTCAAGGAACTCTGTCAAAATCGGTCAACATTCAATCAGGTGTACCACAAGGGTCAGTGCTTGGGCCATTGCTTTTCTCATTATTTATAAATGATTTGCCAACTGTTCTCAAATATTGTATGATACCATAGGCGTAGCCAGGATTTCAAAGGGGGGGGGGGGGGGGTGCGAGTTTTTTTTAGAGAGAGAGAGAGAGAGAGAGAGAGAATTACATCGTCTCCAACCAGTGGTTGCACATACTGAACAATTAACATTAACGGACACTTAACGGACAATACAACGCCCGGTGGACCAGTAGAGTAGGATCATTTTCATGTTCCGACAGATGGAGCGGGAATGGAGCCCCATTTATGTGACATTACGCCTGAATGCGGGTGGATTATCTTCTCTACTCTCACCCAAAGTATTTGACAATACCCGTCCGTTTCTTGCAACAAGATTAAACAATTCTAGGCTTGTTCTGGAATAAAAAAAAAAACGATTTTAAAAACTTTCGATTTTTCCCATGTTTTTAAATCAAACCACATTGAATGCCAAACATTTAACGGATCATGTTGGATTTTTGTATAGAATAACCACCGAATTTGTTTGCAGTTTGTACTGAAAATGTACTTTTTATCCGCAACCCTCTCACCCAAAGCAACACAGAAGAAACACCGTTTTTTACTCACCATGCTCACACCGTTTAAATAGATTATATTTTTTTAATGGTTGTTCAAATAATAAGTGATTAGCTTTTAACAAACATACATTTTGAGTTTTGGTGGTTTATAGCTTATGGTTTGTGTCCCCGTTGCTCACCTTTAGTATAATTATTTTATCTGATATTTTCTAAACAGGAACATCAAACATAACCTTTTAAACCGACGTAAGTAACAAATGTAAGCAAGCTGTGTTTTTTGTGCTGAATTGTTGCTACTTGCATTCTTAACACACGAGTAGTTAGTAAATAATTTAAGAAATTTTATTCATCAATGACGAAAAGAAATTCATATGCGTTCCAACAGCTATTCCTCAATATTTTAAAAATAATTTATGTACACATCTGCATCTGCGTTTTGAAATTTGAACCGATTTATCTGATATGATCCAACTGAAACACGTTCTGTCGAAACACGGTATATGTAGCAATCATGTGTATCTGAGTAGTATGAAACCAAAACGGTGTATCATTGAATTACATTAAAATTGTTGTTCAAATTCGAGAAATACAACCATTTTGCATAGTTTTCTATTCGTGGTTATTTCAGCTGCATGAAGAAACATTCGTTTTGTTTTGTTTGCTTGTTTTTTTTTAATTACATGCTGGAAAATATTATACTTACTTTTGAAAAACTTTCGAATGTCCATTTATGGTACTTCTGGATAAAATGAATCAAATAGATGCTTTAAACTGCTTATAATTAAAAAAAAAACCGTATGTATTTTACCCGATGATTCGTTTTGTTATGAAGGTTCTTCTGTTTATAAACACGCGCAGAACCATCGCTTATTCTTCCGGTCTTCCTCTAAACTCTCCACCGATTGCTTGTCGATCTGCCAAACTTGGAAGACATCTGCATGGAGTTATCTCAAATTATAATAATCCGTCCAATCTATCACAAAACGTTGCGATTGGTTGAGCGGACTGGAGATAATGAAATCCATTTGTATAAGGCCAAGTCTCTCCCGGTTGGTATTAAACCGATGAGCATGGATATCAATCGAAACATAAAGTTACCAGAAGGCACAAAATGCATCTACGGACTCTTATTTTTACGAAATCCCTCAATTTCAATTTTTAATGGATTAGCATAGATTGTTCATTAGACACTTCAACTTGATTGATACAGTTATTAGTTACAGCAGTGCAATAGATTGTAGTATACAGTAGTAAAAATTGTAAGTTACGAAAAAAGAGTTTGGTTCGAGCATCGGCTGTGAAAGGTTGTGTCGATGCTTTATTACGCACTATTTTCCTATAGAACATGGCGCGTTTCGTGTTGTTTCGGTTATCTATAATTCGGTGTAACGAGTGATCGAGTGAGCACAGTAAGAGAACAACGAAGCGTCTCTCAAGTGTTCATAAAATTATCCTTGTTTTCCTAACGGAAAACCACCATCACACTTTGTGAGTGGCTCCAATAGCATCCTTATTATTGGTTTAACTCAGATCAAATCGGATTTCCAACATTATAAAAAATCACCTTGTTTTTCCGATGAAAAAACACCATTACATCCTTACTGTTGTAATCGGTTCGAATCAGAAATCGGTACTAGTATTTAAATATTTTACTAAACGAAGCGTGAATTTAGCTTATTGTTTACCAAAACGAACCCTGCTGCCACCCAATCTTGTCATCCAAAATCCCAGTGATTTCTCGTGGAAGTGCGGCGGTGGTCTCGGCTTCCAATAAAACGTCCAAATAAACGGTTAACGCATTCCCTACCAATTCCTTATTTGACTACATTCGTGCGAGGCCAGCGCCGGTATTGCCTTAGTTTGGGATCACCAGTTTTGCACATTGAGCATGTTTGCATCATCTGTTGATCTTCTGAGTAATAACAGCTGAACTGGCAGTAACGGAATAACAACTTCGGGCGGTCAATCATTCTCATTATCCTGCTCATGCTCATAAAAACGGATAAATTATTTGAATAGGATAAGACAACTGCAACTTCTCGCCCTGACTAGCTTGCTGTTCTGCTTCTCACATCGCTGACTTCAAACTGTAAGATATGGATCAACATATATTCACAATAATATGGTGACCTACAGTCTGTAAACGAGTTACGGCGAACGAGAACCCTAAAACGGGGAAAGCGGGGAACGGGGCGGTTGACCCGCCCCCGGCACGCCTATGTAAAAGGCGAAAGTAACAATTCGACAAAAAAAAATTCATTAGGGCCTAACTGACAAACGTAAACAATGGCTTTTTCCGCGAATCTCTCGTCATTGAAAACTCCCCTAATCAATCTACCACAATCATTTCGAAGAGGAAGAGTTCACCTACTCGATAGAATTGGAGGCTTACATGGGTAGCATTTGTGCCACGAGAAATTTACGGAAGAACCGTTGTTTACGTTTGTAAGTTAGGCCCTAATGAAAAATCTGTGTCGAGTTGTAAACAATGATTTAAAACGTAAATTTCCTGGAAATGCCAGGTTGCTAACATCTATATCCACTACCGAAGGGAAGGTAATAGGCCATATGAAAAAAAAACGAGTAAATACTCACAAGCGAACCAGTTTGAGTAAAGTAAACTGTTTGAGCATTTGCTCATATTCGTATGAATAAAGCTGTACTTTACTCGGAGTAAGTTCGAATTTCGAAGTTAACATTTGCTCTGTCAAAAAAAAATTTCTTGTTTTTCTTAGGTACACAGAGAGAAATTTGATAGTCAATTTTACCATTATTGGGGGTTAAGATGACTATTGCAGTATAGTGATTTTGAACCGACTATGATCATGGTCAAAACGTCCATTAAAAATAGTTGATCCAACATTTGCCATAATGTCGGAATAGTCCTTGTTACCATGATCATAGTCAAAAATGCCATGAACGTGGTGAATTCGACCATTTTCATGGTTATTGTAACCATTATATGCGATAGTCATCCTGACCATGATTTAATTGTCGGTACAACGATGAAATTTTTCTTAGAGTAGAAAAAAGCATTGTTGGTACACTAAAAAAAAAAAAGGTCTGAAATATCAATACGGTAAGATGTCTGACGATTCCTTCAACGAGGCGTATCTGGAGGATGAACTGAATCACAGTAAGTCTATTATATTTACCAATATTACAAATATGCTAACTATATCTTTTTTTTTCTTTTCATGTTAGGATAGTGAAAATGGAAATCAGAACCCAACAGGCAGCAAAACTACCGGCAAAAAAACTGCTGATGGTGCGAAGTTTGTGGATATTCTGGCATCCTTTGGAAAAGCTCTGCTGGGAAAATCTCAAACGCCGTCAGCGAAGCAGAAAAAGACATGTCCGTTCAGCAAATGACGAGGAAAATAAACAACATGAGGCAAAAAGTCAAAGTAAAGTCGGACCGGAAGCAGACTGGAAACCGAAAAATTGTTCTGGACGAATTGGAAAGAATGTTTTTCCAGTTGATGGGGGGGCGTTGTGTTAGTTGAATCGCTAGGAACTTGGAAGTTTCGGGAAATTTTTTTAAATTGGATTTTCTGTTGTGATGAGAATTTAAAACAATTTGGGGTTGTTGTGGTGTAAATCAAACAATGCAAATAGATGTGGGGGAGGGCGTTTCCACAAAAATATTTATTTGTAACTTGGATTTCGGGATCACCAAAAACATTCATCCTTTGTTTATATGATAATGCTCCTCCTCGGGTTTCAGAATCATCTTCTAAAAATGTTTGTGCAATCACATTTTCTCGAAAAAAACCGTTTGAGTTGCTTGAAGTTATCATCGTCTCCTTCTCGTCATGTTTTATAAACTTTCACTGAACGATCAAAGCTTTGATAAACACTGTTTACGTCAACTACCATTGGAAATGATAAATTTACAAAACCGCCCACGTACATTTTATGTTGTTCCTTCCACGCAACACACGATTCTTTTAGTTCGATTTTAACTGAGTATGCTGTACAGGTGACTCAAAATTTTGTGAGCATTTACTCAGATTATTCTTTTTATTCATATGGATTTGGATGTTCGAAAAGTTCTAATATCAGACAGAGACTATCAGCTTTGTACTCCTAAAAGATGGTTGCCACATTTCGAGATATGCTGTTAATCCTTGTCATAATTAGGCTAACTAACCGAAGCGCCAAGCCACTCTCAGAAACCGAACTAACACCAACAATCAATATGCAACTAGCGATTTGAAATTGGTTCACTGTTGTAGAACCCCTTGGTCCGGAGTACACCCTGAAACCAGCAGCTAACTATACAGAGAGAGGAATTTGATGGTCAATTTTTCCAGTATTGCTGGGGTTAGGATGACTATTGCAGTATAGTGATTTTGAACCGACCAAGATCATGGTCAAAACGACCATTAAAAATAGTTCGATCCAACTTTTTTCCATAATGTCGGAATAGTCCTTGTTACCATGATCATAGTCAAAAATGCCATGAACGTGGTGAATTCGACCATTTTCATGGTTATTGTAACCATTATATGCGATAGTCATCCTGACCATGATTTAATTGTCGGTACAACGATGAAATTTTTCTCAGAGTACATATTTGCGCCTTTGTTTTGATTTGCTGTGTTATTTTGACAGAATATTTGAGAGTGTGTTCGTGTGAGTTCATTATTAGGGGCGTATTAAGCTTGGGACCGAGCTTGGGACCGATGTGCTAGTACTGACTGAGCCAAGAAAAAAATCGTATTTGTTCGGGACCTACTGGTCTTAGAGTTAGTCTATGCTAACACCCTCAGATAGGTGTCACCAACGATATCAACCATCGCTACAAAACCAGCGTCGAATTTGGCGGATGATATAACGGATGCTCTGAATCTTGGCAATGAAGAATAGATGAATCCGAAACTGGCTATGGGCAAGTCTTTGGTATAAAAGACCCCCGAACAGGTGGCCAGGGGCTGTTTCGTTCTAATACGATATTCCATCAACACCAGTATACGGGATCGCGGTTCTACTCGAGTGGTCTACCCACGTAGAAAAAGTTACTATCGGGCTTGATATAGTGCCCAGTGAGAAGCGTCAGGGTGGTTTTACCACGAGGGATTGTTATAAGACTGAGTGGTGTCTTTAGGACTGAAAGCAACTCGATTTGACCTGAATTCTTCCTGGTATTGCTAATGGTCTTTCGGAAGTCGCATGCTCGTTGTAAAACGTTACGAACATCCCTCGACAAATCCACTCAGTGCAATGTGTGACGCGAAAAATCTGGTGTTCCATTCAAGTGTGTCTAGACGTCCGTCGCCAGACGAGGGTGAAACAGGATTTATCCCGACCACGTGCTCCCGAAAGGTCAGCGCGAAATACCTCCTCGCTCCGGAGTCCGCCAGCTGCCGCATTCCCCACCATCACGGCGATCGACGAATCGCATCACGACCATAAATACGACGGCATTCGCTACTTCGGCTTGACCACTACGACAGTTACCGCCTCTATCTCACAACGATGGCGCTCGTTATCAGGCTCTCCTCACACACACAACGGCGACAATCGCTCCATCTCTTCATCGCATCGTAAAATACGTGAGTAGTTATCCCGTCCAATGTCCCGCAGCGAAGACCCAGGTCATCCTCTTCCCATACTCCAATTCTCCCAGACTTGTTCCGCCTAAGGATTGTAAAATTAGCCTAAACAACACAACGGTAGAATGGGCCAAATCAGCTGTCTATCTTGGCGTTACCATAGACAGCAAGCTGATTTTCAGGGAGCAGGTTGACAAAACTGTCACAAAGTGTAACGTTCTGTTGAAGCTACTGTACTCATTGACCAACAGAAGGTCTACATTATCCCTGAAAATCAAGCTTGCTGTCCACAAGCAAATCATATTTCCAGTCATCGAGTACGGCATGCCAATCTGGGAGGGTTGCGCAAAAACACATCACCTGAAGCTTCGGCGTGTTCAAAATAACTTCCTCAGGATGATCCTGAACACCCCTCCGAGGACAAGAATATCTGAGGTCCACCGTCTGGCCGAGATAAAAATGCTCGATGATCGTTTTAGTGGAGTTTACCAATCGGTCACGCTGCCCGACATCGGATCACCAGATCATCCAGAATCTGGTTCCCCACCCCCTAGGATTTTCAAATTGTAGCCATAGTTTTAGTTTAAGTAGGTTATCAAATTTTAAACAACAATGCCAATTGTTTATGAATGCTGATTTATGAATGAACTTCCAAGTGAAATTATTAAAAAGCTGTAGAGCCTTCAGGGCTAAATCAATTAGAATGTTAAAATGGGATGTAAGTCAAAAATAATTCAAATAAAAACAATTTTAAGTAAAGCCCAACGTCCTATTGTTTCCGTAATTCCCCAACGTTTTTTTTATGCGCATATTGTTTGTAAAACGAAGTGATTTCCCCAGATTTCATATGATCTAGTTTTGTTTTCTTTAGTAAATTTGCATGAATGTTTCAACCAATCGCTTGGAAATTCCACAGTAAAATAAGTACCAAGTACCAGACTATGTACGCACGGGTAAATGCTCCAATTTATCGCCTAATTACCTTGATTTGCCCTGAGAGTAGATGATAAGTGCGGAGATGTAGAAGATCAGCTATTTCGATGGCGCACGAGTAAGAGTTTTGTTACAAAAGTAAATCTTCATACAAATTCATTGAGTTATCTCAAATTATAATAATCCGTCCACTATATCACAAAACATTGCGATTGGTTGAGCGGATTGGAGATAATGAAATCATTGGGTATAGGACCAAGTCTCCCCCGGGTGGTTCTAAATCGATGAGCTTGTATATAGTGGAAGCACAGTGTATTATTCTGTAAATTTTAAATTTCGACCTAAATTTCAGTGAGCGAGATAAGGCGCTATAACCTTGGCAAATTATTGCCAGACTTTTGGTTCAAATGACCAAAAGTCCACCCACAGAGCAAAAGGAGCATAAACTAATCTTTCTAGCATCTATGCTCCCAACGATAAATAAAATTATCACATTATTTAACTCTATATGGAGGCGTTGTCGGACAGGAGGTCACGCTTTCTTTCCTTCCCTTGATTCGGAGTAGTAGAGCGATTTCAGACACTCTTTCTGGAATCGCTCTATTTCTTGGAATCCTCTATGCGGCACACACTACGCAGTTGGCTCTGGCCGATGACAAGAAAAATGATGCATTCCAGAAGACGTCATTTTCCAGGATACTTTCAAGAATTGGCTGCGTTAGTGTGAGATTAGATTAGATTAGATTAGATATGGATTTGGATGTTCGAAAAGTAAATACTCAAATTCTTGCTTTTGTCATATCGACGTGAGTAAATGCTCAAGTAAATGGTTTGACGTACGCATTTGAGCAAAGTAAAAGCTTTTACTCACTTTATTCATATGACCTAATAACTCCCTGTATCTGTTTCTGGTGCTATTTTGTTTGTGGGAGCAAGCAGATCCCAGAAAAATACGCTAGATGTCATTGTTTACAAATGTTACTTTCGACCTTTTGACTATTTTGGCTAGAAACATGGTAAGCCAACTTTTAGGTTATCTGTGGGAAAACAAACAATTTTTGCACGACGATAGGCATGACAGTGTGCGTGCGTTAAACGTCACTAAGCTTAATATTTTCTTTAACGTGACTTTGAGTTCAATTTAATAAACTGCCAGTAACGTTTTTGGGCTTACTCAAATCATCTTGCGGTCTTGGATAAAGTTTTTAGCCATATTATTTTCTTCGACTAAACAGTATTCGTCGAGTAGTCTTGTCAGAAACCTGCCTAGATCGTTGATCTTCAGGTGAAATCGGGTTTACTCCAATGGTTTCTTCCGCAAAGTAGTTGTTGAGGAGATTGTGATTGTTTCGTCTTCAGCACAGTTGCAAGACTGCTATAAAGTAAGGCGTTGTTGGAAGACTGCTTTCCCTTTTGCCACCTCAGAAAATCGTCCACCTAAGTTTCGTTTTTGCGACTAAAGGTACTGGCGTTATCCAGTCTCATGAGAATTCTGGGCACTGCATTCGAAACGCTTTACATTGGAAGTCCTTTCAGGTGTGGAAACTGCTTGGAAAGTTGCTCATAGTCAAGACTTTGTTGAGGTAAAATCAGGCGAGGCACAGTTTGGACTTCCAAAACGGTATGATCCGATCCACAATGGACTCCAGTTATCTGCAGCTCTACTTGTCGAGATGTCAGTTCTCTCCTAGTCACGCTTCCGGTCCATAGAATGCACAGAAAACTGATATTTCCACTCTAACCAAGCTCTTCGTGTACTGCTTCTTCCATCAGCATGAGGTTAGATCCGTCATCCAGAAACGCGAAACCTGAGACAGTTTCCCATTATAGGAAAGAATGATTTGAAAAGTACACCGGCTTGAAGAGAACAGTGAGCGAAAAAACCCTTGAAGAACTTTTCTCATGAACAGTGGTGAAAGGTTTTAAATTTGATGGATTCAGCAAACAACCGTACAACCCTCGTCTTCGCAGGATTGTTTCGATCTACAAGGCCACTTACCGTGGCTGTCCAAGCAACGTTGGGATAACTTTAACTTACCGACAAGGCGCTTTCTGTGATCCACCTGAATTCACTGAATTTAACAGTGAGGGTTATTCCGAGAGTCGATGTGACTTTTGTCACTTGGTGAAGTGAGGAAAGTCACGCGCAGTGACGTGACTTTCTGGGCAAATAGAATGGAGAGACACGTAAGTCACTTTTCTCACTTCACCAAGTAACAAAAGTCACTTCGACTCTCGGAATAACCCTCAGTATCAAGATTTGTGACCGTTTCTATTACACGCTGGGCATGACCTTGGGGTTATCGTTGCGTATTTTGGATGATATTCCTTTTTCGTGCTCGTGATCATACTCTTAAACGTGTTTCCGGAAGAACTCTTCTCATCCTGGAGCTCTAGGACAATCTGGGAGGCCGCCGTGTTTATAGCGTCGCAGGTGTCCTGGTCTTGACACATTCTCTGGACCAGATTATCCGGGCTCATGGCCATCATGCCGTTCATTTCATCGTTGAAGCGAAGACACATGAAGAACACATGTTCTGTGGTTTCCTCCGCTTCCGCGCATATGGGACACGCGAACTTTTGCAGATACTGTCTGAAGCAACCGTGGCCTGATAATATCTGTGTCAAGTGGAAGGTAACTTCCCCATGTCACCGACCGACCCATCCGGATATTTCCGGAATTAGTCGGTGGATCCACCGACCTTTGGTGGGATTATTCCACTCCCTCTGCCACTTGACCATTGATGCGACTCTAGTGGTCTTACGGATACCTCTCGTGTCTCTTTGCTCGAAACACTCTACGTCTTCTTTTATGATGATGCCGATGGGCAGCACCCTCGCTAAGACGCAGACCGCGTCGCGTGACACTGTCCTCTATCTGGCATATTAGCCTGTGGGAACTTTCGAGCTTGCCGAGCAAGCTGTTAGGACAGGGCGACGCTGGCCAAGAGCTTACGCTTGCTCCCCTGTACCGCTGTGCTTTTCGACATCATGCGGGATAATGCCGATATAGCCATGGAGGCTTTCTTGCAGGTGTGGTCGACGTGGCTGATAAAGGACAGCTTATCGTCGATCATAACCACCAAGTACCTCAGGGATCGCTTAGAGGTGATGGTGCAATCACCAGCACTGATCGTAGCTCTTTGCTCCGATTTCTCATGATTGACCACAGTAATCTCCGTTTTGTGGTGGGCTCGCTCCAGTTTCCTGGAGCGCAACCATCCCTCGAAAATATCGATGGAGTGCGAGGCCGTTAACTCCACCTTCTCTATAGGTAATGTTAGAGTAATGTCATCTGCGAAACCGACAATCTTTACCCCGTTTGGGAACTTCAATTTCAACACTTCGTCATTCATCGTGTTCCAGAGCACCGGGCCCAGAATTGAACCTTACGGAACTCCTGCGGTGACTTGACGCCATTGTGTTGTATACCCATCCCCGATTTCGGAAGTAGTTGTCCAGAATCCTGTACAGGTACCCAGGAACCCGGAGGCGTTGGAGCGAGTTGGCGACAGCCTCCCAACTGGCGCTATTGATCGCATTTGTCACGTCCAGGGTGACTACTGCACAGAAGCGAACTCCCAGCCTCTTACGTTGGATTGCCACCTCTGCCGTCTTGGCGACGGACATGATGGTATCCACCGTTGACTTCCCTTTACGGAAGCCAAACTGGTTGTTGGACAGGAGATCTGTACTCTCAGTGTACTTTGACAACCTGTTGAGGATTACCATATCCAGCATCTTACCCGTCGTGTCCAGCAAGTATATCGGACGGTATGCTGATGGATCAACTGGTGGCTTCCCTGTCTTCGGTAGCAATACTAGAGTCTGGATTTTTCAGGCGTCCGGGAAGACGCCCTCGTCCAAACATCTTTGCATCACCACCCTGAACATTTCGAAAGCCAAAAACGGTTACCGATGTGTTGACCGCAAGGTTGATTAGGCGGATGGATTTTCTTCTGCACGCTCTGTTTCTGCAAATCAACTGCTTCCTTTCGAACGTGACCTTTAGAGTAGAGTTGTGCAGGAACTTGACATTCCACTCGTGGTTCCGTAACTGGTAACGCAGATTACTTTGGAACTGACTGATTCGTCGGTGGAAGCTGCCGTTTAATTAGACATGATGGATGTTGTTTCTGTTGATCTAGTTGATTCGCGTTGGGATTCGGTGTTAAGGTTGACTGCGCAGACGGAGAGGTGGTAACAGCATACGTCGTTGTCCCTGTTCCTAGAGGATTGCTATTGGCAAGCAAAAAAAATTGGGAAAAAAATGTGGCAAGGGGGTGTTGGGGGTTTTTTTTTGTGTTATTTGAGTGTTATTTTTTTTGTTGAGGAGGAGGACGGCGACGTATTATATAGAGGGGGGGGGGTTTGCTGCTGCTGCTGTGTGTGTTTTATAAATAGGGGGGTGTGGTGGAGTGGGGGGGGGGGCGGGTGGGGGGGGATAAGTGATTTTTTGGGGGGGTTGTTGTGGGGGGTGGAATACCCCCCATGTGTGGGGTGATGTATTGTGTGGGGGCTGTCCTCGGGGCGGGGGAGAGAGACTACACGCTAAGACTCAATTACCCATAAAAAGGTAATTGTTTCACCCATATATGGGTAACTGATGCAATACTCATAATATGGGTAAATTGTACTCACAAAAGTGGGTCAACTTCACTTACAATTTGAGTTAAGTGATATTACCTAAATATGAGTAAATGCATATTACCCATATTTGGATGAAAAAATAAACATTGGCAGTTCGTAAGCTTCATTGGATCGAGTAGGTTGGTTATCATTCCATCTTGCGATACAACTGATTGAGGTCCATTACGAAAGTTGGAATTGCGTAGTAGAAGATGGAAGAACTGAAAAAAACATTTGGATCCGGATTCGTTCCGAAAATTGAGCGGTGAGAAGGTTGTGGCAGAGTTGTGACCTTGGAATTGTACAGAGAATACACTACGATGAGAGGGAGTGGGAGGAATCACAACATCTGAAAAAGTAATGCCGTTCTTGTTTTTTAACCTGATGGGTTCAACCATTCGATCAATAATTGTTTTGATCAACTGTTAGTAATTTCTTTTTAATCACTTCTCAGCAATATTTGTATTACTTGTTATGGAACAAACAATCAGCAGTTAGTCCAATTGCTAAGGTAGTAGTATAATTGAAGCACAGAGAAATCCATATCCATATCCATATTTGCGTCTAATTTCAATATAAGGTTTTAGATTTACCTATATTTGCGTGAAATTTACTTTAAATTGGTTACCCATAAATAAGTAAACATTACCTATATTGTTAGTTAACCATGTGTACTCAAATATGGGTAATGCGACTTTACTCATAAAATGAGTATGTGCACTTTTCCGCTATTATGGGTAAAGTTTACTCATATTTAAGTAAACTGATCTTAGCGTGTAGGAAAGGAAGGGCAAACAGAGAACGTGTTTTCAGATCAGCGAAAAGCGCAGGAATCACTGAAGGTATCGCGAGCTAAACAGGCATTTCGTCCTCGTGTTGTAGCCACAGGTCAGACCTTTCTTGCTTACTTTAACACGAAAAAGCAAGAGAAGCAGGTGATTGAAATCGAAAAAGCTCGGAGAAGAGAAGATAGAGAGCAAAAAAAAAACAGCGGCAGGAAATGAAAAAGAGAAAAAATAAATCAAAAAGTGAAGGCCGAAAAACGTACATCAAAATATCCTAAAAAGAAACGCTATGTGTAAGTTTGCCATAGGGGCTTATGGATAACATTGTATTTTCATAAATAATCTTAACCTTTTAATCCTTAATTCAAATTTCGTTTTTTTTTTTGTACGCAAAACGATGAGCGGTAAATGATGCCATAAAGTGGTAACACTTTAATTTTTTTTCACTATTAACATTTATTTATTGCATTTCAATATTTTTCCTATAAAAACAATAGTTTTGCGTTGCTCATAACGCAACTTGCAGTACAATTTCTCTTAAGATCGATTTTTTTAAAACGGAGGATCGTTAAGATACTTTGTTAAATGAGCGGTGGATGACGACCTTACGATAGTTGGCACTATCCGCACTATGGGAGACCCCAAGCCACTCGGCCTAGTCGCGCTAGCCGTTTCTGACCCTGCGGTTGAGTTCGGTGGGCGGGTCTACCAACCTCTTCGTTCAGGCAAATATGCATTTGTTTTCGACAATTCTCCGCTCAATCATTCTCCGTGTTATAGTGCCTGCAATCGACATCCAACTACGACTAAGTTTTACAAATTAGACACCGAGACGCACAATTGCCACCAGCTCTAAGGAAGCCCCTAGTCCACTCAACGCAGTCGAGCCTCACCTGCCAGCGATCAGCAGCCGTCCCGGTCCTGTGTTTGAGTTGAGAGACGGGGACTTCCGGACCTCTACTTCAGGCAAGTACACTGCTTTTTCGGAAAACTCGTTCCCTGAATCGATTGTTGTTTCCAGTCCATCTCCAACAAGACAGCCTCGATCTATCTCTACAAACCGGACATTAAGACGATCGAGACCGAACGTTGCAAACGATAAAAAAGGCCTTGCTGTGAAACGCCGTTGTCAAGACCTCATAATTTACTACCAAAATATCGGGGGAATGAATTCTGACGTCAACGACTATCGACTGGCAGTATCGGATCACTGCTATGATTTGATTGTACTAACCGAAACTTGGCTTGATTCCCGAACGGCCTTCCCTCGAGCGTTCGGGAGTGAGTATGAGGTCTTTCGCTGCGAACAAAATTCAAAAGCTTACGTCTACTGGAGGTGGTGTTCTCGTGGCAGTTCGATCCAACTTGAAGGCAAGAGTCATAGAAAGTGAGGTGTGGAACTGTGTGGAACAAGTCTGGGTCGCCGTCAATCTGAGTGATTGCAAACTGTACCTATGTGCGGTATATATTGCACCTGACCGGGTTCGTGACAACGATCTAATCGAAACCCATTGCCGATCCGTTTTCGCGATAATGGAGAATGCAACTCCTGTTGACGAGATGATCGTCCTTGGCGATTTCAATCTAGCTGGTAATCACGTTCGAGACTTTGACGGCTCTTCTGCTACTGTGTCATACGATTTCCGGAAAGCTGATCACCGTAGTATCATCAGCGTGCTGTCTAACATAGCCTGGAAGAGCATCCTCGATCCTGAATACGTCGATTTCGCTGGGCAAACTTTTTTACACGTCTTGGCATATGTCATTGACAGGCACGTTCCGAAAACAGTCCACCAAAAAGAGTCGCAACTTCCTTGGCAAACTAGCGAATTTCGAAAACTGAAATCGACTAAGAGAGCGGCTTTGAGAAAATTTCCTCAATATCGTACGCTTGCGCTGAAAAACCACTACGTAAGGCTCAATTATGAGTTCAAGCGAGTCAGCCGTCGATGCTACTCGTCATATTTACGAGGGATTCAGTCCAAGCTCAGGTCGCATCCGAAGACTTTTTGGAAGCACGTAACCGAGCAGCGCAGAGAGTCTGGCCTACCATCTTCAATGGTGCTAAACGGTGAAGTCGCTTCATCCCCGCAGGAGATATGCCGCCTGTTTTCCGAAAAGGTTTCCAGTTCCGAAAAGTTTTCTCCGGCAAGAGATTGACTGATGAACACGTTACATCAGCAGCTAACAATGTGCCACTATACGGTCAAGCTCTGGGTACAATCGATAACAACGTCAACATGATTACAACCGCCGCAAAACAACTCAAGTCGTCCTGCAATCCTGGATCTGATGGTGTTCCGTCAGTATTCCAGAAGAGACACATTACCTGATTACTGACACCGTTGCTTCGCCTATCCCAAATGTCCGTCGTAAGAGGAGTGTTCCCATCCTGCTGGAAATTTGCACATATGTTTCCGGTCCACAAGAAAGGAAGCAAAGGAAACATGACTAATTATCGTGGAATCACTTCGTTGAGCGCGATCTCGAAGCTATTTGAGTTAGTCAAGCAATATCTAAGTTGTGATCAACACGGTTTTACTTCCGGTCGTTCCACCACCACTAATCTACTGTGTCTTACATCGTATATCACGGATAGTATGGCTGAACGAGCTCAAACTGACGTCATATATACCGTCTTGTCAGCAGCATTCGACAAGCTGAACCACGCCATTGCGATTGCCATTGCCGATTGCGAAACTAGAAAAGCTTGGGGTTGGCCCCGAATAAAAAATTACATCAGCCTGATGTCTGATTTCAATGTCTACATCAACATGAAATTCAAATGTACATCTTACGTTGAACATTAGAGATCAGAACGATTTCGCTGTATTTAGGCAAGGTAACATGATGTTAACATCAGACATTTTCAAACAAATTTTTCTATTCCAATATCCCTTTAATGTCATGACTTTTTTACTTTTGACATTCAAACAAAATGTTTTTCTGATGTTTTAAGGTACCAAAGCTTATTGATGTTTTCAAATGTATTTGAATAAAACAGCATAGTCAAAGGATTTTTGATGTTTTCAGATGTATTAAAGGTTATGAATAAACATCTTACATAGGGTAACGGGATGTAATGTTAGCCTAGCTCCTTCATTCGGCCTATGTACCAGATATGCCATTAAGTCGGTGATAATCAACAAAATCATATTGCTATCATGCTAATTGGTTCATTCCGACGCAATTGAAACATTATTAATAAATTTAAAGTTGTTCACTTTCGCGTAATTTTCGATTTCCACAACTTTTTAGAGACTATGACTTTACTGATTATGCTAAACAGATTATAGACACGATCTTAAATGATCTAAATTTGACTAAATTGAACTTATTAACCGAGTAATGCAGACATCTTGGCACACAAATACTCACACAATATAAACTAACTGTTTACATAGGTAAAATAACAATAATTTTCAAGAAAACCATAGACCCAATGTAAGAAACATATTTTTTTCTATGTTCCCAACTATGGCCTGTTGTAGTAAAAGCGTTGTAAACATTTTGTTATTGGTAAAATTTACAATAAAAATGTCTGAGTTTCGGTTGTATATTTTTGAAGTAACTCATCGAAACACAAACCAAAGGAAAAAAATCTGAGTAAAGTGAATTCTAATGTTTTCAATATTAAATGGCCGATAAATCATATGTGAAAATCACTTAGGTGTTTAAAAAAAAGTATTATTCCGTTATGTTTTGTCAAATTTGGTGTTAGGTAAAGCGAATATAGCTGGCAATGCCTAAAATCAGAAAATCAGAAGAAAAACCGTTCGAAGGCTGCGTTTAAAAGTAAGTGTATCGAATGGGACGAAATTGTATCCACAAATAGACCCAATTTTGTGCTTATAGACCGATATTACATCCACATCCCTTGAAAGTTTCTGACTTTATGAAATGAGTTATGTAACTTTTCGTGATACATACTACCAAATAGCTTTTTGAACTTATCTAAGCAAGTGTATAACTAGTTAAATATCGCTTCCAGCTCAAATACTTTATCAGTTATAATAAAAATTGTAATCGATCGTTCAATATTAGGCTGAGTTAAAAACACATACCCATGTTTGATGTATTCAGTTGTAGAAAAACGTGACCGTGTATCGTTTCCGGATGTTTTCAGTTGTAGATAATAACATTAAAACCAAATAATCTGAAAGGACATGGATTTCAACGCAACGTGTGATTGTTATGACACAGGATGTATTCTGGCTTATTATGCATGCAACATTTACTTCACAAAGACCTTTGGTTCTATCGTTCTATTGTAACGTTTCATTCTTATGTTGTAAGAAGTTTTCTTATGCTGCACTCTTTTACAGTAGAATGAAGTTTATTTCTAAGGTAACGGCCAATTCTAATGTCATCAGATGTGTTTAGAAGTCTTAGGTACACAACATTTCACACATACATAACGTTTGATTTTCATGTAATTTTAGACTCAAGTTTTATAGGACGTGTTCTGATGTTAAATTTAACATCATCAATACGTTTGTTTTTAATGTGAATTTAAATATGTTGTATTTATATGTACTAGGGCGTAACTTCGAACTCTGAATACATATAGAATAGGACAACCCACATTCAAATTTAATGTTTGGAAGATGTCTGCTAATATTTTTTGCATCACCATTTCTATTCGCGACGGCAACTTTCTGCGATGGTTTCGCTCATATCTTACCGATCGACAGCTGATGGTTACTATCGGGAACTGCCAATCCGGCATTTATCGAGCCCGGCAGGGGATCCCCAGGGGGGTCACCGGGGACCGTTGATCATCCTACTTTTTTTCAACGATGTGAATGTGGTGATAGAGGGCGCCCGCGTCTCGTATATAGAGGCTCTTGAAATCTTTTTTGGGTTTTGTGGGACACACGCCTTCATTTTCCTCCATCGTTTATTCGAAGTTTTTGGCGGGTGGTGCATTTTAAATAGAATGGTTGTTAACTCGGCGTGGTGTGTGGTGCGCGCTTGTTGTCGAAAAAAACCAAAATCATATTTACCTACTCTGAGACAAATTTCATCGTTGTACCGACAATTAAACCATGGTCAGGATGACTATCGCATATAATGGTTTAAATAACCATGAAAATGATCGAATTCACCACCTTCTTGGATTTTTGACTATGATCATGGTAACAAGGACTATTCCGACATTATGGAAAATGTTGCATCAACTATTTTTAATGGTAGTTTTGACCATGATCATAGTCGGTTCAAAATCACTATGCTGCAATAGTCACCCTAACCCCCAATAATGGTAAAATTGACTATCAAATTCCTCTCTGTGTACAGACTCGAAGGATCAACAGAAGATCGTGTGGATCCAGTAAAAGATTTGGGAATCATTCTGGACTCACAACTTTCATACAAGCAATACATCTCGTATGTGGTTGATAAGGCGTCGAGGACATTGGGCTTCATCTTCAGGATAGCAAAAAAATTCTCCGACATCTACTGCCTCAAATCAATGTACTGTTCGCTGGTGCGATCCACATTGGAGTACTGTTCTACAGTTTGGAGCCCAAATTACAACAATGGTGCTGAGAGAGTCGAGTCCGTTCAACGTCGCTCTCTTCAATTTGCTCTAAAAAACCTGGGGACCCGTTTCATCTGCCCAGCTATGAAAATCGTTGCCAGCTTATCGATCTGGAGCTTCTCCGTACCAGAAGAGAAACCTAGAGGACGATTTTTATTGCAGATACATTACAAGGCAGAATAGACAGCTCTGCAATCCTGGAGCAAATCAATGTTAACGTCCAACCTACAGCGCTTTGAAACAACATGATGCTAAGACTACCTTTCCGCCGTACCAGCTGCAGCATGAACGGTGCCATCGGTGGATTATAGCGAGTATTCAACCGGGCTTCTCATCTGTTCGACTGCGTCAGTTTAAATTTTCCCGCGATGATGTTTTGTTATGCAGTCATAAAATGGAAGCTCCAATTAATACCTAAAATTAAAATTAGGCCCCCAGTGCTGAAGTCATCTCCAGGCCGTATGCAGTAGTAACTAGATTTCAAAAGACCATGAAAATTGCCAACCAATATTTCTTAGGGACGACATTCAGGCCATTCGGGCCTTTGGTGTATTTTGTTTTGACGTATTGGTGTTGTGAAATCAACCCCAAATATATTTTTTTTTTTTTATTTATTGAGAGTGAAATTTTTTTTTTAAAATCACTCTAATTGGAGTGGGCCCGTTTGTTTGGTATTTTAACACCGCGGTATCTATTAATATTATTATACTAAGTATTAGTATGTGTTATTTTTTATATATTTTAGCAGTGGTGGTAACGGTTGACATTTTTCAGTAACAGTTTACTTCTAAAAATAATTGTCACTGGACAAAGCTAGCAATTGTTGCCTACACCTCCCGCTTGAAGCTAGTTGTAAATGTTGTGAGACCGGAGGCGAAAAGCAAACAGCACGAACATCCTGGGTTTTTTTATTATTTTGCTTTTTGCGATGAGATAGTGTGTGTGTGGTGTCGTCATGAAAGACAATACATTTTTTTTCGATTCTTTTTGGTCATATTACCATACTATATTTGTTTTCTCTCGCTTATATTTATGTAAAAAAAACGTCATGACATTTAGAAAAGAAAATGTAGAAGACATTTCTTCTTAGCAAACGAACCAACTCGGAACTAACGAAAAGTCTCTTCACAGATTATTTTTTAACCGTTATGTGTTCAATAGGGAACAAAATCGCCTTTTTCGATTACAAGACTTGAGATTTCATTATGTTTTCATAGTTGGATGTTGAAACTCTGTGACATCGCATATCTCGGTAATACTTACCATCTAGGAAGGAAATAATGAGGGCAAAGCAAGGGGGGGGAGGAGGGGTTTCTCATTTATTTTATTACGTAAAAGGCCGACAGAGAACATTTTTACCACGGAAACTAAAATGACCATTACTATGGAAATATCCAACTGATTTGGAATCTTTTAGCAACTTTGGATTCAGGAACTCAACCACTTTCTCAAAATTGTCTCATATAACCGATGGACATCATTCGTCTCCGAAAAAAAAACGGATTTCTGGAACCGTGTTCCAAAACTAGTATACTTATAAAATATTTCAATAGAAAATAAACAATAATGATACTAAAAGCCGTGGAAAAACGTGGAAAAACTCCAACAATGCATAGTAATGTTCAGTTGTCAAACTATAAGGAGATTTATTGCACGAACTGTACTAATGAGTAATACAGCATTCTCCCGAATTGCGCAGTTTTGATTGACGTGATTTTCTATAACGTCGGTCTCGAAGAACAAAACAAGAAAGGAGATTGGGAGAAGCTATTTGCTCGGTATGGTGGGGTTGTTTATGATATTAGTGGGGGGGGGGAGGGGGGGGGGGGATTGGGATGGATGAACTGCGTTAATGGAAGGCCGGTGCTTTGGCTTTATTTGTTGTAACATGTAACATCTGGAATCATGATGTTACAAAATATTATATATAATAATCAATTTATGCTCCCCTTGCCTACTCTGCATCGGGGGTGGCTTGGTAAAAGAATGGGTGCTCGACCGCATACTACCTTCCAATGTGCTCTTGTCGGTTTTTAATTTTTTTTTTTTCTTTTCGCCGTGCGCTAAACGGAACTATCAATACTTTCTCTTCATTTCTCTTCGTTCTAGCAATAAATTACAATCTCATATTGATGGGAAATTATTTGCTTCTGGCAAATTTCATAATTTATCAAGAATTTATTTATCATCAAGAAAAACGTCAAGATAGCGTTTAAACTTTGTAGTCTAAACAAAATATGACCCACTGAATATGAAACTACTGTTTTCAGCAAAGTTTTTAAATAGATTCATATCCGCATTTGTTGGCTTTGTGAAAATTAATCACAGTGAAATAAAAACCACGGGCAAATCAAATGGAAATTATTGTTTTCATTACGGTTATCACGGGTTAAGTGAGAACAGTAATAAGACCTCTCGGCAAATTAAAAGGTTCACTCAAAAAAACTTTATTGTCACCCTCAGAAACGCGGTGTGTTTTTTAACAATACCTTTCTTAACACGTACATCCCCAACCCCTCACCCCTCTGAGAAAGAAAAAAGCAAATTTAAAATAAATGGCACTCCATATTTAACAATTGAATTTTGAAGCGGTTTTTTGCAATAGATCACACAAGTATCCTAGTTTATGGATTTGCACTGGTTATTCCAAAAAGGTTCGTAGTTTCGGATTCCAAGTGGCCATATTCAAATCTTTTCCAAAACCTGGTTTGCGACTCATAAAACTTCATGATATTGCAAAACTTTGACTTCGGAGGGCATTCTGAGGATTTCTTACGATACTGGCCACTTAGGAAGGCCCTACGGGATCCGAGTTCCAAAACCTGGCTTGCGACGTATCAAACTTTATGATTTTGCAAAAATAGGTCATTAAAAGACGTTTTGTGGATTTCTGGCCATACTGGCCACTTAGGGAGGCCCTGTGGAATACAAGTTCCTCCGGGAAAGTGGCCTCATTCAAATCTTTTGCAAAACCTGGCTTGTGACATATTAAAACTTCGTGATTTTGCAACACATGTCTTCGAAAGACATTCTGATGATTCTGTACGATACTGGCCACTTAGGAGGGCCCTACGAGATCCGAGTCCCTCTTGGAAAGTGGCCATATTCAAATCGTTACCAAAACCTGGCTTGCGACGTATCAAACTTTATGATTTTGCAAAAATAGGTCATTAAAAGACGTTTTGAGGATTTGTGGCCATACTGGCCCCTTAGGGAGACCCTGCGGGATCCAAGTTTTTCCAGGAAAGTGACCCTATTCAAATCGATACCAAAACATGGCTTGCGACATATTAAACTTCATGATATTGCAAAACTTTGTCTCCGGAGGACATTCTGAGGGTTTTTGACCATACTGGCTACTTGGAGTGACCCTGTGGTATTTTGAGTTCCTCTAGGAAAGTGGCCATAGTTAAATTTTACCAAAACCTGATTTGCGACATGTCAAACTTTATGATTTTGCAAAAAAGAGGTCTTCGGAGGACATTCTTACCATACTTATGAAAAGTGTCAAATGTTACCAAAAAACATGTTAAAATCCAGTCCCCGTGCCACCACTGGAAGGGTCAGACAGTCAGGTTGTCAATGGCGTTCATTTTAGAGCCCCGAGTTATTTAGTTTTATTTACTTTGACAGCAGAGGAAAAAGAATTGAAATGAACTTGAGTTAAATTGAAATGGAATCAAAAATTACACTGAAATGGAACCGAAACGGAATCGAAATGGAATTGAAATGGAAGCAAAACGGATTCGAAACGGAACCGAAATATAATTGTAATGGAATTGAAATGAAATAGAAACGAAACCATAGCGGAACCGAATCAAAATCGAAACGGAACCGATATGGACTGAACCGGAATTGAAATGGAACAATCGTGATTAAAATATCCCCCGACCCCCTTCTATAGTAATTCAAATACTAGACCCTCACTAAGCGGACCCTCCGTACTGTTCCTGAAATAAACTACTTGGAAAGGTTCAATCTATTGCTCGTGCTTCCTAAGCGGGCCCTCCCCGTCCTATCTTTAATAAACATGCTTGACATCGTCAGTCTAAAGTACAACTTTTCTGTGCTACATTTCGAACAGTCAGATATTTACCATGATCAAAATATTCACCCTTTTCAAAAAATTGGAAATACTTTCACTTATCATACCAGGTATTTTGGTTATTTATTCCATAAAACAAATGGATAATAACTACATAAGTTGCCACGAAAATGAAAAGTCTACTTTTAGTCGTTTCTCTTTGATAGAAAGTAAGAAGTCTAAGAGTGAATTGCGGCATAACCCGCCAGTATCACACCTGATGTTAGTGCCTTTATATAAACGTTCTACGACGGGGCAGTGAAAAAATGATAAGAAATGTGATACTTTCACTACTGGTCAAATTCTTGGTCTCACATGCATGTTTATAGCATGAGATAAGCCCTCTCACCGTCGACAAGGTGACAAATTTGACCCACGAGAGGGGATAAATAAATGATACACTATTGAGATCAAATTGCTTGATTATAGAGATCTTTTATATGTATTTGAATTATTTCGATTCTCCAATTGGAATGTTGGGATATGTTCTAGTCAGCAAACTGGGTGTACCATTCTGCTTTATAGATAGTTGCATCCAAAATGTATGTTTTGTTTGTATTTATATTTTTGTTTGCATTTTTGTGTTTAAATAATATTGTTTTCTTTCGCATTATGCGTCATTCACTAAACTTCATGCGTGTCTCCTCTGGGTTATTAAACTCAGCAATTAAGAAAAAAAAGTTAAAAAAATATAATTGGAAAGTAATAGGAAAAGGAAACAGATGGTGCACTTAACCCTAAGAACCAAGGAAAAAACAATTGCAATTAACTAATTTAAAAAGTAGAAAACATCCATTTAATTATTTAAGCTAGTATTTTTTTCATTTGTTTTTCTTTTTCACTAGAATGTATTTTTGTTATGCATAAATTCAATAGTATTCCATTTGTCCTTCCTAAGAGATACTTGTATTTTTGTTGTTGTCTTATATAGCACGGTCTTTACAGAGTTTTCTTTTGTTGTATAGTTCCAGCTAACTTCGTAGAATACGACTAAAATGATTACGTTAAGATACGATGTGTTTGCTTCTCTAGTCTGTGTGTCCGCCAGTTAAAACTATCAACTACGTTTGCTTTTACCTATTCAAGAATATGTTGTTTTTTTTGCCTTTTCCTAGACAATCATCCCTAATCAATTGAACTAACTATTTTCTCTTTTCATGGTTACTTGTTGTATGTCTTCTATAATTTTCTGTTAATGGTTTTTAGCGCAATGATACTTCGATTTATTTCTTCTTCCATAGGCTGTTGTTAGAGCAGCTTATCTACATCCTACAAAATGTTTTTTTTTTTCACGTTAACCTCTTTGAGATACATTTGACCGCTAAGCCTATGTTGGGTTAGTTACATTCCTACTTTTTTTTCTCATTCCATGCATGCACTTTCCGGCTGGGCCCCGCGCTTCAGTTTCGAGTTCCAGGTTTGGTCACTAGTTTACTACTTTTGTTGTTTATCGTCTTTCTATTCACTATTTACAAGGTTCACAATTGGTACAATTGGTACGAAACGAAACAATATCAAAAAATGGTCCACACTCACACCGTTTATGTCTGCAACATACCTATTAGGGATTTAACTTGTTAAATATACACGATCACACAATAACTGATCTTATGTCCTAGGTGTTCAATGATTTATAAAGGAGTATAACAAAGAGGGGAAGGGGGGATGGGGTGTTAGTAGAGCAGATTAAAGCAACTGCTGTTTGTGGTGCTTCTCTTTTGAGGGTTTGTGTTAATTCCAAATTCAGCTCAGTTTTTCTTCCATGTACCACTGCTGCGCTGATATGGATAATATATTAAGGCAAATATTCCTTCTTAAAAAGGCTTCCTTGTTGTGTTGCTTTTTCATTTTCATTTTTTTTAGATAACTACTAACGGTTTCTATTCTGTTGTTTAGTCTATATGATTTCCTGCTGCTTCGTGTTTCATCGTGTTGGTCTATTTGCTTGCTTTATACATTGGAGGTCTACTTTTAAAAGACGACATCGAACAAAAGGTTAGGTAGTGTACATTGATGTTACAATTGATAAATTCAAATAGAGGAAGAATGGCAGTTTAACAGAATGGTCATCAGTCGAATGCGATGATTGAGCAAAATTATCTTTCAAATAAGGCTTCTATTGTAGTTTCGCCATGTACCAAAGGACCCGTAAAACAAGGAGTAACATAGAGTGCTCCACTCGTAGAAACAGGTTAATTTGATACTTGGAGGGTGTGAAGCGGTGGAGGTCGAATACTTTTGCCATATACCTAACGTATAGCTTAGATAAGGTACCACTTTGAGTCTTTGTAACTAAAATGTTCAGCTCCCACAAAACAGCGTTCCAATTGCTAACCCAAGATCGGAGCAGCAAGCAAGTACTGCGCCCATGAATTCCTACAAGTGTCAATCATTTGTACTCAGCAAAATACGAAGTGACACGAAGTCGATCCTACGTTGCGATGAAATTGACAATTAATAAGACTGTGAGGTTCTGATGTCAGATTTGCGGGATCTAGGTTAGACAGAAGAAAACTAATCCACGCTCTCACTCTTCCGGTGTTCTTCTGCATGATTCAACGTTAGGTTAAGTCAAGAAGTCCACGTTTCCACAGAGTTCTCCTGATTTTCCATTTAAACAATTCGCTTGGAATGATTCTCATTTGCATACTTCAATCTGCATACTTCTACTAGAGACAAACGTTCTAGCTTCTTTCTTGGTACATTTTCTAGAGCCGTGTTTGTTGAAATGATGTCGACCAATCATGACAAAGTCACGTCCTTAATTTTCACACATTGGTATGTCACGAAGACCCAAGACGTTAGCTGAGCAAACTTTTGATACCAAAGAGAAATCTATCAATCAAAATGGAATATGAGGAATTAGCAAAGAAACTTTAGGTAACTGGGATCGTACACGAATGAGTTACAGTCTACTGCTTGAAACCGAGACAATGTTGACACTTGTTTTTTTCGCGTAGAGAACTGTGTGATCTATATACACACTCCAGCGTTTCCTGCGCCCTTTATGTTCTATCTTTGAATTCAGTTTAAAAACATGTGTACCTGTGTTTTTTTGGAGTTAAAAGTGGAGTTTATGTTGGTGCATATTTGTTCTTATTAAAATGTCTCTGTGTGTGTGTTTTTGTGAGTATGCCTGTCTACAGCGGTTCTTTTTGGCTCGCCTTTGTTTCTGTTTACAAAGCTCTCTAATAAGTGCACTTGATGACTCGCTGCTGGTTGCGCTCGCGCCTTACTGATTTAAGAGAATTTTCTGTCGTTTTTTTTTCTAAGAGATCGGTCGGAACTACTATAAAGAAAAACGAGTGCGTAAAGTATAAAGTGCAACAATATATATATTACTACAAGGATTATGTATGAAAAAGATTCGTTAAAAAGAAGAAAAGTGTTTCAGAAAAACCGGTTAAATAATATTGGGCTATAGGTGGTATTAATACACATAGTTTACAGCTGCCCGCATCCGCTTGGGTCTATGGAAGTTTGCGTCAAAGTCCCTTCGTCGCTTTCGGATCCTTCCCAAAGGGTTGATCGTAAAGCTAAGGCAGATTGATTTCCGTCGATTCGCCTGGTTTAGTTCCATCTCATCAAAACCACGGAAGATGAATTCGTCGAATCCGAACTCCAACGCTTCGGCATCGATTGAAGCACGTAGTCCGATCACCACTGATTCACTCGAGCAGGACGATGAGTTAGGATCGAATGACTCTACTGAATCGGCGAAGGCAGGTTCGTGATCTTTGATGTCAGCCTTTTCCGCAAGGACCTCTTCGGTATGCTGTTTTTGAGCCTTGAGTGGTTCGATCACATCTTCGAACAATAGAGGAACGGTACTACTACTCGTATCGCTAGCAGAAGAATTGCTTCTTCTCCGAACTTCACTTTTCGGATCTTCTTCGACTTTCTCAATTTGTGGTTTCTTTTGTTGATTTTGCATCTGTTCCATCTCGGCTTTGTGTTCCTCAACAACTTCCACAAGATCTGCCAATAGGCCGTCGATCTCTTCATCGTCATCCTGCTCCTCGTCGTCTTCATCCTCCAGTGCACTTGCTTGTGTTTTTGTTTGCACTTCGGTTAGGTCATTGTTATTGCTTTCACTAGCATCTTTCGGTTTCTGCCTCTCCTCTTTATCCTCGAAAGGATGATCGCTATCGGCCGCTCCATCCAGTAAAACAACCTCGGAACCATTCGTTGACACACTAATTGTCCGGTGTCCATTATTGTCCGAGATGGAACTACTCTTGCTGGACTTGCTTCTTCCGATGCCACTCGACGTACTTTCTTCCATCGAGCTACTGTACTGGCTCTCAGTCGATTTTTTCGATTTGGCTCCATTGGTGCGTCGCTGATTTGCGGCAGCCACCCGACTTACCTCACGCAATCGGAAACCTTCCTCTCCGGCTCGCCTAAATGCGTCGTAAGTATTCTTCACGTTCGTTTCCAACTGCTGCAATGTTTGTTCCGGATAGATCATCTTCAACTGTCGTCGCACGCCGGCCGTCCGGTTCAGATCTAACCACTCATGAACCATCAGTTGCTCCATTGTTATCCGCCGATCCGGATCTACGGTCAGCAGTCGTTTTACTAAGTCTTTGGCCTCTTCACTTACGGACACCCACGCCGACGATGTCAGATCAAACGAGCCTCGCCGGATTTTGTCCATGATGATTTCCATCTGTTTCGCCGATGACGCCAGATTAGTATGCCCGAAAAATTGTCGCGGTGTAAACGGAGCCTGTCCGCACAGCATCGTGTACAATATCACACCCAACGACCAGAGATCACTGGACTCTAGAGCATATGAACGTCCCTCAAACACTTCCGGCGCCGTATAACCCAGCGTGCCAGCGATTGGCGATGACTCTAGGCAGTTGTTGTTCTCTATGCTTCTGGCGAAACTGAAATCTATCAGTTTCAGATGCTCTGAATTCGGCCCTTCAAAGAGCACATTCTCCGGCTTGAGATCACAATGAGCGATACCTTTCTGGTGCATGTAAGCGACTGCCTGCACCATCTGGCGAAAGTAGTGCCGAGCTTGGCTGTCGGTGAAGCTGTTACTTTTGTTTATTCGATGTAGCAGTTCGCCGCCGTCCAGCAGTTCCAGTACGATGTATATGTGATGGGAGTCCTTGAGGGCTTCGACAAACTTAACAATATTGGGATGACCTTGGCACGCTTCCAGTGCTTCAACTTCCTGCCTGGCATAGGCCGCCGGTTCCGGATGGTTAAACAGCACTTTAACTGCGTAGTAATGGTTACTTTTACTACTATAACTGCTGCTTCTACTGCTGTGGTTGGAACTGGAGGAAGAGGAGGACAGTCGACGACATTTAAAACAGGTGGAGAAGAAACCATCGCCAATAGCCCGGTCTGGTAGTAGTTCGTATTTTTTGTAGAATTGAGAGTTCTGAAAAACAAAAGATTGAAATAAATACGATTCAATTGATTGAATTGTCAGATTTCTGAAATATCTTTTGGGGTGAATGCGAACTTCTTCTCCCCCCAAGGTATATTGTTTTTAAACACTTTGGTTGTCAAATATGCGATGATTTAAAGAAAACAAAATAATTCTTACCTTACTGATGTGTCTGCGGATGGAAGCCTCGTGTGGTCGAACATTTTTGTTTTTCATGTACTTGTGTCTATCGACAACTTTACCCGACAGTAAACTAGGCGAAACGTACGAATAACCTGCGGATGTAGGAAAGCATTTTTGTTTTAACCATGTTTTTATTTCTTGTTTCGCTCATAGGACAACTCACCTCTGAACAATCGTTCGGAGTTTGGTGGCGCCGAGGCGGGCGAATCGACTGGCGTTTGCCGCGTAAATTCGTCGCTAAAATTGTTCGTATCGAGCTCGTCCTCGATGACAGGCTTGAAAGGGGCCGGAATCTTCTTCTCCGCTAGCTGCCGCCAATTGATCGATTTGAAGAAACTGTGCGATTTAAGCTCGGAGGCATCGGCGGACCCGCCGCCCAACCTTCGGCGGGGATCTTTGACCAGCAACTTTCGGATGAAATCTTTCGCCTCCCGCGAAAGGTGATCCGGAATGACTGCTTCGGTATTGGTAATTTTTTTCGAAATTTCTGTTTGCGTGGCAGGTTCATCGGAGCTGAACGGGGAACTACCGGTGAGCAACTCGAACGTTAGCACCCCAACCGACCACCAGTCAACAGAAGCATCGTGACCGTTCTGGTTGGATTTTACTATCTCCGGTGCCATGTACTCGATAGTACCGCAAAAGCTGTGCGCACGCTCGTTTGCATACACCAATTCCCGCGAGAGGCCAAAATCTGTCAGTACGATGTGTCCCTCTGAGTCGATCAGGATGTTTTCCAGCTTGATGTCCCGGTAGATGATTCCCAACTGAAAGATATTGTCGAGGTAAATTATAAACTCAAGAACCGTCCCTGTTTTCGCGCTTGTTACCTTGTGGAGTTGTTCCAGAGCCACGATGATTTCTGCGATGTAGATCCGTACTTCATCTTCGGTAAAATGTTCCTTGTTATAAAGATGGGTAAACAACTCACCACCACTGACGTAGTCCAAAATGATGTGGAGCTTGGAATCCGTTTGAAAGGCGTAGTGCATCGTTACCAAGAAAGGCGATCGCTTGATCGATTCTAACACCTGTAAACAAATAAAAACACAATCAAAGTATGCCACAATACACGATCTGCCAAATTGCAGGCTAAATTTTAGACTTCAATTTTGTGAAGAAATTAATTATTCGAAATGTCGTCCAATCTCGATCCGGAACAATCTTCTTCTTCCCTCCAGTAATGTATTTTGTATTGATCACAATGGACACCTCAGCAGTGTTGAATAATTTGCCTTTTCGTTGCAGAAATTGCGCAATTTGTTTGGAACCTATTACGGGAAATCAGAAGTTTTTGTCCTGTGCCCACCAGTTCCACAAAAGTTGTATCGACACGTGGTTTATCATCAAGAAGTCCTGTCCAGTTTGTCGACATAGACCTAAGAAATTCAACCCTGCGCCGATTCCAACCCCGGCAGTGGTACTAACAGATGCGCGATCCCGACGGGAAACAGTTCGGGCTGTTCGAAGAAGCAGACGTTTTCAAGTCACTGCCGTCAGCAGTAGAAATAGACGGAGATCTACATCTCGTAGGCGGTAGATGTTTAGAGAACGTGTAGAGTGGGCAAATTGATGTGATTTTTTGTTCTAAATTTTATGAAATTGCTAGGCAAATACAAGTACTGACATACTTTATGTTTATGAAAATCAAATGCAAGCGTTTGTAATTAATTATTAGCTCGACGTAAACCAGATAGGGTAAATGCACCGTTGTTTCCTATTTTGGTTATACCTCAGCAAAACGATTATATCATTACATTAATTTTTTTCATTTCGGGGGAGAAATGAACTGCCGTAAATTGCGTAATTGTAATATTTGCTTAGGAACACACAGTAAGCATGTCATAAATACTACGATTTATCACCCATGATTCCATAGTTGACGTAAGAGCCAAAATGGTTAAAATCCACTTTTTGTGGCTATGCATTCTTTACCACGTAATCCTTGGTGGGTGTTGGAAAAATTTGGATTTTGCAGCTATTAAAATGTCTCTGTGTGTGTTTTGTAGGATGTAGATGCACCAAGTGACAAACGTCACTTCGACTCTCGGAATAACCCTCATAATCCTAAATCGGTTATAGAGTATTTTTCATACACCTAGTAACCTAACGTCCGTGCTCCATCATAATATTTTCTTTTTTTGAAAGAAGGGGAACTTGGAGTAGAGTACACGTACCCACTGGTTGACACTAAATATTGGCCAACGTGCTTTTGCACATTTTTTTGAGGATTTGCTAAGCGACACAAATTTCCAAATCCAAAGTTCGGGTGCCGTGCTGCATCAATGCCCGGACTTTTTATTCATGAATCTGGACACTTTTCAAATCACACACTAGCATATAGTTATGCGCTTGTAAATTTATTATAATAGCATATTAACGTTAAATCTGAGAGGCTTGATTCATCAATCTCTTTTACAATTTTTCCAAGTTTTAACATTCCGCCCACTTACTTGTTAGGCGGTGTTTTTTTTCGTGATTTGGAATCGGTTGATTGTGAATTTATAGTTAGGTTATTACAGGATGCGGAGGGACTGCTTAGGGAAGCATACATTGAGAGTAGCTGAGCGGAAGAGATAAATAGAAATGAACTTTCAGATGATCTGTTTATAGATCAAACCAATAATTAACGGCAAAGGGTAAATGCACCCTTCTTTTTGGGGAAATGCTCCTTAAACTTTGGAAATATGCTCCTTAGATGCGTTTGCCCGGCAGAATGCAATCGGAGGTATTAACCTTCTGGTTAGCGCTTGCCGGTTGTTTTGACGGGTCTTCAGTTTCTTCAAGATTGTATAGTTTTGACGGGTTTTAAGTTTCTGAATTTAAGAGTCGTCAAAACGAAATTAAGACTCTTCAAAATGAAATTAAGACTCGTCAAAATGAAATTTAAACCCGTCAAAACTACCTCGAAGATTGCGGAGCGAGGCTCCGCTATACCGGGCAAACGCATCTAAGGAGCATTTTTCCAAAGTTTAAGGAGCATTTCCCCAAAAAGAAGGGTACATTTACCCTGCTGCCAATAATTAACCTTCAAACATTATATGTACTCACTAACAATTAAGGGTGACAGTAACAGTATAGACTAGTAATATTTCAAGATTAAGGGGCTATTAAGTAGAACAACCGACTGAGTTCATCAGATATAGCTCGAATGGGCTTCAGCTTAATAAACAACTGAGTATTATAGAAATTTATTCAATGAAATCTAGGGGTTTTTTTTCATTAGGGCGAATCTAACATTGAGAGATTCTCTCCGGTCTTACTCTCTTTCATTTGATACAGCTCCATTATAAAACTTTCGAGGGATTCTTTAGTACTGATCGAAACACAACAGTGCTGGCTAGCATACTCTACAAATAATAGAATGAAAAACGTAAAGGTGATTGGAATATGAATGAAAGAGAAAGTAATCAAATAGAGTCTCTCAATGTTGGATTCGCCCTAATGAAAGGAAAACACTAGATTTCTTTTCAGCAAAAACCTTTGGGTATGATGAAGTGTTGGGTTTTGATGGTTAAGGGAATACTTGAGAGAGAATTTAGTGTTGGCCAATACAGGGCACCTTCTACGTTTGCATTTGGTCGTTGGAATAAATATTTAATAAGATGGGTTTATGAAATGTTACTAAAACTCAAAATCCAAACGGTATAAATGGGGATATGTTTATCGGTCCCATTGTGAAAAGTTCATGTTTATAATATTTTGAAGAATTCGGTATGGAGTTTTCATATTATTATGGCCAATTGAGTGCAGTACAAATTACTACCGACTAGCCATTTTACACACGGGTTTCTCAAAACTTTTACTAATAATACTTCAGTTAGTCATAAAGATGAATTAATGTACCAGAAACTGGACGGACACCTGCGCCTACCCAGTGGAGGTCCCGGATAAGACCACCCACTGTGTGTCTAGAGTATCGCACAAGCTGACACGTGCAACGGGAAGGATTAATAAGTTGCATAGACCCGGCGAGAGAGTAGTCCCCGGATACGCCTTACTTGAAGGCACGATTTATGCACCTAACAATAACAATAACAATAATATGCATTCTTTACTACGTAATCCTTATGATCTGCACTGCCGTGAAACGCTGATCAGTCCCATATGAATATTTGCTGGTTTTGATTTATGATTATTAATAGTACTAATAATTGTTGTTCTTTACGTTTCAATGAAAAACTTGGGTAGTTTGTTCTTACGAAACATGAAAACAACATTAAGCCAATTTGTCCCTTCTTAAAAATAATCGCATATCAGTCCCCCTAACAACGCTCTTTCCTTAATGATCTATTCGGGATATCATCCAAACCATACAAGGTATAGCTTATGCATTTGGGTTATCAAAGATTCACCACTAGCTACTGTCCTGAAATGGAAAATTTATGAATGACGCTTCCGAAGATGCTCTTCTGTAAAACGACTTCATCTTTCAAAAGTTTACGCGGTCCGGGTAAAAAAAAACGTTATTTCAAAAAACGACGTAAAAAAACCGCGTTATTTCAAAAAAACGACGTAAAAAAAGTCAAGGAAATAAAAAATTAGAGGTGGGTTATATTAGGGATATAACCGCAAGGTTAACGTAGGACCGCGTTGGTGTGTCCATTCTTATGAAATTTTCTACATACTGAGCCATTGCTGAGTTTGCCAGTTCAGGCTTAGTGAAAAATCTCTGCCGAATTTACCACTCACGACTTAATGCCTCAAACAATCCAAAATGAACTATTTTTGATCATATGCAATGGTTGTTTAGGATAAATCACAAACATTTCACTTAAACACGCTCTTTTATTGTAAAATTTAATTGGTCGTCCTGAAAAGGACGGTGGTTATGATACGCGTTAGAAACTAATTTATATTTTCAGCTCATTTGACCAGCAGGATACCATCATGTGCTGTACTCAATACAGCATGGTAGTTTATTAAACTCCTCGTCGCAGTGAATGGCGGACGGCAAGATACTTGGGATGATTCTAGTAATCTTGTTGTCACAAACATCGTTTTCCGCTGGGAGGTGCCCAGCTCCGGTATGGTTTCGGAAGCGGATGCCACCCGCGTGGATTATCGATTTTTACGACCCTTTGCCACGGCAATAGGTCGAGCGGGGAAACTTGCAAACCTTTGCAGCGCTTCTTTTTGGTTTGTAAATGAGCAAGCGCAGGCGATAATTTGCGAGCCAGACGCGTTATCGCGAGAAAATGGACGAGATAGAAAAAATCTTCGTAACAGGAGAGCGAAAAACACAACCGTACGTGCCGCTCAATCGAACTTGAAAATCCCAATGAAATCATTTTGGTTCGAATCGTGTGCTTTATACTGGCGTTGATAGCATTGCCTACAGAGAAGAGAGGCACGAGAATGCAGTACGAAGCAAATTTCATAAGAGAGGACGGGCTTCAGTTATAAAACCAGACAGCAGAACAAAGCAAAATAAATTTGCAACTGAGAGGGGAGACTATGGCTGTATTAAACATGGAATGAGACCTAATGAAATAAAAAGAAGAAGACAATTTGAACCATTTGTCACCCGTTTTTTGAGCACCCGGAAAGGGAAAACCATATTTTCAACCGGTTCATATGCAGATTTGTATGGGAGCAAAAGTAGGTAATTTTTAAGTGAAAAGTTGAACCACTTATGCTAATAGCACTTAATTGAAAATTTAATCAAAAACATTTGTAAGTTTTCCTGATCAAACGGTGTATAAATGAAGTCATTCTGTTCAGTCAAACAAGAGTTATTAGCGTTCAAAAACCTTTCACTTTTGCGTAACGCTCTCATTTTTCAAAATTTTGAAATGACACCCGGTATAGAAAAGAGAAACGTAGTCCTACGTTAAAATTATATTTCATATTCATATTGAAAGAACGTGAACACTGTTACTAATACAAACTACTTGGGAAAGTCTATTCTATTTCTCAAAATGGTGTTTCCTAAGCGGGCCCTCCGCGTCCTATCTGTAATATACATGCTTGTCATGCTCGTCAGCCATGGTCAGCTTGAGATATCACCACCTCTCTGCGTTGGCATTTCCTCCAAATACTGTGCTACATAACTAGATTCAAGCGTCAGCCCAAGCCAGGTCCAAAGCCGGTATGGAATTAAAACTCAAAATTTCGTATGATTTTTTACAAAGACAGCAAACAATTTTTGTGGAATTAAAAAAAAAAGTACATATAATAAACTGTAAACAACAATTTTTCTTGTTCTAAACAGTATTGTTCAGAGGCTAAATTGGGAAATGTACAATCAACACCAACAATCAAATTTTTTTCACGTCTATTGTGACTTGACTGTTTTTACGTTTTTTTTTTAAATAACGCGGTTTTCTTACGTCGTTTTTTGAAATAACGGACCGCGTAAAAAAAACCGCGTAGTAAAATATCTTTTCCAAATGAAGCTTTAGAGAGTTGCCGTTCTCAGTAAAGTTGTTGAGAATGTAAAATATAGTCACTTGACATTATCAGATTAGTTCCAAATTGCGCCGCAAATATGGCGCCGCAATCTAAATTGCCAAATCGTGCTCTAGGAAGGTGCTGTCTTTAGCAAAGATGTTAATTGTATATAATAAAGGCATTCAAAATAATCACGTTAGATCCAGATCGTACCTCAGAGATGGCGCTGCCATATTTGCGGCATAATTTAGAACTAATATGACAATGTCAAAAGACGACGAATGACATACTGAGAAAGTTACCCTAAGACTGCATTTCTCTAGCGCCTCATTTGGAAAAGATAGACTGCAGCGCCATCTCTGCGGCATGATTTGGAACAGATATGATAATATCAAAAGACGACAAACAACATACTGAGAAAGTTAGCCTAAGACGGCATTTCTCTAGCGCCTCATTTGGAAAAGATAGACTGCAGCGCCATCTCTGCGGCATGATTTGGAACAGATATGATAATATCAAAAGACGACGAATGACATACTGAGAAACTTTGCCGAAGACGGCAAATCTCTAGCGCTTAATTTAGAAAAGATAGACTGCAGCGCCATCTCTGCGGCATGATTTGGAACTAATATGATAATGTCAAAAGACGACGAATGACACACTGAGAAATTTTGCCGAAGACGAAAACTCTCTATAACTACTCTGGACTGTTTTGCTCACACATTGAATTAACAACCTCTATCCATTTGTAGCAGATTCCCGGTGGCCAATGTTACTGGAACCATGTTTTTCCACCACCAATACATTTTTATGACCATATCCTTTCAATATGAATATGAAATATAATTTTTATTTCCTTGACTTTTTTTACGTCGTTTTTTGAAATAACGCGGTTTTTTTTACGTCGTTTTTTGAAATAACGCGGTTTTTTTTACGATCATTAGATCACTTGACACGGTATTGGACTGGGTCAACATGGTAAACTGTACAATTCCGTTTCTACTCGATTTGATATTTAAACTTCAATTGGTGGACGGCTCAATCGCAAATCACCATTATGTTTACATCGTGTTTCTAGCGGTCGGTCTATAACAGATGTGAACTTTTCCGTGTAAAAAAAATCGACGAGGATATGCTCAATAATTCCAGGAGCCTTGTCGTTCAAGATTCAAAATCGTAAGTTTTGCTCGTTTCCGAAATATGCAATTTAATTATGAAAATCCAATGCACCAGCCCCATATAAACGGAGGATGATCGCGACTTGACAGGTTTTGCCGAAGCTCGATTAAATGGATAAATGGGAGGCCCGGGGTTGAATGATGATGTGAAGCACCAGTTTGAACAAACCAAACGTTTAACAAACGTCAACATTCAACCGTACATCAAACGGCTTAAACAAACGCAGTCCTAAAAGTTCCAAGTTCCTCTTGATTCCGGATTGGCTGAATACAGGCTTGTAACCGAAGATCGTTCCAAAGATAATGAGAAATTAGCTACCATACAAAATGCGAAACAAGCGAGACGCAGTAGCAGCAAGTATACGAACAACATAAATGTTCTTAGACCTTTTAGAAAGAAAACTTCCCTGTATTTTTAAATTTTCCGAAACTGATTTTTAAAATGAGTATACTAACCTGCCGCTCTGTTTTGGTATGTTCAGCTGTTTTCTTCTTCTGGCAGATGGTAGCTTTTTTCAGTACCTTCATGGCGTAAAGTTTGTTACTATCCGCACCGCCAATCTTCCGCACCAGGAATACTTTCCCGTAAGCTGAAATTTGAATATGAAATTAATTGTTTGCATAATTTCCATGGTTCCATGTTGTTTGCTTACCGCCAGTACCCAACACCTTGAGCAGCTTGAAGTCAGCCATATCGACTTTATCATCTTCGCAGAGTTTAACTGAAAAAAAAAACAATGGAAAAAAAATTATTAGAAAAAAGAAATTTTTTTTTTTTAGTAAACTTTGGCAATTTTTGGGGGGTTGGGGTGGGTTGGAAAAAGGGGAAAAGGTGGGAGAGAAAACAGTGGGGGCATTTTTTTGGGGGGTGGGGGGTGGTTGGTGTGTTGTGGGGTTAATGTGTTATGTGGGTGAGATGTGTGTGTTTTTTTTGTTGTTTTTTGGGGGGTGGGGGGGGGGGTTGTGGTTTGTTGTGTATTTTTTTCATTTTCATTTTGCAGCGTTTGGTGGGGCAATGAGAGCGCAAGTCAATCCAAAGCCGAGGGTTAGGGAGGGGTAATGGCGAACTGGTCTATGCGGACTACTTGAACGCCATGGGAGGTGATAAGGATTAGGTTGGGGTAAGGGGTTTGTAGTGTTTTTTGGATTGAGATGGCCGCGTTGCTACAAAATGATCTGAAATGTTTAATTTGTTTGTGATTTGAAACTAGTAGTGACTGTAATATAACTTTTTCATCTTAAGTAAGATGAATGTTTTTGATAGTTTGACAGTTTTGATTTCGCATATACTTATCTTTGTGTGCTGTCTTTGATTTTTTCGAGGATGCTTCACATGTACTTTTTCTTGAAATAGATATGATCACTTCCTTGTCAAAACCGCATGTAGCCTAGGGCTGAGCAGGTCCTTCGCACTTCAATCGATCCATTTCACAGCCGTTCTCGATCATGAAATCAATAAGAAAATAAGAGCGAAGAGGGTGTTAGTGTTTCATAGTATGTAGGGCGTAGGTGAGAGATTATTGGTGATATTTTCACGACGATATTTTCGTTTTTCTGACTAAGAATTCCGAATTCCTAACCTAACAAAATTGGAACAGCATGAACCAGAAGTAATGATGTTTGAATCAAAAAGGATTTAAAAAAAAAAATACTGGATTAAATTTAGACAACAACATTTTAAATTCTAGCCTAGCTTTGGATCTAGTAACCATCCCCATCCCAAACTTAACAATATTTCAAATCACTGACTAACTAATCTGACACTTGGAAAAGAACAGTTCTATTTCCTATCTAGTTTATTTTTTTCTATTTATTTATTATCTGGTATGGAGGACACATGCTATAAACTACATGGAAAGGTAACGATAAAATAAGAAGAAAGACTAGCAACCCCCATCCAACCCCAACCACCTCCATCGCCCGTCCCGACAGACACGCGCATCCCGTCCACAATGCGCAGACCCCCCCAGTGCCATGCACTAATACTCGAGAGTCGATATTAGTACACGAGACTGAAGAAGTCCGCACACCGTAGACGAAACACGCGTATCCGTCAAGACAAGCAACAAATGTAGCTGAGATCAAACGGAAACTACCAATTCCTCCTCTAATTTTCCAGTTACAGGTATTCCACTAAAAAGCTCACACTTTCCAGGATTCATACATGGAAAGGTTCATTCTATTGTTCCAATGGTGTTCCCTAAGCGGGCCCTCCGCGTCCTATCTCTAATATACATGCTTGTCGTCGTCAGTCTCAAGTAACACTTTTCTATGACTATGTGCTTCATTTCGAACAGTCAGATAATTACCCTGATCAAAACATTCACCCCTTTCGAAAATGTTGCAATTACATTTAGTTATTATACCATGAGCAAACAGGTATTTCGGTTAGTCATTCCATAAAAAAAAATGGATGAGTAACAACATAAGTTGTCAATAAAATGAAAAGTGTACTTTTAGTCGTTTCCCTTAGATTGATAGTAAGAAGTCTAAGAGTGAATTGCGGCATAGCCCGCTAGTATCACACCTGATGTTAGTGCCTTTATATAAACGTTCTACGACGTGGCAGTGAAATAAATGATAAGAAAATGTGATACTTTCACTACTGGTCAAATTCTTGGTCTCACATGCATGTTTATAGCATGAGATAAGCCCTCTCACCGTCGACAAGGTGACAAATTTGACCTACGAGAGGGTCTTTACTTTAAACACTTATTCTTGAGCAGAAAATGAAATGGAATCGAAATTACACTGAAATGGAACCGAAACGGAATCGAAATTAAATTGAAATGGATGCAAAACGGATTCGAAACGGAACCGGAATAGAACCGAAATGGAATTGTAATGGAATTGAAATGGAATCGAAACGAAACCAAAGCGGACCCGAAATAGAACCGAAATGGAGACGAAACGGAATCGAAACGAAACCGATATGGAGCTGAACCAGAAGTGAAATGGAACTACTGTGATTAACACCCCTCTTCTATAGTAAGTCAAACACTAGACCCTCACTGAGCGGACCCTCCGCACTGTTGCTAAAATAAACTACTTGGAAAGGTTAAATCTACTACTCGTGTTTCCTAAGCGGGCCCTCCGCGTCCTATCTCTAATAAACATGCTTGTCATCGTCAGTATAAGTAACACTTTTCTGTGGCTTTGTGCTTCATTTCGAACAGTCAGATATTTACCATGATCAAAACATTCACCCTTTTCGAAAATTTTGCAATTACTTTCACTTATTACACCATGGGTAAACCAGGTATTTTGGTTATTCATTCCATGAAACAAATGGATAAACAACAACATAAGTTGCCACGAAAATGAAAAGTGTATTTTAGTCGTTTCCCTTTGATTGAAAGTAAAAAGTCTAAGAGTGAATTGCGGCCAGTATCACACCTGATGTTAGTGCCTTTATATAAACGTTCTACGACGGGGCAGTGAAATAAATGTGCAGAATATGTGATACTTTCACTACTGGTCAAATTCTTGGTCTCACATGCATGTTTATAGCATGAGATAAGCCCTCTCACCATCGACAAGGTGACAAATTTGACCCGCGAGAGGGAGTTCTGGAATGTTGGAATTTTGGGGGTTGGGGGGGGTTTTTTGGGGGGGGGTGGGGGGGGGGGGGTGGGAGGGGGGGGGGGTGGAGGCCATTTAACTCCCCTTGAACGCCACAGACCCCTACACCCAAGAGATGAAAAGGTGGCAAAAAAGCAATTGCAGTTTTTTCAATCATATCTTGAGAAATCCACATGGTTCAGAGAAGGCAATTTAGCCCAACCTTCATCCACAAAGCGTTTTATGGTCCAAACGAAGCTTTGCAAATGTATGCTACCGGCTGGCAGACACAAATAGATCGAAACAAATTTCGCCGTCCCGTTTAGTGCCTCGACAGTCGAAGCAACTGTTGGGTCTTTGTTCAATCATCACCAACATTTCAATATGGGTGAGTTGCTGCCCCCGAATTACTGCAACGCTATTGCCCACTGTTGGAATTATGCCGTCAAGTTTTCTATTTTTGTTTTCACTGATCATCGACAAAGCATTTCATGAAATAAACGAAGCCATGCAAGTGTGGAAAATATATCCATTTCCTTCACTGATGTATCGCTGAGTGCCTCGCCAAGCGTACCACCTGTAGGGTTTTTATTCCATATCCCGCAACTTTATAACGTGGTCAAATAGTTAACGTCAAGAGCCATCACGCCGGCGGCCATGGTTCGAATCTCGGTTCAGTAAATAACACGTTTTATGTTTATGAGTCATCTGATTTTCAAACTCCAATCTCACACATCAACTACTAATACCACTGCACTTTATTTTTCAATTGCTGTGTTTCATTTTTGCCCGCAACCAATGTTGCATTTTTTCTCCAATTTAAGATCCACAGCGAGAAATGAAACAAAATCATGCGAAATTGCATCACAATCTTGCTTTTTTTATTTTGGGTGTAGAAATTCGCGAAATGGGTAGTGTATAAATTTTGAATGAAGAAAAATTACATATACAATCCTCAAAAAAAAAAATACTGTAGGCCCTCTGATAGACCATTTCAGAAATAGCCTCATATGAAAGCGAAGCATGGTGGAATCATAATGTTCCCATGTGACATTTAGACTTTTTTTTATTCCTTCTAAAATATTATTTTTTGCACTTTTAAAATATTATTCAAACAAGTATTGTTAATTCTAGAAGAATCGTAGAAACGATATGTGATTTTTTCCCACTTCTAATATGGACACACTAGGAGTAATATTTGTTCTAGTGAGACAAATATGCGTCCAATTTTCAAGTGGAATAAATCGACTTGGATTTTTTATGAAATTGATTATTTGTAACATGGGACAATTATGCGTCCACCGGAAGTATAGCGACGCTAGTTTTTATTTAATAATGTTGTTGAACCAGATACGTCGAGGCCTGCTTTCAGGATCGTTGAAGGATGCTTTCCGAGTAGTTCAGACCTAAGAAAGTTTATAACGACGTACAGCTTAAAGAGGTATTTGAGAGAAGAGAATCCCCTTCTGTCATGAAAACTAGTCTAAAATCCGGAGAAATGGGCGAATCTGCTTTTGGAAACGAACATTTGAATCGACGTTTTTTAGCGAAGAAAAGCTCAATTTGAAAAATAAGACCACAGTTCGCTAGTAAAAGCTGTCTTTTACCCGATTGTGGTCTTAGTTTAAGAACTTGAGCTTTAATTCGTGAGAAATCGTCGATTTAAATGTTTGTTTACAAAAGCAGATGCGCCCATTTCGCAAATTTCTCCGGAATTGATTCTGCTTTTTTTTTTGATTATTAATAATTAAAATTTTTAGCATTAATAACTACACCGGGAGCTTAACAATAACTATTTTGTATCGGGATTTTCAAATACTGAAACAAAAATAACAGAACTTCCATTCTCTCACCCACCCAACAACCCTACCAAACTGATATGTTTGCCACGAATACCCGTTCGCCGAGAATTGTGTCATGAATTGAGTTCATCATCAACAAATAATATTACCACGCTATCCACCACCTTCATTCACAATCACGCAACACAACATGAGACGTACCGTTTTTACTTTCTTCCATCCTTCACAGAGTACCAGGCTCCATACATCCACCTAGAACACACTCGTATCAAGACGCAAGCAGTTAGCGTTGACCCACTTTACAAGAAGCAGACTACCTCTTCTAGCAACCCAACCAACACCGAACGTTTAATACATCCTACGTAACTCAATACCCCGGTGGCAAGTAGCTGTCTGTCTGTCTGGTTGAGTCGATATATGTACTCAAACAGTTCCTTGGAACAGACGTACTATAAATCACCATCCTGACCGTAAAGCTCATTACAAGAGAATGCTTTACACCGGTACCTAGCGGGGATGACCACAGAGCATATGTTTACCTTCATGCAACGACGCCAATGGTGATGGTGCCACAAACTCTATTATCAGTTGTGTTGAAGTGTAGCTAGCTCGATTGTTGTAGTAGGAGGCCTGGTTCGGTATCAACCGGTTTACAGTGGTATGCGTGACGCTTCTAGAGCGTAACGTAGCGCGAAGTAACACTCAAGTTTTTTTTTGCGCAAAGTAGGCCTTCATCAGTGTGAACGGTATTATGTGGTGTTGCCTGTTCATGTAGTGGTAAGAGCAGCATAATATTCACGACAGAGCGAAAATTTTGTATGTTTCTTGTTTTATATAACTGTGCTTTCTCATGGCGCATTTCGATAGCAATCATTACCGTATGCTTCGTATCTTCTATTCGCACCGTTTGGATTGGAATGAAGGAATCCCCGCGATGAACTTATTGGACACCTGTAGATTGAGGGTAAGGGTTTCAGCGCCTGGGATTCTTGTTTTCCTATAGGAATAACAAAATTTATTGAAAATAGTGGGAATGTTCAGAGCTAGCTTTTGTAGTTAATTTTAAGCAGTTCCAAAGCGTCTTTACGGCAGCCTATCAAGCAATTAAGTCACCCTAAATGCAACATAAATGGCGCATTTGACCCAATATACGGCTGCTTTACTGCAATACTATGATAATGCTTCATCAATGCTATTTTGCATTCTAAATGCTTATTACAGGCTACAAGCATTTAAATAGCATTTGAAATCCAACTTTACAACAGATAGCATTCAAGATGCTGATATAATGCTAATATAACGGGTGTTCAATAAAAAATGAGAATGGTTTCAATACCTTTCTGTAATTAGAGTAAAGAGCGTATTTTTTTCTCTTTCCAAGAGAATTGCTCTCTTGACTCCCTAGAAATGGGTGGCATGTTTCTTTTCGCTCGGGTGCTGTCAGTTCAATCGAAGATGGCGTCGAAACAGCAAGCACTCCACGAGCGTGTTGTACGGTTTTACGAAACGCATGTTCATCGTGGAAAAAAGTTTACGGTAGACCACTTTCGAGACGAAAACGTTTACCGGATTCTGGCATCCCTGAGCGTGGGGCGGAAGACCGGTAGCGGCCGTCCGATGAAGATAATGACGAAGAAGAAGAAGGAAGCGTTGAAAAAGCTGTTCGACAACAAGGACGGAACGAGTTCGCGTGACGCCGGCCGAAAATATCACTGCTCCCATACCTTGATTCACCGAACCCTCAAGATAGAGGACATCATCTGTCGGAAGAAGGCTCGGTCCCCCGAGTACACGGACGATCGATCGGATGAGATAGCCACCGTGAAATCGCAGTGCCGGTGGATGACGAAGAACTACCACGGGACGTCGGTCCGGACGACGAAAGCTACTTTCCACTCTCGAAGACCCACATTCCAGGAAATGACAGCTACTATTCCAGTGACAAGTCGGCCATACCCCCCGAAGTAAAATATAAGTTTAAGCATAAATTTGAAAAAAAAAAAGTTATGCTCTACATTGCCATATCGGACAGAGGGATTTCAAAGCTGTGGTTCAAGCCGAGCGGTCTGACCTTCAATCAACAAGTGTACCAGGAGGAGTGTCTTGAGAAAATTCTTCTGCCGTTCTTAAAGGAGCATCATGCGGATGGGAAGTACGTCTTCTGGCCGGACAAGGCGTCTTCTTATTACGCAAGAAGACGCTGGAGTATCTTGAGCAGAAAAAGATACCGTCCGTGCCGAAAGAAAGGAACCCGACCAACTTGCCCCAGTGCCGTCCCATTGGGGATTTTTTCGGCTCCCTCAGTGCCCTAGTGTACAAAAATAATTGGCGGGCCAAGAATACGAAGCAGTTGACCACGAGGATCTGGAATTGTATCCGGAAGATGGACGTCAGTGCCGTCCAACGCTCTTGTGAGAGCATCGCGACTAAGTTGCGTCGTACTATATGACTATATGACAGAAAAAAAAATCTCATTTTTTATTGAACACCCGTTAATGCTTGTAGCATCTGAAATGCAAATTTAGGGTTGATTTACTGCATATGCTAATGCTTATTGGTTACCTGGGTAGTTAAGACACATTTTTTAATGTTTGTAGGGGATCCAAGGCGGGCTTTTCCCCTCTCAATGTTTCCGCTTTTACAATTTTTAAACTGAAAGATGACTGCAAACATGAATCGGTGAAGATGAAATGAGATTGTTACGTGCAATTTGAACATCTACAGTGCCCAACGAATTGAAAACCGGAGCCACTTTTTCTTGGTTTTACCTGTTACCTATCATAAGTTGGATTGGAACAGCTAAATATTTTTAATTACCCCCTATAATAGTGTTAGTTTTATTATGATTCAAGGTCTACAAACGCACGATATAACCAAAACTTATCCAGGGAGATATTGAAATAAATTAGCACTAAAGGCTCTAAGTTCTACGACATTCGTAAACTTTTATCGAATACTAAACGGAAAAACGTCTCCGGTCATTAATTTTTCGCCGCCAAACGCTTAAATTGTTAATGTGCGTTCTAAGCGCTAGATTTTTATTCTTATGTTAATTTTTAAAATGATAGGTTCGTTTAACCGACTTTTGAAAATGTCATATAAGGATTTCTTTTCAAATAGTTTGTACGTCTTTAAAACATTTTTTTAATTTTATTTTACACTCAGAAATATGATAATATGTTATCAATATCGAAAGTTTATTTCACTGAGTGTAGGTATTATGCAGGTTTCTATACTCTTTAGAACTCACACAACGAGAGTTACCGTCGATTTGATCTGTCAGCATTCGCTAATTATCAAATTCGGCTGTACTTGCAATATATGTTTAATAAATCAAGCATAACTTTTCAAAAGGACGTATGTCGCAAATGTAACCAAATCGAGTTTTTCATTCTATCCTGTCATTAATAACACGCTTAATGTTGTAGCAAGTGCCAAATAGTATAATCAAAATAATTCAGTTATGTGCGCCAGATTTTATATGCGACCTATCTGATCTTTTTAAATGTTAAGCAAATAGTTCAGATACAACACACAGCAAGCCGACGTATCTGCGCTTAAAAATTATATCCGGTGTATCTGACATGACGCAAGTGCTAAACGTTCTGAAATACCGACGTATCCAACTGGTGTATGTTACAATTAAGATGTCACACTGACGTATCTAACATAGTTTATGTGTATGGTATGGAGGCAAACCGGTGTATGTGTTAATTTTCTCAAAAATAGAGCGAAAGTGAATGAAAACCAGGATATTTACAACTTTTAATATTATTTAACCATGATAGAATCAACAGATCGAATAAAACTCGAAATAAAATTAAATAGGATTTAATGAAAGCATCTGGAAATTATACCTCATTTTTCTCAATTCCTACACGTCCTATACGTTAGATACGTCTTTTTGAAACGTTATGCTTGAAATGTTTGAAACTCACATTTAATGTCCAACTTAAAGCGAACTCCAAGCAATTGAAAGTGGTGTTCGTTCGTGTAGTAGTCAATGTTTTGTATGTTGAGAATTAGAGCACAGATATTGTGGTTGAAACGACGGTAGTAACTGCTTAGTATCAGTACTTGGCCATAGATTTATTGAAACAAAATTAAAAAAATATTGCAAACAACAACATACGATAAGAGGATATCTTCTATCGGGATAGGAAACAGCCCCATTCCGTATATTTTAAACCGATGCGACACTCCCACAAAAGCGCAATTTAAATTGAAATAGGAAGTGAAAACGCGTTCCACCGCAGATTTGTTATTTTCCTTGCTTTGTGTGGCAGCCATGGGTTATTGAAAGCGTGTTGGCGGGAAAAATGCTACATCAGAACCGAAATAAATCTAACGCTGTAAAATCCTTATAACCTTGAAATTTATCTTGTCGGATGGTCATGAGTAATAAGCAGTGCTCGGAAAAACTAAACTCCTTAAAACTCATGCGTAAGTCTATGATTTATGTCATGTCGAATTCAACGACGAAAAACCAGCCGATGAGTTTCCTCGTTAAAACGTCCTTGGGCGTGGATCATTGTTATTATTGTTTTTTTTTAAGTAGAGGAAGGAGAACTAACACGGTCTGCATAAGCATGCAGTAACTTATCGTTTCAGTCTGCATTGTGACAGAACTTGGATATGCATAACAGAGCGTAATATCAAAACTACATCTTGATTAAATCAACTTCTTTTGTAAATATAACAATTGTTGTAATAACTGTTGTAATAATTGTTGTAATAATAGTGCTCCCTAATGTGTGGTTCATTAAAACATCGATCTCATTTAATATAGAATGATTACTTTTGTTTCAATACAAACATGGCCAGTCCTTTTTATTTAATTCTAGAGTTTTTCCCGGTTCTATATTTCCCCAGAACAAAAAATAGTATAATGTTTTGAGCAGACTTGTAACATATCACATTGTTTAGACTTTGTGTGATTCTATAAGTAATAATAACAGAACAGTGCATTACACTTTCGATACACTTATTAAAAAGAGAAGATTTGGAGAAAAAAATCTCAGGATCTGATTTATTATTTAAGCTCAAATTAATTTAAACTTATTTTTGAAAAATTCTAAAACTAACGCATTTGAACACTTCGAAATTGCACCAAAGAAAATTGATGATATATTGCCGATGTCTGATAACTTCCCATTGGGAAAATGTGATTTAAGTGAATCCGTACCAAATTCACGCATATTTTTTAATGGAAACTCCCAATTAGCGATATCCACGTATTCCTAGCAACTCATATAAATCCTTAACAATATACTTAAAGTTTTTATGATTGCGAGAAGCTTACGGTAGCTTTCTGGCACCATGCACATCATTGATCAGGTTCAATGAGATGTTCAAAGATCCCCAAAATATCCTGAGAATCTACTCGCTCAATGTAGTTTTGAATTATAAAACCAACCTAACCAATCAGGCCAAGGCCGGGGTGTATTTAGAAGTTGTCTCCATTCTATTCTGTCTGCAGGTCGCCTTCTACTTGATCGACCCACCTTGCTTGTTGCGTGCCTCTTCTTGTTGTGCCTTTCGGATCGTTATCGAGAATCCACATTCTTACGTGGCCGTAGAGGACTGCCGGTCTAATTAATGTCTTGTAGATGGTCAACTTTGTAGTTCGGCGATCTTTGCTCGATCTTAGCGTCCTTTGAAGTCCAACGTAGGCACGATTGCCAGCCATAATGTGCCTTTGTAGCTCTCTGCTGGTGTCATTGTCGGCGAGCACCAATGAGTCCAGATACACGAATTCGTCTACCGCCTCGATTACGTCACCGTCGATCTGAACTTGTGGGATTGTCTACTCTTCCCCTCATGTATTTGGTCTTAAACGCATTAATGACGAGTCCAATCCTACTAGCTTCAACCTTAATGTACTGATGTACTGATCTAATGTACGTTTCTGCCATTGGTTCAAAGTTGCATACTACGATATTAACGTCGTCGGCAAAGCCAAAAAGTTAGACGGGCATCCTTAAGATCGTACCACTTGTGTCTATCCCCGCTCTTCAAATCATCTATCTATCAATCGTTCGTGCATAATCTGCCAGAGCTGGTCTCGAAAATATGGTCCGCAGTAGCGCGGGCATCTATAAATCCCACTTAGTACTGCCCCACGAATTCCTTTGCAAGTGGTGACAGACGACGGCATAGAATTTGGGAGAACAACTTCTATACATCTTGGTAATTACTCAGTACAGCGCCCTTATCAGTGCTTCACCACCGTATTTTAATAGCTTGAGAGTTGCTCAACACCAGCAGCTTTGTTGTTTTTTAACCGACCAATTACCTCCTCAACTTCCTAGAGGGTCTTGAATCATGTCATGAAGTTTTTTAAGTGAAGATCCAGATAGCCTTTCGACAACATGTCGATGCCTGAAAACTTCCCATGGAAAAGAATGATATTTCAACTAATATATTTATATTTATTGAAATCATCCAAAATGTAGTCTTAAAATTCAATTTTGGGTGAATTAAGATCTTGTAGTCACACAATATTTCTAATGTTTCCATTAACTAATCTTCAAACAATTTATTTGAGAATACTTTTATCTTTCAAACATTTTACATAATTAGAAAATATCACGTAATTTTTTATCAATATAGATTAAGTCAAGTGGTTTTCCCAAAATGTCTTGAATTTAATATCCTGCAATCCAGCAGTTCTAGGCGAAACTGGCCATAAAATGTCGAAATTTGACACGAGCCGCTTGGAATTGGACGAAATTTCGCAAACATATTCAAAATAACAGAATACGTATTCCGACATAAGGATATATTGTTTGGACTCAAGAGTATTTTTTGGGGGGGGGTTTTTTTTTTTTAAAAAAAATGTTTTAGGAAAAAAAAAAATCGGGAATCTGTTGGTTTAGAAGAAAAGTGGGAGAGAAGAAAGGATAGGAAAAAAAAAGTCCATTAGCCTGGGACAACATTTCCATTCCAATTCCCTTATGATTTTCGGGAGCCTTTTGGGCCCTTTAATAACTGTGCAAAATTTCAGCTCGATCGGTGAAACTATATTTTAGCGCCCGTGGTTTTTATTTTCCATATGATTTTCTATGGGGAAACTTACTTTTACAGGTAAAAATCTGGCAAGGTGACACGTTGTCCATGAAAAATAAATCAAGCCAATCTCTCCCAGGAAAATTTTTCAACAAAACTTTTCTTCCAAGACCGCAAAGCGATTCGACGCTTGTGGAAAAAGTTATTAAGCTGAAACTGATTGCTATTCAAACGAACGGCTCAATGAACTGTTGTTTCTAGCAGCACTTCCACCTGCAATCTGCTGCTGGCTGCGCGAAGCAAATACGTTGTGTCTTGTTCATGTTCACTCAGCATGGAGGAACTGTGCTGCTAGAAAAACAGTCCAATGAGCCGTTCGATTGGATAGAAATCAATTTCAGCTTAATAACTTTTTTCACAAGCGTCGGATGGCTTTGCGGTCTTTGAAGAAAAGTTTCCTTGAAAAAAATTCCAGGGAGTGATTGGATTGATTTATTTTTCAAGGACAACGGGTCACCTTGATAGATTTTTATCTGTAAAAGTAAGTTTCCCCATAGAAAATCATATGCAAAGTTAAAACCACGGTCACTAAAATATAGTTTCATCGATCGAGCTAAAATTTTGCACAGTTATTATAGGAACCAAAAGGCTCTAAAAAATCAATAGGGAACGAAAGAATTTTTTTTCATATATCCGTGTCCCAGGCTTATGTCCATAAAAAATATATACACTGAAAAATAAAAAAAAATTACATGAAAAAATCATAACTTAAAATTCAAATTCCCAAAATATGCTATTTTGATTTTTTTAAGTTTCGATGGTAAAATTTGGACAAAAAAGCCATTGTTTTAGAGGTAAGGACAACATGGACAAAAAATTGTTAAAAAAGTTTTCCCAATAGCAACTTTTGGAATTTTCGTAAAATTTATTTATGTTTATCAAAAGTACTTTTCAATGTCAAAATATGATTCTACATCCAATTTCTAATCGAAATTTTCATATTAATGATCTCCCTAAAGATAACCGTTTTCGAGATATTTTGACTTTAATTTCATGAGTGGCTAAAAACTTAAGAAACACATCCTTTTCATAAGTTGATCGAGATGGTCCATCACCAAAACTATGTTTATTTCAACAAACATGGATATTCCAACAACTTGGACTTTCACACGATTGGACTAATAATTTGAAAGTTATAGGAGAGCAAAGTTTCGGCCAAACCTAAAATACTGAGAGTGTGCTCATTAATTCTTCCGGTCCGCTTCCCAGCATCTTGATATGAAGTACCTGGTGGTCAGTCACCCACCAATTACCTGTCGATCTGCCAAATTTTAGTAAACCGACTGCTTTGAATTATCTCAAATTGTAATATTCCGCCCACTATATCACAAAATATTGTGAGTTGTTGAACGGATTGGAGATGAGGAAAGTATAGGGTATAGGACCAAGTCTACCCCGGTTGGTACCAAATTAATGAGCGTAGGAATCAATAGAATCAATATTTTTTACTTATATTTGCAGGATTCCACAGAAAAGAACGTACTCTAATGAAACTACACAGGCAGAAAAAGCGATCACCGTTTTTTACGAATTTACTGTGATTAGGTCATGTCGGATTATTCGGGGTGCGGTGCAACTGGCGTTCGATGTTCTGTTGCTTGTTGGAGCGGTCCCATGCTTTTGGCGGATAGTGCTAATTACATACTTTCGGCGTATAGTTAACCAAAACGAAACCTGCTGCTAACCTTTTCCCAACTATCTACCATCCCAGTTATTTCTCGTGGAAGTGCAGAGGATTTCTCGACTTCCTTTCAAAGCGAGTATCACGTCAACACGTTCCTTCCCATTTCTTACTTGACCAGCATTCGGGCACGGCCGGCGCCGGTATTGCTTCATAATGGGTCACCAGTTTTTACACATTGAGGATGTATGTTAGTCCCAAACATCATCTGTTGGTTCTTTGTGTAAATACAGCTGATCTGGCAATAACAGAGTAGCATCCGTGGGTGGTCAATCATGCTCATGCTCAAAATAATGTTTCTCCTTTTTCTTTCTGTATTTCTGTTCACTACCGGCAGATAACATAAGTAATTTTACCTAACCAAGCAAGCGCAATCTTTTTGACGATCGAACTCATTGAATATGTTGAGCTTTTGATCACGCTTCTGATGCAGGTCTGGGACAAAACATTTAATATGAGTATGATTCGTTTGCCGGTAACTCATTTCGCCAGCTTAATTTCGAAAAATGATGTTTGATGAACTTGTAGCGCAATTTTATCTGATAGTGTGATGTTAAAACTCTTATGGCTAATGCGTGAGAGCACTACCTACAGTAATGCATACTAAAGGAGTGCAGCATTCAGTCATTTAGTATATCTCAGTGTTACTAGTGCTCTCACGCTATACATATAAGAGTACGAACAATATGATATTAGGCAAAGTTGTAGGAAAAATCAAGCACCAAGAGCTCATCACAGGACATATTTGGAAGTTCATCTTCTAAAATGTGCTACGGACAAATGACTCAAACTCATACTAAATGAGCCGTCACATCCTTGCTCTAATTTCTTGGTGTCCTTTCGACTCAATGTGGCGTGATAAGCACCTTGCTAACGTATACAACACAGGGACTTAAACACTTATACGATAACTTGTGCGTCTGAGAATGAATTCTCGTCAAACAATCCTGGTGTTATGATCTAGGAGTTCGGAATGCTCAATAAAGTTTCAATAATGTCTAAAAAATCTGTATGAGTTCAAGAAGTTCAAGATAGTCTTTAACAAGCATACAGATTATGCAATAATTGCAATAAGATATTCAATGCACTCCAAAATGTAATGGAGTGTCGAACTCACAGATCTATCGGCGTAAATAAGTCTTGCACAATGTCCTGAATATTTTTCTGAGTTTGTGAAGTAGTGAGAATATGTTTTCAGCCATTGCAAGGCATTAAAAGCAACCTTTTCTCAGTTTTTTTTTACGAATTTCCTTCGAGATTGGGATTAATTGAGGCTCAGAATTCTCAACAAATCCTTGTCCGAATTCTGAGCAGAACCTCTCCGAAGTATAGCGGAATTGTTTCACCAGTTTGCATTTTTGATTGCTCAAATCTCAGAAACCATGAACATTTCGTTCAGCAAACATTTGATAAAAGTCTGGCAGGTGAAATTGTTGTTTTTTACATTTCTGCCTTAAAAAATTCGAAGTAGCGCTGCAAATCCACCATTCCATTAATTATGCGAAAATTATGCGTGTTGAAGCATCTTATTTATCATTCTACAGGGAGGCGGTGAAGAATAATCCTTACAACAAATATCCCAATATTATTCATACAGCAAAATTATGTTTTGTTGATGTCTTCAAAAATCAGAGTACATAGTTGATTAAAGCAATATGATCACAAGAAACAAAATTTATTTGTTCCATTCAAAATGACCGCTCAGGCGGTTTGAAAGTTACCGGAAATCAAATGGGGTGTCAGATGATTTACACAATGGTTTGGAGGCTTTTGATTTTGAAATTACCTACAGCTCTACGCAACACATTCGGTTTCATTCAAACGTATATATGTAGGATATGCTTAGATTATTCCGTTAAGTTGGGTCGAAGCATGCTGTCAGGGTCTAGTCCGACAATTCATAGGAACGAAAATTACTCAGAATTGCAAGGAAATCTATCTAGTGTTAACATTTTATTCAATGTTTTCAATCGATGGAATTTTCCAATTGAACTAATCGAATTGGAGATCTAGAGAATGTGTCAAGAAGGAACTATAGGATTTCACCAGTTTTCTGGAATTCCTCAGGAAAATCTGATTTGAAGTCTATCTGATTATCCTGAGGACTTCCAGAAAAAGTTAAGAAAAAGTAGTTTTGAAGGTTTGAGGAAATACGGTAATTTCAGTACATAAAGAAATAAAGTAAGACTTGAAGTCTCTATTATAATCATGATGGAGTGCTGTGGAATTTTTGAAAATATCCCTAAGAAAATATAAAGTTTAGGATCAGGGAAAATGCATAAAAGAGATTAAGAAAGAAGTGCGCAGATCTTCAGGATGAACAAGAAAAGAAAGTTATCAACTTCATGATTCTACGGAAGTCCACCTTGAGAGCTGGAAGAATCTAACGACTTCTGACGCCCAAAGGGTTTTTGGAAGAAATTGACAAGTTATTCGAAGGAAGTTGGTAAGACCTCTTGCGTGAGAATCAGTGGCAGTTTGAATGTGAAGTGGTTTTTTCTATAGATTTAATTATTTCACAACATTTTCGAAAAACATAATTTATAGAAATGGTACATTAGATCGTGAAAGTAAATTAAAAAATTGATAGGAACTCTATCTACCTCGATCGAATAAATTTGTTTGTTTTTATAGATTGTCAAATTACACAACACTATCGACAAATTAATATAAAAATGGTAAATTGGATTGTGAAAAATCGGTCAAAATATAGCTACAATATTTTTTGTAATCTGAACTAATAATTTTGTGATGAGAAAAGCTTAATGTGACTTGTCCGATACAAGAAAAAAAAAAGTTCGCGCACAGTGATACCTATGTTGCGAGTGTTATGAGCTTTTCATTTTGTATAAGTTGTTCACAGCAATAGAACAAGGCTAAAGCACTTTTTTTTTAAACACTTACGAGCGTATTAGTAGCACGATTGTTGTTGGAAAATTAAACTAGCACTTCAATTGTTCACTTTAAAAAAGTTTATTTTTATTTTTAACAAGTGAATAAAAGAAGTGTTATTTTGAATTTTAGTAGTAGCTGTGCAAAAAAGATCTCGAAAAAAGTTCAATCTAGTGTCACACGCATACGTGATGACTGACTATACTGCGTTAAGCCTAGAGAACCATGTTCACAGTGCCAGTCATCTGTGTTTCTATGAACGAGCGCATTACCCAAAAACGATCAACGCCGCCTTTGAAAATAAGCGAAAAGGTGATAAAAACACTTCCCATCATCATAACCTGTGTGTGCGAGCGATGCATGCAAGTGTACATCGTAATTGCATTCCAATGGTTGTGTGGTTGGTGATGCACCTCTTGTTTTTTTTTTTGCTTGCTCAGTGCAAGACTATTAGCGTTTTCGTTTTTGAATCTAGGTTGGAACTGGTCCTGAGACCCAAACTTATTGACAGTGCGAACCTCAACCTGGTGCAGGTTGTCAATAAAAACATACACACTGACGTTCAACAGACAACAAGCGGACCCAATCTTCATACCCGATCCAGGTTGGAACTGAATCAAAAAATTACAAAAACGGTATATGTATGTACACGTCTACTAGCTGAGTGTATGATAGTGGTAGTCTTGATCAGTGTTTACCAGTACTATGAATTCGTCTAGCACTGGTTTTGCGTCAAAATATCACATGCAGCAGATCTTGATTGACTATCCAAGGCTTTCACGGCAACGATTATCGATTCTTTGGAATCCACTGACTCTAGATAGATAGGCTGTAAACATAATAGTTTGGCTATGTGAGCCATTTATTGGCATGTCGAATCGTAGAGATCTTGCTGATTTAATAGTGATCGAACTGATAACAGGTGCTCAGCTCGATATATCTAATGCTAATCACAAATGTTGTCTGACAGGCCCTCGACATGAGTATCGTTTGTACACGTGCCGTCGTCAAGCTAAACATCACATGATAAACCTTAAGTAGTAGTCTCAGCACGGGTCCATCTGCTCGACGCTGTAAAAACAAATGTACCCATACTGGTATTGGTGTCGGAGTATTCATCGTGATGGCCATTAGCCAGACTGCTATTTGCTCGTCGGCGAAAAAAAGTTACAATGATACATAAAAGCAAGGTTGGCAAGGCAGGCGGAGGTCAGACAGCCTCAGCGAAAATGGCAAGAGCGGATGAAAGTAAAAGTTTTTATCCATTCATTCCATTCGCCGATGAGCGCGCATCCGATCCACTGTGGCTACTGCCGTATGTTTTTATTTTTGAGTAAGTACTGATATGTAGCTCACAAAGCAGGTTGCGTACGTTGCACAGTTTGATTCGCTGCGGTTTAGATGACAGTCACGACGAGGCAACACGTCGATTGAGAGTATGGGAATTTTCTCACTTCGTTCGATGGTTCGGGTAGGATTGAAAGTTTTAAGGAATTGATTGATGAAAAAGCAACCAAAACATTGTCCGTGATACTAAAGTGAATGTAAGGTTATTTCTCAGGGCGGGATATGATTCTAGGTAGAACAGGAGAAATATTTAAATACAACTAACCGATATTCAAAGTTCCAATCAGGTGAACATAAACAACGAAAAGCGCACGTGTCCGAGCTATCCAGGTACACATGACAACAAATGCATTTCTCAATGCCTCAATGCGCCTCTCTCTGGTCAAAAGAAACCAATGTTGAAGCACATGCGATAGGTATATTTCACCGACTCGGTGCATTTTACTGCATTCAAAGTGATGAACAGCCTATTTATTTACAACGACCGAAGGCCGTTTCCATAGCTATCATCCTCATCATCATCATTGCAGTGTGTTCTGTTTTCTCTGGGTTGCTACACACACATACGCACACTGCCGCATTGAACACGTTTAGTTGTCAATCGCAGGGTAAACATGGAACAAAAACAAAATATTCATCGATTGGTCGTCGTGCTAAAACCACTTCCTTACTTCTTGTTCAAGAACTTCTGATCTGATCATCCACCGAGAGTCTGGTTGACGCGAACACGTGTCGCCAAACCACGAAAGGTAGCACAAAGTTTTACATCACAGGGGGGCATATAAGCTTGGAATCTTCCCAGGTAATAGTCATTTAAGATCCAGTACAATTATAACCCAATTTCAATGCATGAAATACAACCTGCCTACCGCATTCTGGCGCCATGGTTCATAAAAGAACCTCGCTTCTTATCGGTCGAAGCAGCTGAATAAACTACCTTGAACTTGGCACTTGAGCTCCTCACATCACGGCGCTTTTCCTAAGGGCGTAGCAAGGTTTTGTTAAGGGGGTGATAAGCGGCGATGCATTATTGAACAATTCGAGCGAATGTTAAAAAGACTATCAAATGGAGTTAGAGGAGAGCCCACGAAAAAAAAAAATTAAGTCTGTTGTAATTTATTTTTCTATTAACAATACTGTGCACTGCTTAGTTGCTCTTCCATTACTGATTATAACTACGGTAAATTCACAGAGAGCTACATAGATGGAGCTTGGTTAGTTGCCATCTTCATATACAATAGATTGATGCATTTCGAAATTTCAAAACATTTGTTTTGCCAAGAATCTTAAGTAGAATTCGACCAGAACTCTGAGCAAAATTTTCCAATGAATCCAGAAAGCACACATTCCTGATCAGTTCGCCCAATATTCGCTGTTTAGTTGAAAATCGTGAGCAGGATTCACTCGAAGTAACTGAGTAATGTACGATCAGAATTACTGATCAAGGTACGCTTAAGAAACGTATTCATACTTTTGACACAATTCGGGCGGGGATCACGGGGGAAAATAAAAATTGAACACTTGACAGCGCAATTCCAACAGTGGCCAATAGCGTTGCGGCATTCTGTGGTATTGTCTCACCCATATTGAAAAGTTGTTGACGGTTGAACAAAGACCCAACGGTTGCTGCCACTAAGAACACAGCGATAAATTTGTTTCGAAGAATCTGTGTGCTGCCAATCGCTTGCACACACCTGCATGGGTTCGTTTAAAACGCTTTGTGGATCATGATGGGCAAAATTGCCTTTCCTGAGTTATGCGGATTTCTCAACACTGCAATTGCATTGTTTGCCACCATTTCAACTTTTGGGTGTAGAATGCACGCACTGTTCAACATTTGGCACTGTCCAACTATTGGCAAATTACCCATTGTTCTGTTCTTTTGGCTACATGAAACTTTTTATATTCTGGTCAAAATATACTGATTGTCTTCTGCTAATGATTCTGAGCGTAAAATCGCCCGAATTGTGTCAAAAGTATGAATACGTTTCTTAAGCGTACCTTGATCAGTAATTCTGATCGTACATTACTCAGTTACTTCGAGTGAATCCTGCTCACGATTTTCAACTAAACAGCGAATATTGGGCGAACTGATCAGGAATGTGTGCTTTCTGGATTCATTGGAAAATTTTGCTCAGAGTTCTGGTCGAATTCTACTTAAGATTCTTGGCAAAACAAATATTTTGAAATTTCGAAATGCATCAACCTAATGTAGGTACATTGCATCAACCGATGGTTTTGCGAAAAATGTACATTTACCATCACAGTTTACAAATTTACCTATATGAAGCTGTAAACAACCATAGGCAAGAATCCCCTTGAAAATAAGAAAAGTTTGCTTAAAATGAATTCTACGTTCATAGAAAGGAATAATAAGTGAATTGACCCAACAAATGAAATAACGTAAGTGCCCAAAGATAAACCCCCGACTACGCCTTTGCTATTACTTCTCCTAGTTGTTAGTGATTGAAAATTTCATACCACATGTCAACGTTGTCGATGTGGACGTGGTATACCTTCTACACCTCAAACCACCCGAATTAGAAGTATTCGGTTGAGTTATTTGTGTTTGAACATAAATTGACCACCACTGATAGCGCGTGCTAAACTGATTGACAGAATGACTGCGTAGACGTGTGGGCAGCATAGCGATGGTTAGTTACTTTGTTATGATCGCACTGTTAAAAACAAATCGTAGTAGTATAGTTGTATGTACAAGCAACAGTCATAATACATATCAAATTTGCGGTCACTGTCTTCACCAAGGTTGGGTACAATTTGAGCGTTGAGAAACGTGACATATATCGGAAGTAGCGGACATTATCGTCATGTCGAGCAGGAAATATCAAATACATCGATCATTTTGTCGATAATAAATATAGCCTCTATTTCTAAGTTGAATCGCGTGGGAAACTTTTTATTAGAATCTCCTCGAAATTTTCAAATTTCAATTTCAAATTCAATCAGTTTAGAATGGATGAAATTTGGACAAGGTGCGATATCAATGCAAAATAATATGATTCCATTTTACATGAACCAAACTTGCACAACTTTTCCTCGGTATATTAATCGAACTTATGCGACTAAACGGTGTCGTTTCCTCAGTCTTAAGCCATATTTCAACATTTTCTGATGTAACTAGTTACTCTCTTCTCTGAGCGACTCGAAGCTAGTCACTACCGACTGACAATGAACATTTAAATATGTGTTTTCTAGTGGATTCTTCACAGTCGCTTTACGGAGTCGAAACTGAATATTCATCACTAAAACCTAGATGCCGAAGTTTGGTTCAATCCTCAACTACAACTACATACAGCAACTATAAGTAGATATCAAGTGGATAAAACAAACTAGACGCAACAATGCAGTAATCATTCACGCATTATAGCATCCAGGAGAAGACTCATGTGAAGCAAGAGCCTCGCGCAATCACCAACACAGAAACCCACCACGAGACCATGACAGTGTGAGAGAGGATCGAACTGAAAATAAAAGCGCACGATCGGCGAACCACTTTTGCCTGCCTTCGGTCGACGGGTGGAAAGTGGTATGTATAAAAATAACAGTTATTTTCACTTTAAATTCACAGAGTTCCGATTTGGCTCGGCGTCTCTGTTACTGCTGCTGCCGATGCCTGATGTTTGGCGCTCTCTTTTGGCTTTTGCTGGGTTCCATTTTACCCGGCAGCTTTAAGGGCCCGGATTGAACCACGGCCCACGGTAATGTAGAGAAATGCAGTATTCAATAAAGCTGCTATTTTTTTCATTTAATTAGCAATTACAATAATTATTTTATTATTTTAACGAAAGTAGACTAGCATAATTTCTACAATAATATCAATATGCAAAAAAAACTTTATAATATCTCTTGACTATTCGGGTCTGATCACTACACCGACTTTCTCTTTCGTTTGGAAAATTATTCTCAAATTTGATTCATTGACACTCGTTGCAAAAATTGCATGATTGAAATCCTCATGTATATTCACGCACTCATACGCACTACGCCAAAAACTAATTTCATCTTACAACTTATAACTACCCCTCAAACGACAAGTTATTATTATGCTTATGCAGACCGTGTTGGTTATCTTTCCTCTGCGGTAAAAACAACAATAACAGTGAATTTTTGAACGAGAAAACTTATCGACTGTTTTTAAGGTTTATGAATTCGACATGGCAAATCTCATGGACGCTTAGACTCACGCATTAGTTTTGAGAATTTTAGTTTTCCGAACACTGATTCGAATACCAAAATATGTACATGATGGTTGTTTATGATTCAATAATCGTTACAAAACCAGAAACAGAATCTACGACCTCCAGATCAAAATATCGATATGATGCCGAGCCTTGTGGTTAGCAAAACCGCTGAAACAATTGAAGAAGCGGAAACCCGAATGAAAGTGTAAACGTTCATTCACTCTTCCTTTTTCTGGTTCCATGATTGCGACCACTGATGTGCTTATCGCTGTGGGAAGCTTCCCACCATTGGATGTTCCTTTTCAATGTACATTCCCCCAAGCCAAAAATGTCGACTTAAAGGTATGATTGATGTTTAAGACGTAAATTTACAACTCACTTTCAGAACTTGAGCGAATATATGATGAAATATGCTTGAAAACCAAGTGACTGATTTGTCAATACCATCAAGAAACTCCAGTTAGTAAACTCAGTTGTTACTCACCTTTGGTGTTGATGGTAGAAATCTTGATCATTTCCAGTCCATCCTTATCAATGATCGTGCCATTGTAGATGACACTGCTACTGCTTTTTTCGATTCGCTTCTTGGGCGAATCCTGGTGCCCTTGCTTCTGTTGATCCTGCTGCTGGTCCTCTTCATCCTCTCCGTCATCATCTTCTTCCTCCTCGTCCTCATCATCGACACAGTTGTCACCGTTACCATGCTTCTGCGGATGGTGATGCAATCGGTGTGAATGGGTCTCTCCATCACTGCCACTTTCATTCCCACTGGCAGCGCCATTATCGGAATCTTCCGAATCAATTATGACGGCAGCTTCACGTACCTGATGGTAGTTACCACCACCACCGCTGCTGCTACTGCTACTCACAAGTGCATGTTGTTCCTGCAGTTGTTTCTTCCGAGCAGCGGCTTGCTGCAGGAGCTTCAGTTGCTGATCGGCCACAATCTGGTTGATCAGATCCGGTGGTTCAATCGAATCGCAAGCACCCTTGCGCTTTGATTCCGATTGCTGGTTGTAGTATTTGTTATAATACGCCATCAAGTCCGGAGTTTTCCGGGTCTGGTGCTGGTGATTGTGTCGCGAAGAAGAGGAGAAGCTTTTTGGATCTTTTGAAAGTCCGTACGAGGCGGAAGAGGACGACGAGGAGTATTCCTCGTAGAATCCGCTTTCGTGTTGCTTCTTGGTAGAGGAACCGGTCGTACCTTTGGTACGATTACGACTCATTATGTATGTGCGTGTTATTACACGAGGGGTCTTCACTTAAAAGCACTATAGCAACACACGTTTTCTATTAACACTACGCACTTGGATATTCCGTTTCAGCAAGATATTGGTAATTTTCTCTTTTTTCCTAACCGCACGGTAAATGGTTGAGGAAAACACTTGTTTCTTCTTAAAGCACTTCCATGGTTGACCAGCGCAGTTGTTGCATTTGGCAGTTGTTTTTCACCGAATTCAACACATTAATCTTCTTCCGACTCAAAAATGATTATGCTTCTTCTAATTACTTTTTTTTCACACCTGTGTAATTGTAGAGGGTTTTCCTACGAGACGAAAGCTTCAATTCATGTTGAAATCTGAAAAAGAAGAGAAGGGGAGTAATTTTCAATTAGTGTCGTCGTGAAAATCTAATCGTGATGTACTTGAGAGGTTTCGGCGAGAGCTGCACTGCCGCTATTTGCATAACAGTCCTATGAGGATTTTTTTGCGATTTTGGTTTTTTCTTGGGAATATGCTCTACGTTGCTTCCAGGTTTAGAAAAAACCTGTTTAGATAACAGACTTTGTTATAGAAATACCGAAAACAATACACATTTATTTTGTTCTACGTTGAAAATATTCGCATAATAGTACCAATATGGATTTTACCCTATAACACAAAATTTTGCATTATAGTAATCTTAAAAAATACCCAAGTAACCACAAGCATTATATTATTGCAGTAACCCAATATCAACAACATGAATGCGGGATCGCATCAATTCAACAGCTGTCAAGTAATGAAGCGTTATATTAGCTTTAAGAATATTGTGATGCATTACCAGTGCAATAATGCTACTTTAGCAATGTTTCATGGCATAACAAAATATATGGCATTAGTTCGATCTTAGTGGGGCCCTTTTCAGCTTTAATTCAACCTCAATGATGCACTAGACGTAATGCATATGCCCAATATATGCATGCTATTATAGCTTCGTGGTTACTTGGGTATGTAAAGCTTTCGGGGTAATCGCTAGAAAATTACTTGTAGTCCCTTGTTCAACAGTAAGTAGCGTTTTGAAACGCTTCCGGGATCGGTCGACTCTCGATCGGAAACCGGGATCTGGCGTCAGGCGGAACGACAACTTCAAATCCCAGCGGCATGCAGTGCTTCGGCTGATTAAGCAAAACCCGAAACTTTCCATCCGAGATGTGGCTAAAAAGGTCAAAACATCGTATTCTTTCGTTCAAAATGTGAATGGATGATGATTTATGGATGATGAAACAAACGTCAAAGCAAACTTCAAGCAGCTTCCTGGTCTTGAATTTTATACCGCATTACAACGTGGCAAGGTTGACGATTATTTAAAGGCCAAAAAGTTGTCGAAGTTCTCTAAAAAGTACATGGTTTGGCAGGCTATTTGTAGTTGTGGTTTGAAGAACAAAATCTTCAAAACTACAGGTACGATTAGCCAACAAATTTACGTCAACGAGTGTCTGCAAAAACGGCTACAACCATTCATCCAAAAGCAAGCAAGTTCTGTGTTTTTTGGCCTGATGTGGCGTCTTTCCATTATGGTTAACACCCCAGAACTTCGTCCAACTGAAAGACATTGAGGCATTGTGAAGCGAAAACTTGGGAAATCGAAAGGAGAGGCAAATAACGAGAAAGATTTTGCTAAAAAGTGGTAAAATGCTTCCAGTTTGTTCCTATATGAATCTCGTGTTCATAAATTAATCTTACGCTGAATCAGGAGAATGGTGGGTAAATAGGTTGATTTCTGTTCAAAAGAATGTTTGTTTACGGTTAATAAAAATGACAAACATCACCAACTGTGCCACTCACGCGTCAATCCTTTGATTTTGAGTAGGATTGATTGCGAGTGATGAGATTAATATTGGAACATCTTCCCTACATGTTTGGAAAAATAATAGAATCATCGAGGATACCGTTCAGGCGAATATCATTTCAGTATTTAGTAAATCATAATTAACTGTCGACCAGGCGGAGTATAACAAATAGTTCATAGGATAGAAAACAATTATTACGTAATTTTTCTAAGCAAATTATACACATATCGATATTCAATATGTGCAAAACGCATTGTTTAATACAACTGCCCATATTAAAGACAGCATTCGAAAAAAATGAGAAATGAGGATCTGAAAACAGCTTCGAATCTATCATTCAACCATATCCCAAGTGATGAAGACATACAAGGATTACCCGAGAAGAAAGTTCTATCGGCAGCGGCTCACCAGAGTGCATTGTAATGGACGACTAGACGTATATCAAGGCAGACACCAAACAGAAGCTGGGGCAGAAGTTCTACGTCGTCAAATCCAAGCTGGCCGTTTCTGAGACCGTTCGCAAACAGAAACTTCCAATTTACAATATGATTGCCTCCAGAAGCGCTTCCTGCCCTTTCAGAAGTTCCATAGAAGTCAGACGTTGTTTTGGATGGATTTAGCATCCTGCAGAAACGAATAGTTGCTTTTGCTTTAATGATTGCCTTGATCCGTTTCGGGAAAGCATTACAAGGCACGCCTCTCTTGTTCAGGATATTCATTCGATATTTTATGCAAGTTCACATAATTTTTCGATGCCCATCGGTTTGAGGGTCTTAAACTTGTCTTCCATAATGCCCCAAGTGGAAAAGTGCAATGGATTTTGTCTGGAAAAGAGCCGTTCATAATTCTTTAGGGATAAGGTCCGGTAAATTTTTCTTGCACCAGGCCTGCGTAACTTTTACTAAATGTGAAGGGGCAAAAAGGTTGAATCATGTTTCATCAAATGCCCATTAAAAACATAGTTGAGCTAGTAATTGGCATTGATATTAACACCAGTTTCTATGAAAAGTAGACGAAGTCGACCTTCCGAGGGTAATGCTCCACAAACCACCCCGGATGTGTGATTTTCAAATCGGGAAACTGCTCGGACTGATAATGAGATCTCCTGGATCGATGCTGCGTAGATTCTATGAATCTAATCACGGATTTTTCTCGTATGAAAAAAGAATCAAGGAATCACCGTGTCGGCGAAGCAGTTCGCGACATCTATTGACCCTATTCTTTTTGTTTGCTTCCGTAAGTCCGGGTATTTTGCATTTTTGTATGCTCTGATTCTTAATTGTAGATCAAGTACATGGTTCTGCTGATTTTACGGGATCTTTGGCCATTTTACCCGCTGAACGGCAAGGATTCCGACGAATTTGTTAACGGACAATTTTCACCATTTTCGAAGATTTTTTTTTTTTTTTGATACAACATAGAGTATGCCTTTATGGTAAGCTATTTAAATTTAAAACAACTTTATTATTTTAGCAACAGTAAAAAAATTCAATATCGCAGCACATTCACTAGTACACTAATATTAATTGAACCTAAGCTTCACTATAGCCGTGAAATTTCCTATATTTTGTATCTGTACATTTTTTATAAATCATCATATATGGAAAAAAAATTCTACTGTTCCTATAACAACTATATAGCCTAAGGGGGTAGCCTAAGGCAGACGAAGGATTTGTTGACTGGACAAGGGTTCGTGGAGTCGCCAGTCCCTTTTCATGATACGCGGCCTTTTGGCCGTACTCTTCCGAAGGTACTGACCCTGCTACAACAAGCCATCACGTAGACTATTCTCTCGGGGTAACCTGCTGAGGATAGTCCTGCAGACATAGGTAATCCTTGCACTGATGGTGGGTTCTTATCACATCACATCACACATCATTTGATAAGAAACTTGCAATGCACATGCCATTTCACCTGGAAATTATATTTCCAAGATCGTTTCAATGTAAAGTTCAATAGCTGATCTTATGGGAAATTTTCTCAGCCACAACCTAACCAAATATCGTTTCTCAGCGGAACGTCAAATGATACAAATATTAATTATTTAAGAGTTTGATATTTGTTTGGTGTAATCTAAAGAATGCTTAATCAGCTACCCCAAATTCTGCAGTGTGTCTTTGCAGCCACGATTTTTATGCTCTGTTATATGAGCCAAAAACACCAATGTTGCCTGCTAAACAGTTGATCGATCTAGACCTTAAGACACTAGTAGCTGGAATGATTCTTAGCTAGTGTTCGGAAAAAGACCTCATTCATTGATACTCTGTCAGTATTGAACAACTCGAGCCTGTCTTATTTATTACATATGTGTAGCATTTGTATGAAGCGCTGCAAAAATCCGCAAAGATTCTTTAAGCATGTACTAAATAATAGGTAGAGGAAATTGTGTTTTCGAATATATATATTTATATCAAGCATGTAAATTATTACCATCTTTCATTAAGTTGAAATTTTCTGGTGTAAAGAGAAGTCTTCTTCTTAAAACTGACGATATCCCGGCTTGTTTTGGGCATCTTAGGCTTCAGGCGATAAAATGCGCCATGAATCTTGAATTATCTCAAAACAGCGTGTAGGCTTTAAACTCATTAAAATCGCTCAAATGGCAATGTATTGCTTGTCATGTTGGTGCTCCATTGATTGCTGCAAGAGAACAATAATAAGATTGAGCAACGCCAGAAGACGAAGCAATTAATTATTGAAAATGAAAACTCATCACTTTTTTTTGTCGCTGGATTCGACAACGGCAGCATAAACTCATGCATGAGTTTTGACGATTTGACTTTTTCCGAACAACTTTTGTTCCTTTCATTTATCCGAAAGTGATGTTCAGCAAAGAATATAGCTAGGGATTTTGTCAATTTATTTAGCTTTCTTTGAAAGCAGATTGAATTAGTAGTGAGATAGTGAGCCATGCAAACAAATTTGGGATTCTCCATAGTAGTTCCCAAACAAACACAATAAGTTTCAAAGAAAATGAGCAGCCAAACAGTCTAATGCGACATAGTCATTTCTACGCAATTGGTAGCTGTTAGGATTATTTCCGATGCACTTTTACACTTGTTATTTAAGGACATTCTTATTCTGGAACAGTTAGGCTAGTCGGAATTGTTCTCAATCCCGGGAGTCACCCTTTGGCATTGTTTACGATTGAGTTATGTTTAAACTCTTCTTTTCGATTGTTAATATAGACCAATTTAAATCATAACACCACACAGACAAACCAGTATTCCATGATTCACTTTCCTTTCGCTTCAGACCACAAACAAGACGACCTAAAATTCCAGTTTCCGTTCTGTCTGTCGACATTCCCAACGAATTCACTCCACCATCTGCAGCAAAAATGTACCTACGTATTACTAACTTGGAAACAACAAATTACGGTGCCATATCTTTAGTCTTCAGTCTGACAGTTAGTTCATCAGCACCAAGTCCCTCTAAACCGACCAGACAACAAAAGCAGAGAAAACATCACACACCAAACACCATCAACACACGGCGCAAGGTTGATCGAGACATGAAAGAAAAACAACGTTACTCGTGTTCGACCGAGACTGGCTAGGCAGTGTTGGGTTGTGCTCTGGTTGATTCTCGAAGAAAATTAGGACACTAACGTCTCTTCTTGTATTCTTCGCAAATATGTGTGTAGTACAGTTATACGCCTGCCACCAAGCCGTGCAAAACTTCTTCGCTCAATTTCATTTACTCGTTAGGGTATTTTACCACAATTCGGGCAATTAAAAACACTCAGTTTTTCGAACAGATTGATTACTTACATCACACAACAGAAACACACCTTCTTGTTATAATCCCAAGTATATTCAAAACGTTACGGAACATTCCCCACGAATTAAACTGCTCTCCGAACAACCCCGAAACGGAACCACTAGCAATGGTGTGAAAATGTGGAAATTCGCGCGCGTGGCACACATCCAACGGAACACGACGACGATGACGACCGTCTCAGGGGACGATGAAAATCCGAGTAAAAGTCCACCACTTGTTCTCCTCTTCCTGGCTCGCACTACTGAGTGAAACGTAGAGCAATACAAAGTGTGGGTAGGTTTGATTGCTCGATGTTGGTGTGCGTGTAGTGGAGCTTTCCACAACGACAGATACTATCCCCTCTACAGGTTTAAGTACATATTCTTATCGTTGTAGCTGTTGAAGGACCATAATTTACTATGAATTTGTTTCGCCGACTTCTGGTGGATGATTGGTTTTGTTAATATACCTACCTATGGGGTGTAGTGTTTTGGTGAAAACCCCCCTTCAATGAAAAAAAAAAACACTTACAATTTCATAGCAAGTGGGTAGACACACTGACACATAGAAGCATTTCTTGAAGTGTTGTCAAAAGAAAGAATTTACTAACCAGCTGTGTTTTACATGTGTTTTATAAAATTATCGTATCATCATATCATATTTCAAGGTACGAAACAATACCTAAGTACCTTTGAAAAACTCACAATACCCGAAATTCGAAAACAGGAACAATGAACACTAATCATTTTGGTTGAATTGAAAATGATTTTTTGATGTTTGATGATCACTTGCGATTTTAACAAAGCTGCCCTTGAAACTCGAACTTTAATGAGTATAAAAAACCAAGTAGTCATAGAAGCATAATGCGTTGATTTGTTCATCACCCTTGATTTTGACAACTGAGATTTTAAAAACAAATAAAATGCATCTACACTTGAAATGCTTATCATTGCTTATGATAGTAGGTGATAAAAACAGACACTACTTTGGATATTTTGGATGCCGGATTTGTGTTTTGTTTTGGGTGTTGTCGGTGCATGGCAGCTTGGTTGACAACCCTAGTGAGTAAATTTCCTTTTTTTAACAATATTACGCTGACAATATTCTAAATTTTCTATGCAGTTCAAACACTTTTACCCGTTAAATGTAAGTGATTCAATTCTTGGAAAAATAGTGTTTAGTCGCGCTTCGATATTAAATATGTTCCTCATTTGACTAAAGTGCAGAAAGCTTGAGTTTGACGTACGGGTTTATTACGATGGTGGTCAATAGCCTGGGACACGGATATATGAAACAAAATTATTTTCGTTCCCTATTGATTTTTGGGAGCCTTTTGGTTCCTATAATAACTGTGCAAAATTTCAACTCGATCGGTGAAACTATATTTTAGCGCTCGCAGTTTTAATTTTCCATAGTATTTTATATGGGAAAACTTACCTTTTCAAAGAAATATCTGGCGAGGTGACCCGTTGTCCTCTAAAAATAAATCAATCCCTTAACTTGCTGGGAAATTTTTCAAAGAAACTTTTCTTAGAAGACTGCAAAGCGATCCGACGCTTGTGGAAAAAGTTATTAAGCTGAAACTGATTGCTATCCAATCGAACGGCTCATTGAACTGTTTTTTCTAGCAGCACAGTTCCTCCATGCTGAGTGAACATAAACAAAACACAGTGGTTGCTTCGCGCAGCCAGCAGCAGGTTGCAGGTGGCAGTGCTGCAAGAGAAAACAGTTCAATGAACCGTTTGATTGGATAGCAATCAGTTTCAGCTTAATAACTTTTTCCACAAACGTTGGATCGCTTTGCGGTCTTCGAAGAAAAGTTTCCTTGAAAAATTTCCCAGGAAGTGGTTGTATTGATTTATTTTTCAAGGACAATGCATCAACTTGCCAGATTTTTATCTGTAAAAGTAAGTTTTCCCATGAAAAATCCTATGTAAAATTAAAACCACTAGCGCTAAAATATAGTTTCACCAAACGAGCTGAAATTTTGCACAGTTATTACAGGGTCTAAAAGGCTTCCGAAAATCATTAGGGAACTGGAATTTAAATTTTGTCCCAGGCTAGTGGTCATGTGTGAAACACTTTCGAGTGTATTGTTTTCATTTTGATCGCATGATGGCGAACGATGGCATGATGGCGAACGAAGAAACCGTGGGGTCTTCGGTGATATTGCTGCTGGAAAAGACTTTAAGCAAAGATTTTTTATCTGCGCGTTGCGCAAAAGTTGTGCACCATTTGTGCGAAAGTGTTTGTAAAAGTTCTCATTTTCGTTAATTAAAACTTTTTGGTTTCGTTGGCGCAGTATTTCTTTATAACCAAGGAATACTGTGCCAACGACGCCGAGATAAGTTAACGTAAAAGTGAACTTCTATACCAGCTTTTTCGCACAACAGTCGTTATCGGGTTTCACATAATGTACATTATGTCATTTAGATGCAGAGCTAGAAGGATAAAAACAAACCGTTTTGTTTTTCATGATCCATACCGCCATCTATCATATCCGGAGCAATTTGCGGTTAGGGAGTACATGCAAAATGTAAACAAAATGTGTTTTCAATGCAATGCTTAATTATTACCACTAAATAATCAGTTTTAAACTTTTTGTCCTGATTGTGCTTTAATTTTATTAATTAAATGTTGTTTTCGCGAAGGGCGTACTTTTATTTTATTATTAAAACAATTTACTGTGCGATTTATGCCATATTGATTGTTGACAAAGTGAAATGCGTAGTTTAAATCAAAACACAAACATGGCGTGAAGTAAAAGGCGATACTGACAAAATAATAAAAAAAAAAGGCGAAAAGTGGAAGGCGAAACCAATGAAAATGTCTAAAATATGCGAATAGTATAGGGCGATACCGTTTTTTCCAGTACTTGTTAAGCTAATATTGAAAATGGCGTAATCATACATACAAGCATTGACAGCCGAACATTAAAAATGAGCAAATTTCAATGAAAAACGAAAGAATTTCCATCAGTGTTATACATGAATCAGACGCTAGCTTTGTTATCTGTCTGTATGCTAGATTGTAGGGAAACTGCCCCCATATTAATCTCATTGTTTCTATATTCATCCTACGATGAATCAAACAATTTGGCAGTTGAAGGATCGGTTTCGTTTTCTAATAATGTTTGCTTACGTTAAATAACTACAACAAACATTACTAACTAATCCTGTCACGTGTATATCGTTTTATTTCAAGTAGGATGAATTGCAAAGTGATGAGATTAATATAGGTACATCTTCCCTATTTGAATTTATACATTAATTTGTAAATTACGTTTTGAAATTCTACTTGCAATATTACAATCATCATTCCCCTTTTGTTTACATTCTGCATGTTCGTCCTAATCGCAAATTGCTCAGGATATGAATTTAATAAAAAATATCTTTTAAAATCTGCGATACAACACGTTCTTCATTTTAAAACAAAGCGAAGAAATATTGATTCGATAAATAAAATAACATTTCATTCATGATGATGATCTACCATCTATTGTAGCAAGGTAACTTTCCATAGCAGTGGAATATCTGAAAAACGATTTGATTAGGATTCTGTTGCTGTTTGTGATCATAAAGCTCATGTATGAAAGGCCAAAAGGGGGGCGAACCCGTAAGCAGATACATTTTGCGAAACCCGGGAATATAGGGAAGAGAATCTCCTTTCATAAGCAACTTCACACACACAGCACTAGAATCGAGCCCTCGATTGACAGAATAAACCCAATAGATGGGGTCGAAGACCCGCCCTCGTCCCGCAAAATGTTAACAATAGGAAGGAGGCAGTCCCATGCTCCCTATCCAAATAGTTTTACTTGGGTGCCCTGATGGTCCCTCCTTTTCCCCGTTATATGTTATTTAATATTTAGTATATTTTATACACAAAAAAAAAATGCTAATATATTCAAATTTCTAACTTGAATGATACATCCAATATATTGTTACTGAAAAATAAATAAAAATTAGATGTGTTTTAATATCCTACTAGTCTTGGAAGAGCTGAAAACAGAATAGATCATTCTAAATATCAAAGATAAAATTTCAATAAAAGATATTATTTTATAAGACATGTTGTAATATTTTTTCTTTAACTATACTGTTCTAGTAACATTTCAAAGACAGCAATTAGAGGTTTGATGAATAAATCAAATAACATTTCATTCATCGCCGTTATTTCCATTTGACAGCGAAGTGGATCGAAAATATTTTGCTAGTGGAAATATGCAGCACGATGAATAAATTTAAAGTGATATGACCTAGGATTCTACAACCAGTAGGGCAAATTAAAGTACAAACTACTTGATGGCAACGTATACATTATTTTGCGTGCACAGATAGACTATCCTGTAGGCAGTTTGAACAGTTTGGCAGTTTGTGTGAATTAACGAGACAAAATGTAGATTTCCGACGAAATCCGTCCTAAACAATAAACATATAAAGGGTGTCCACGATGAAATTGCCACACTATGAAATTGCTCTAACTTTTTAACCTTTGGGTAGAATTTAATGAAAATTTGGGTGGATTTAGTGCATTATTTACATCCTGCAAGTTTTAAAGTCCTGTGATCAAAACTCGCGGAAATGGAGTCGAAAGAACAGCTCGTGCGTGATAAAATCTTGCGCATTCATCACGAGAACAAGGATCTCTCGCATCGTTCCATCGCTAAAACGTTGGGAATCGCGAATTCCACGGTGTCGCGAGTGATTGAGCGGTTCGAGGAACGGTTGACCACCGATCGGAAGCCCAGAAGTGAAGGAAAAAGTATTCCGTACAACACCTAAAATCACAACCGCGTAGTTGGGGCCTTCAACCGAAATCCGAACGCCTCCGTTCGGGATGTGGCTAAGAAGCTGCACCTAAGCCGAAGTTTTGTCCAGAAGGCCAAAACTAAGGCTGGGCTTCGAACGTTCAAGGTACAAAAGGCCCCTAATCGCGACGAGAAGCAGAACAAGTCCGCCAAAACCCGTGCCAGGAAGTTGTACCTCAACATGCTGACGAAAGTTGAATGCTGCATCATGGACGACGAAACATATGTGAAGGCCGACTTCAAACAGATCCCCGGCAACCTGTTTTTCACGGCCAAGGATAAGTTCAGCGTTCCGGAGCATGTCCGCACTCAGAAGATGTCCAAATTTGCGAAGAAATTCCTGGTTTGGCAAGCCATCTGCACGTGCGGGAAGCGGAGTGCACCTTTCGTGACCCAGGACACGATGAACGGACAGGTGTACATAAAAGAGTGCCTCCAGAAGCGGCTGCTTCCTCTCCTGAAGGCCCACAACGTCCCAACAATCTTCTGGCCGGATTTGGCCTCATGCCACTACTCCAAGGACGTGCTGAAGTGGTATGCGGACAATAAGGTCAATTTCGTGCCGAAAATGTTCAACCCTCCCAACACTCCGGAGCTCCGCCCCATCGAGAAGTACTGGGCGATTATGAAGCAGCACCTTCTTAAACGACCTAAGGTAGTGAAGACAGTCGAGGAACTGAAGAAAGTATGGGTTTACATGCAAAAAACGGTTGATTCACAGGTTGTGCAGAATCTTATGGCCGGGGTTAAGGCCAAGGTGCGGGCATTTGCGTATGAACTGTAAATAAAATACGAGTAAAATGGTAAAATGAAGTTTAATAGTTATTTCTCAATCCCTGAAAATTTGATGGCAATCGGATGAAAACTCGAATTTTGCGAATCAATTTTGTGTGTGGCAATTTCATCGTGGACACCCTTTAAACCACGATTGTTTAAACGCCAATTATAGATTGTCACTTAGTCACTTACAGTGCCACCAAAATAAATTAAATTTGCTATCCTATGTTGAAAAGTTGATTCATTTTGGTTCCGTCTCCAGATTCTTAGAGTTACGCGAATTGAAACCAGGGAGTTGGTCATTCTGCCACGTTGTGTGTGGATTGGTTCTATTACTTGTGTGATTATGGTGTTTGAAGATGTTCCTGAGTTTCAACCGTTTCAACCGATTATTCAAAACTAATGAGGAAAATGTGTGATTACTGCCAATGAATACAACCATCAGCTGAAAACCTGATAAGCTGAGAACGAAAATCATTGATGTTTATCTATATTTATTTTTTTTCTTAAATATGCAAAAAAAATGTTTGTCTAAAAGTATGAAAAAAGAAGAGGAACAAAGATTTAGCGGTGCCTGCTTTTCTATGTTTACTCCAAACGACCTTTGATTCCGTATGGAGTTTAAATATTGTTTGTGTTTATACTTGGGCATTGCAAAGTCAATGGTTTCACAGTATTGATTGTAAGAGGCCATCCTTCGATTTAATGGCCCAAATTTTCCATAATTTGTGTGATGATAGTTTACAGCAAACAAATTTCAATATCGGAATTGCCGAGTTGCCCCAGAAAAAAATAATTTGGACAAAAGTAATGCTGATTCAATGGGTTGTGAAACTATATCATTTACAAATGAAACCATTTCATTTTCACGACGTTTTTTAATGTCTGGATGTCTACTCAGTAGCAAAAAATGGCGAGCAAAATTTTGCTTCCAAAAAACGCCATGTTAAACCTAATGTAATTTGTCAATTATCAATATTTTTGGCTGAAAATTTGACAACACTATAACCAATGTGACCAAAATTTCATGTTGATAAGATTCATAAATTTGAAGTTGTCATAACGTATGTGAAAAAAGTTTTTGGACATACCCATTTCAAAAATCAATTTTTATAGTGTTGTCAAATTTTCAGCCAAAAATATTGATAATTGACAAAGTAACAGAAGGTTGAAAATGGCGTTTTTTGGAAGCAAAACTTTGCTCGGCTTTCCTTTTTGCTACTGAGTGTATAAGCATGCAACGTGCTTCATATGGTGAAAGAGGAAATGAAGTCCAACCTAGTTTACGAAGGGCATACAATAGATCCACCAGTACTGGTTACGACGGAGATGAGTTTGAAGTGGTGGGTGAGTTTGTGTACCTCGGATAATTCGTTACGTCGAATAACAACTGCAGTAGAGACATTCGGAGACGTATTATTACCGGAAGTCGTGCCCACTATAGACTCCACAAGAGGTTAAGGTCTGGTAAACTTCACCCCCGTACAAAGTGTACCATGTACAAAACGCTGATAAGACCGGTAGTTCTCTACGGACATGTGACGTGGACAATGCTCGAAGAGGACCTGCAAGCACTTGCAGTTTTCGAACGACGCGTGCTTAGGACCATATTTGACAGTGTATGTGAAAACGGCGCATGGAGGAGAAGGATGAACCACGAGCTGGCGCAGCTCTATGGCGAACCAGTATGGCAGTATCCCGAAAGTCGCTAAAGCTGGAAGGGTACAATGAGCGGGACATGTTGTAAGAATGTCGGACAACAACCCCGCAAAAATTATGTTTGCCTCGAATCCGACCGGTACAAGACGCAGAGGAGCGCAGCGAGCTTGGTGGTTAAACCAAGTTGAGCAAGACCTTGGAAGAGTGAGACATACGAGGAACTGGAGAAAAGCAGCTCTCAACCGAGTTTTGTAAAGAAATATCGTGACGCAGGCGCGGTCCTAATAGGACGTTGGACCAGCATAAGTAAATAAGTAAGTACTGATTCTATTCTTTCTTCGTGTGTGATTGAAAACGGAGACCATACGTTGCTACAATATTCCAATATTGACCTCACATAGGCAACATAAGGCACCAAGAGTGGACAGTAATGTTTTGCTAGAATGCAAGATGTAAATAGAAAGTGTTGAAAGTTCCGTCAGTGGACGGTAGGTTGGAAATAGAATAGAAGTATTGAAAATTGAGCGAAAGGGCATGGGTAAAGTAGTGCTCGAACCAAGGACGTTACCATTGCCTAACATCCCACTGCGGGGTAGGTTAAGGCACGGACGAATCTGCCACCTCAACAGGCAATAGTAACGTGATGGATCGCGCTCATGTACCACTGATAGCTTGTGATAGTTTCAAGCGGTAATTTGTACACACTCCGTTTTGTTGAATACATGGGAAAGGAACCCTTTCCTTTTGGGTTTATTTTTCTACACAACATTTGATTTTTACTCAATGTCCTTAGTTCGAGCCCTTTCGCTCAATTTTCAATACTTCTATTCAATTTTCAACCTACCGTACACTGACGGAACTTTCAACACTTTCTCTTCATATCTTTCATTCTAGCAAACATTACTGTCCACTCTTGGTGCCTTATGGTGATGAGCGGACATCTCCTTCTACATCATTGTTTATCTCGTGAGCATCTTCTCCTCATGTGTTTTGTCTTTGACATCAAAACTGCACATTAGGGGCATTAATTTTATTTTATTTTTATTTTGCTGAAAATTTCTTTATTGCGTAGTTTTGGATGTTTCGTCTATCACACAACAATCTGCTTTTAATTAGAATTTCATTTGAATGTTTTAGAAGCATTTTAAAATACTTTAACATGGGAGCTGTCAGATTTATCACCACTCGGTTTCTTCTTCTTTTTACCCTTCTTACACCAAAAGAAGGGTATTAAGAGCGCTTGAAAACTCGACTTTTTATCCGAGGCCCAGAGGACCGAGTGTCATATACCATTCGACCCAGCTCCATGAACTGAGCACATGTCTGTGTGTATGTATGTTTGTATGTGTGTGTGTATGTGTGTGTGTATGTGTGTGTGTGTGTGTGTGTGTGTGTGTGTGTGTGTGTGTGTGTGTGTGTGTGTGGCGTTACAAATAATGTCACATCGGTTTCTCAGCCGTTTGTGAACCGATTTCAGTTCTGATTTCAGCTGACGGCAAATGAAAGCTACAACATTCCCATCGAACGCAATTAATTTTTTTTTCATATGGACATTTCGTTACGAAGATATGAACGAAACAGTACTTTACGGCATATTATAAAAGTAATCTAACAGTTTGATCTCCGATTACATACTGAGCTATTTGTGTACCGATTTTAGTGTTGGTGCCAAATTAAAGCTATAAAATTCTCAAATAACTGGTATAATCTATATAAGCTTGGATAAATCCTTGAAGGATTAGTATATACTCGTTGCAGTTCAAAACCAAACAAGACCACTCACCCCAATCGATGCGGCTTGTATTCTATTGTTCCACATCTGGTGCGTTGTATAGCACATACAGCAGACTAGCCACACTATGCGGCTCTATAGAATTAGAGCAGGATCGATTGGCTCGAGTGGTCTGGTTTTGAACTGCAATATATTCGAAAATTACACAAATTCTCCATTTACTATAACTACACAATTTTCAACGAACATGTACTTATTAAGCATATTGCATCCATATCGATAATCGAAATTGACGCTTAGGGTTGTCTAATAATTTATTCTATGGACTGATTATATGAAATTTCTAATATTTATGTAATTTCCCCTTTTATATAACTAACATAAACAGGTCGTTAAAGACTATTAATGGCAATATTTTAATCACATCGATGAACAATACGTTCAGGATTGACAAATAGTTCATTTTATAAACTGAATGTATGACATATCGAATATTCCTGGTTCTTCCTGGAATTTCTGATGAAAATATGTATCCAGAACCATATTGGCCACATTTGAGTTCGTAATTCTGGTGAAGTGTAAGAAGGGTCCAGTCTCACCATCGGTGGATTAATTCGGGTTTTTCAACTTGGATCTGCCATAGCTGATGTCATGTTGGCGTTGATAATTTGGTAATCTTTTGGGCTTCAAATGGTGAGTTGACAACTTCGAAGGAGGGTGCGACCGACCTCTCGTCCTCACAAGTTCCTACCTCACGCCTCCACGAGTCATATGATCACAAAAGACTGCCAGCTGAAACATGGAGACGCTGGTTGGCGTAGCCTGGGCAATGTTGTCAATCTGACAATAGCGAAGTGAGGGGGTGCGACTGAACATCATGTACCTTAACTCATATTGCATATTTTCCATTCTCAATTTATTAATAATTTCAGCACGCATTAGAATCATCGGCATCGAAATCTCTCAATTAATAACTGTGGAAGTGCATTTGGAACACTGAGTTGAGAGCAGACAAAAAGCAATTTGTGAAAGCAATAAGCTTGAAATGCTATAAATAAAAATGCTTTAGAATCATCTTTGCATTCCAAAACCATGTAAGAGCCTGGAGCAACATGACAGGCATCAAAGGCTCAATTTGTTTTTCAGCATTTCAGCATAACATTTAATTTAAAATTGCCTCCTTTAGCATCACAGGGAAACTGTCCAAATGAAGACTGTATATCAGCAACAAATTCCGGTGAGGTCTATCTGATTATAACTAAAATTGAACGATACTGCTAAATACGTGCCATGCTCAAAACAGTAAGATTTGATAACGGAAGTGTATGCACAGTACCTATATCCATTTGATGTTTGTACTGTGTCTATGCGGGGCTTGTTGTAAGTGAAAGTGACCTCGGAATGGACGTGAGTAACCAGGCATTCTGAAATGGGTCACTGGAACCCAACAGAGCTATCACCTTCCAACTCCCGGGCTAAAAGTGTTTGTCGATTCGACAACAGTTCGTTTAACTGCAAACATTTTTCTTCCATAAAAACACTGCCGGACGGTGGGCGTTGGACTACACACACACACACACCACACACACACACACACACACACACACACACACACACACACACACACACACACACACACACACACACACACACACACACACACACACACACACACACACACACACACACACACACACACACACACACACACACACACACACACACACACACACACACACACACACACACACACACCAAACTTCGTGGCTACCGTTTTTTATGGTAGCAGATCTTAACAACCTATTTGGAATACGGTTATTTTCTCGAGAACCAATTAAGCTGAAATTAAGCTGAAAGTCCAGAAATTCTCATCTGCATTAAATCCACATTTTTCATTCACCACTTTAAAAGTTACAGACACCGCATACGACAAAACAATAAGACCACTTTTTGATTTCCATAAAGGATGCTCGAATTTGAGGATTTGAATTTTGATTATTGATGCACGGGTCATTTTAATATCAGTATACTATAGATTGTAAATCATACTCATCAACATGGCCTATGGAAATCAAAAGGAGGTCTTATTGTTTTGTCGTATGTGTCTGTAGTTTCTGAAGTGGTGAATGAAAAATTATGAATTTATTAAAGATGAAAATTCAGGTTATTTCTAGGCTATTGCCAAAATTTCAATTACTTCACGGGAAAGTGAAAGACAAACCTCCAAACATGACCATTTTGTATGAAAATCGGGCTTTGGTCTTACTGTATTGACCGCCACTGTAGATTATACAAATGAATACTCGGAGAGGCCTGAATAACTAATGACTCATGTATCGTAGAATTGCCAAACATTAGGCGAACCAAAAAATGGTGGATTACATGTGATAACATGGAAAAGAACGGGTTAAGAGCTGGGATCCGATGATTTTGATTTTTTCTTTGGTCACCTTTTTGCGTTAAGGTTCCATCAAAACAAAAAGAAGTGTTTAAATATATCATGATTTATTTTTTTCTTGGGGGAACCAAAACCTGCTGCGTCCAATAATTAGTATGTTTGTAGTGTGAATTCTATGAACTCTAGTAGACAATATTTCCTAACAAACTTGTAACACTGCTCTCTCAGATACAGACAACCACTCTCTACAAAGCTACCATCAATGACAACGATATGATTCAATCCAAACTGGTAGTTGTTCAGCTCGTCCATGGCTATCACACATTCATTACAGTTACTTCTCCTCGTATACGAAGCTGAAGGCTGAATTATACATGCTCGAATACGCGATTAAGAAGAAGCAACCAAACATTGACTGACTGCAGTGGAGACGAGAGACGAGTGGCGACGGTGGTAGAAGAAAATATGAAACATCTTGTTTTGATTCCACACACCAGAAGAAGCCCCAGCCATCAACAACAGCAAGCTCGCAGAGCCAGAGTTGGGAAGCACCCCAAGCCTTGAATATCTGTTTGCCTTGCATTTTGCAATGATGATAAGTCATTGAGTAGTTATGTACATAATAGTTATAGTAGTTGAGTTTCGCCCGGTTGGTACCAACCGGAGGCGCTTTACTAGTGAGCGCTCATTTGTTATGTACTAATGGTATGCGGCCCAATGAAGGCCTCCGAAGATCACCCATATTGTTGTTTTCGTTTGTGGTAGCACTACTTTGAACAAACTTATTCAATGAATAGTGCTGCAAAGGCGCTGCTTGTGAGGAAGTAACATCTGCAGTTGTATGCAGATAATGCTGAATCACTCGGTTCAAAATCGGGGGTACTTTCGTGAGTTTTCTGTTATGCATTCGATGACGATGGCTTGTAATGATCGGTCGGTCCGTGCCAGGAAGAGTTGCGAAAGTATTTCGATCCAAGTTATGCGACGTATATTACATATATGCTGTTATGTAGGTAACAGAAGGGAAAATCTGCTCGTAGCTATGTGATATCTTCCGCTTCAAACGATCGTGTAGTAGCTCACGATCGAAAGGCATGTGATCGCGATTGGCTGTGAAATACAGCAGCACTACTGACTGGTTTAGTGAGGTTTTCACAGTTGTGTCAACTCATTACCTACAAGCAGGGAATGTCAATGACCGTGAAGTTGACAAGCACGTTGTGGCAAGAAATAAAGACATACTCGACAAGACAAGGAACTTGGCTAAATTGTTACATTCGTAAAAATTTACATTTGCTTGAGCGTCGCCACGATACGATCAAGCAGCCAACCCGTTGGCGGTAATTTATAACAAAAGAAACACGAATTTGGCATCCGCCATTTTCCCATCAGTGCGTAGTGAGGTGAAAGTAAGATGGCCGGGGGGGGCGACTTGAATTTGAGGGATTCGTTTTTTTCAATATAACACGCAAGGAAGTAAAGCAACTTATACCACGTTTGTATACTGAGCCCCAAACCATCACCGACGCGGCACTTTGGAACCGAGGGATGTTTATATAAAAATAATATCTTTTTAGATGGATTCAGGAATGCTGTCCCTCGATGGCGCCGACACCCGGACTCATTTTGCACTCGATAGTGCGGCTAGCTGCAGTTCGTAACATGTTGATCCGATCAACATGTCTTCAGAAAAACAAACTCATGACCAGCGTGCCGAGCAGATGATCCTGTTAGCTCGATCCAACCGCTTTTTGCTGGTTACAGCCTCCGAAACGCCATGGACCTTACGTTTTTGTAAGGCCTGAAACCAAGGTCCTTGGTGAGTATGGTGTGAGCGGTTCCAATGGAAACGTTGAGATTTGCAGCCGTTTTCCGGATTGAGCGGTTCTTTTTGCGCCGAATTCGCTCCCTCATCGATCTTAATGACCCTTGGCGAATTCCTCGCTCAACGCGGCCGACCGGATCTCGCACGGTATTTGGGACTATGTCTTTTCAAGCAACTTTGCACACTTTGTTTTTTCAAAATTTATCTATTTGAAAACCGCTTAAGTTTTTTGATCGTTTTTTTTTAAATCAACATAACTCAAAAAGGACAAGACCTACAAAAAAGTTATGTATGGGTGACTTTTAGAAAATCGTCTTAACTTTTATGAAAAAATTGTAATTTATTGTAAAAATTGTAAAATCGATTCTTACACGCAAAAAAAAAAAATAATTAAAATTTAAAGTCAATTTGCAAAAAATGGCTATCTTAGAATTGGACGAAATTTTTTCTCAATAAAGGCGATATAATTGTCTAAAAGTTCGCCATACAATGCAAGATGGGCACTTTTAAGGAAAAAAAGTTTTTCTAACAACAAATTTTTCATGTCAACATAACTCAAAAAGGACAAGACTTACAGAAAAGTGATGTGACTGTTAGAAAATTGTCTTAACTTTTATGAAAAAAATTGTATAAATTGTAAAATCGATTCTTAATAAATTTTAAAAAATATTTTAAAATTTAAAGTCAATTTGCAAAAAAAAAGGCTATCATAGAATTGGACGAATTTTTTTTTAATAGGCAATTAATAGGCAAAAGGCAATATAATTGTCTAAAAGTTCGCCATAAATCGCGAGATGGGCACTTTTAAGGAAAAACAAATTTTCTAACAACAAATTTTTCATGTCCTATTTTTACCGTGTATCGCGCCAACTCGTCTTATAATTTGGTCCTATTACCTCAGAGAAGCCAATTAAATTTAATTATAATGACAATTTGGATTTTTCAAGGGTCTTTGAAAGTTTGAAAAATCAATGTTACCATTTGGATGGGTCCTCCCTTAGCTCAGTCGGTAAAGGCGCAGCTACAAAGCAACACCATGCTGGAGGTGGCTGGGTTCGATTCCCGGTCTGGTCTAGGAATTTTTCGTTAAGGAAAATTGTTCGACTCCCTGGGCATAGCGTATGATTGTACTTGCCACATAATCATACTAATGCAAAAATGGTAATCGGCATCGAAAGCTCTCAATTAATAACTGTGGAAGTGCATTTAGAACACTAAGTTGAGAGCAAGCAATAAGCTAATTGTGAAAGCAATAAGCTTGAAATGCTAAAGAAGAAGAAATTTGGAAAGGGTAATTATAATTTTTTTTTTTAACTTTAGTAATAATACAATTACATCAGGTGGTTAATCCTGTTTATTAGCAAAAGTTTGAAGTACATTACAAGCAGGACAATAAATTGAAAAACAAAAGCTATCATAATATCTGAAGTATTGACGCATGACTCAATAGCAGTTCAGTTACTAATATCAAAATTACTAGATTTCTTTAAAAAAAATTCAATATATTGCTCAAAAATTATTTTCATGTCAGATGGAGCAGCGGCCCATTATAAAAACAAAAAGAACTTTGCCAGCTTGTGCAATTTCAAGTCCAAGTATCACTTCTATATGATAATGTACCCTAGCAGCACACTTGTTGCAAATCAGTTGAAGTCACTTGAATGCAACTCAATTAAGTCAAAATCAAGTTACTGCTACCAATTTGGTCAGTTTTATGATGCTTGGGTATCGAAAATAGTTCAGTCTGGCGATTCTAATTTTCTTGTTAATGGCTCTGTTGTTAAACCAATTCGATGAAATAAGTGGATTTTCTCTTCCTTCTACGACGGTATTACTTGGGCCGTCGTGATTTGAGTAGTTTGTTTCGCTGTCATCTTCTGTTTGCTCTGTTAAGTTAATACATCGTCCATTGCCGATGCACACTCTAAAAGCTGCGTTTTCTTCAAAAATTCAAATTATTTTTATTTGTTGTTGAAAGCAAGCCGCAAAAGCAATCAATTGATTGATACATCAAACCTACATTTCCGATTAATCTAATTAATGGATCATGAGATGGAACAGTTCCCCTATGTGGTAATGGTCATAAACTATTTCAGCTTTTTCAACTGATTTTATATGATCAAATGCCACATTTCAACTATTTGCAAATACTGTACTTGACCATTGATCACCATCTCAGAACTAGAATGTTCATCGATAAGAAGTACTAGAGGATTTTCAGAAGCACGTTTGGGCTGCATTCCCACTGATCTGGCAACACTTGTGTGTTTCTTTCCAAAATGGTAAAGTACCAGACCAACCCTGGGACCTGGCAGTTGAAGTTAAACTACCACAAGATTTTGCCAGTGCCCAGGGAAATCCAAGCAAATTTTTTACTCAATGGTTATTTTCCTCACGTACGTTCCTTTAAGCTTTTGCACTAATAGATTCAAATTTCACCCTCACGCCCAAACTTTCGGACCTTTGACTTGACTCCTGCCATCAAGGTTTGGACAAGCTTCTCTCCTCTGGTTTTGTAACCTTGTGTTCACTTCTGCTTGAAGTTTTGAACCGGTTTTGACTCCCCTCCCATTTTCCGACAATCAGCCTTCATTATTGCCCAAAATGTCTCGATCGGTCGGTGCTCTGGGCAGATTAGAGGATTGATGTCACTCTTTGATATAGATTTCACTGTTAATATTCCCGGTTGAGATGAATGTTTGACTGATTTTAGAGTAATGGTGAAAGTAATTTTTTGTTTTTTTTGGGGTAAGGGGGGTGGGAAGGTTTGGGGGATTTGGGGGGGGGGCTGCAAAATGGTGAGTAGACAACTGGGATGGAGCGTACGTCCCCGCAACATAGCACTGGTCCTCACAAGTTCCTACCTCATGCTTCCACGGGTCAAGAGATGACAAAGACCGCCAGCTAAGGGTTGCGTACTTAGCTGGTAGTGCAGCCTGGGCACTGTTGTCCTTCTGACTTCAGCTAGATTGAGGAGGTGCGTTCCGAGCGTCTGTCCACCAAGGAGGTGCAGCTCAAACAGCTCCTGGCATCCAGCGGTTGAGTAATAAACGCTGTATCGCGTCAGCTATACCTTAGGAAGCAGTTCCACCAACGCGATGTAGGAAGGTGGCATGCTGAAATCTTACCCTACCACAAAAAATGGAAGTATTCTTTATACGGTGTATAATTTCAGATCATCTATGGAATTCCCAAGTGTTGTTTAATAATTTTAATTTTTTTGTTTCCTTCGTGGCAATGATAATGCAAGTACGTCTACAATTGCAGCTGGACATCAGTCTACAGACATGCAGACAGTACAAATATAATTGTTACTATCATTTTATATTATAACATCCCTTCACAATATTTTTAAAGCTATTTTCAGGTTCGCATTTATGCATCGTCGTAAGTTTTAGCCGACCTAACCCACGATATGTATTTGAAAAGATAGGATGGTTTTTGACGTTTTTGTTTAGAAAGGATCATACGACAAATTCTACTAAATAAAATTTCAAGAAAAGTTTAATAATTCAAAAACTAAAATTGTTTATGATCTCTCATTTTCTATTGCACAGATATAAAGAATTATTTATGGGCCCAGTAGAAAGCAAGAGTTATCGGAGAATTCAAATTTCATTTTTTCTCTCTGTTTGTTTTTTCTTTTTTGTGGATTTATTAAGCTTCCGTTTTTGGGCAGTAATCATAATCATATGAAATTTATTTCGGCTAATTGTTTGCTTAAATTTTCTTTGCTATTCTGCTTGGCTGCCCGGTGATCAACTTTCTTTCATTATATCACTTTGGAAATTTTCGCCATTTCAGAGTTTCAATCATCTAACATCACAGCAGAAAAGACAAATAGGTGCATTTAATTTTTATGTGTATACTATTACAACATCGTATTGTTTTCATCATATCATCATTATATATATTAGTATATCATATTGAAAATATTTACTAAAAGATTAATAATAATAATTAAATTTCATTTGCTTCAAGTTTACAAGGAAATTGATTCCAGATAGTATGTACAGATATTTTATTTCATTGTATGTAAAGGTGTTTTTCTATGAATTTAAATCATTGAATATTATTAAAATTAATAAATGCTCTTCAATTCTGCTGATTATGTATATCTATATGTCATGAATAAATACATATTTTTTTGATTCATGTATAATTAAATGGTTTATATTTTATTTAGTTGCAATAAGACCTTCACATTCCAGAGTTATATTCATCTGCCACTGATTGAGCTGTAAAGATGCACCAAGCTGCATATGATTATCATATGCCTATTATTACAATTTTAACTATTTCATCATATTATTTTATTTATAACCATATTTAAATTACAGGATGACGAATTCCAACCATGGCATATTTTAATTAAATATTATAGTATATTTCATTGCTCTATTACATACTACATTTATTGCATATTATGACATATTATGTACATTATATATAATAAATACTGGGTTGGGAAGGAGCATCAGGGTATCATTCAAGCTGAAATTGGACGATGGTTTGATTGACTGCCTGAGTCTAGGAGGGAACGAGCATTATCATTTTCTTTATCCTACCGATTCGATTGTGATGCTGCGAATTCTACTCCAACAGTTTCAGTGAGAGTGACGCGCCCTTCTTAACAAGCCATCCTGTAGAAAGCTTAATAAGTATTGCGAATTGGGTTATTCGAATTGTTGGATCGTATCGTTGGAAGGAGATTCTTAATTTCCCGTGGATTTCGCGTGAGTGTCTCTGCTTACGGGTCCACCCCTCCGTTTTTGGCCCTTCATACAGCGATATTGTGAATTCAGATCGGTGGCTCAATTTGATCTTGCTATTAAGTGGAGCTGCATCCAAGCCAAGGGCATGAAGGGATGGTGGCTACCATACATACATACATACATAAAATTCGTCACAATCTGTCAAGTAGTTGTCGAGATGGCTTCCAAGCAAGAAGTGCTTCGACAAAAAATTATGTGCACGGTCGTGGAAAATCCAGGCCAGTCCCACAGGTGGATCGCGAAGCAAACACCAAGCAGATCCTCGGCCTGGATGTTCCGGAGAAGTTCCGGAAGAAGAATGTCGACAAATTGGCCAAGAAGTTCTTGGTGTGGCAGGCGATCTGAGTGCGGCAAATTCAGCAAGCCATACATAACGACCGGCATCATCAACGGCCAAACATATAAAGAAGAAAGCCTCCAGAAGCGCCTGCTGCCCTTCCTCCGGTCCCACGAAGGTGACACTCTGCTTTGGCCGGACCTGGTAACATGCCATTACATGAAACCGTCGATGAAGTGGTACGAAGCCAACGATATTGTTTTTGTGCCGATGGAGGCAAATCCGCCAAACTCACCAGAAATCCGGAAAGTCAAAGCTCCGGAAAACAGGGAAGGTCTTCAAAAACTACAAGCATTTCAAGAAAGAGTGGATGAAAGTGTGTAAGAAAGATGGCGCAAGTGTTGCACTGGATTTGATGGGTAGCGTTAAGTCCAAGGTGCGGGTATTTAGCCATGGAGAGGAGGTTGAATAAACCAACTTTGCAAAAACATAGCTTATATGTGTTTATTTACTCCCAAAGAGTTTCAAAAATATCCGACTTAAAATGAACTTTTGGTGATCATTTTTGTCTGTTGCATTTTTTTTTTCGAGTACAATCTTTAACAGGCAGTAGCGAGCGCGAGACGGCTCGCCTAGGTAGCAGTGTTACGATAGACAGGGATACCAACAATCAATGTGCAACTAGCGATTTGAAATTGGTTCACTGTTGTAGAACCCCTAGTTCCGAAGTACACCTTGCAGTCTGCACCTTGCCATGCACTCTTGCGCTTTTCAGTACCTTTTGGTACTAGTATATTTGTTTTTGTTTTGATTCGCAATGTTATTTATGACAGAATATTTGAGGGTGTAGTGGTGTGAGCTACGGTATAAGAGGCGAATCATTAAGCTTGGGACCGATGTGCTAGTACTTCCTGAGCCAAAAAATATATTCGTTTTCTTCGTGACTATCCAGCCGCTGGGGATACTTGCGAGGTGGTGGATGAATTCGTCTACATTTTCCGAAAACGAGTTTCGTTGTCGCGGTTGATGGTGCGAAAAATGAATCTTTCGTTTATTCCGGGTGGTTTCAATTTCTTTAGAATAGTACACGGTCCAATATGTTTCAAATACAGACTTATCACGAGCTCTCTTTTCGCGTCTATAAGTACCACGATTCTCAAACGAATGAAAATTCAAAACAACCTTGCAAACAGTGTTGACATTTGAATACACTCTAAAAGAAAAATATACAAACATGTGTGTGATTAACCCATCCAAAGTTACACATGTTTAAAAAAACACTGACAGGAATTACCACTTACCCTGTAATGTATCTGATCTGAGAATAATTCCATCACTCAGGCAAATAAACTTAAGAATTTCATAAGATTCAACTTATGAACGATGCTTTGTAAATTCAAAAGGCTGACTTATGAATGGATTTTGTTTCACACGACATTGTTCTTGTACGCCTTTAAGCTTTCCTGATTTTGATTCTGAAGTTGAGACGATCTATACTACAATTACATGCGATTTTTACAAATAATATAGGTATTTAAGGCGACGGCGCCGGTTGTGTAGTGGTAAGCGTGGCTGACTCTTACCCCAGTCGGTCTGGTATCAATTTCAGTCGGCGCCGTTGGGATTTTCTGAGACAAAAAACTCTGATCACGTCATTGGAAGGGAAGTAAAGGCGTTGGTTCCGACCCATGTGTCTGGCGTGACGAGCCAGCCTCAGGCTGAATGTCACGTAAATACGAAACAACAACAACAACAACAACAACATAGGTATTTAAGATTCTGTCTGTGCTTTTTCTGTTGATCAAGTTTCTAAGGATGCACAAGTCTTTAGTGATGCTTGCTCATCTGCCATCCACCAGTGCGATCTGTCTCATATTGACCGGGATTCATGTTCGACGCTTTCGCGCAGTCTCACAGATGCCTATGGTTTCTCGCTCGCATTGCTGAAGCTGAACTTGATGCTAACCTTACACATTTCGCTGGTAAGACAGCGATGAAATTAACCGATTTGCTGATAATGAACAATACAATAGCAGTTATCGAAAAGTAATAAGATTCGCGCAAAAAAAATCAACCGTTTTTATTGACAGCAAAATGAGAACTCGGGGGAACAGGTTAAGTTAGGTATTTTGTATACGGAGCCCGGCACCGGTTGGGATGCTATAAAACAAGCTCCGGAAATTGTCCAGGGTTACCCCAAGGGGATGCTAAGGACTGTTCAGTAAAGAAAGTGGACTCCTGTTTATCAATGGTTTAGGGTTAAAACTTAACGAAAAATTGTGAATTTTCGCTCATTGTGTAAAAACATTGTTTACTTTGGCAACAAATCGAAAAAAAAGTGAGAAATTTCGAACTAAAGCTTGAAGTGCACTAAATCTGCAGTGTTCAAGAATGTTAAGAAGTTTGGAGAAACGTTTTCTCTTGTAGATTTACCGAAACTTGGACGCAAAAAGGGGGCATTGCACCAGAAAAAAGGGCTGGCAGCGGTACGCTTTTTGAAATCGCATAAACCGTATTCCGTTCGTGAAATTGTCAAAAAAAGATGGACACCAGAACCTACAAGATGCAGAAAGCACCCAAAATGACGGATTCACAGAAAGCTTCTTCGAAAATACGGCCACGGAACTTGTATGACGTTCTCCTCCAAAAGCCGAACCGGTGCATTTTGATGGACGACGAGACGTATGTCAAATTGGATACCAGTACACTTCCGGGGCCGCAATTTTTTAACGCTGAGCAGAGGACAGATGTGTCTGATGATGTACGATACATCCGAAGCGAAAAATTAGGGATAAAGGTTTTGGGGTGGCAAGCCAACAGTACTTCGTATTTCACAACGGGCACAATCAACGGTGAACATTACAGAAAAGAATGCATCATAAAACGGCTTCTACCCATCTACCGAAACCATACGGATCCTCTATTGTTTTTGCCGGATCTGGCATCTGCTCACTACGCTTCTGGTACGTTGGAGATGCTCAAGAAGGAAAAAGTCGATTATGTCGAAAAATGCAAAAAATCCCCAAACTGCCCCGAACTGCGCGTCCTATCGAAAGATGCTGGCCAATATTTAAACGGCATCTTAAGAAAGATGGAAGAGAAGCAAGCTCTGTTGACTGCTTCAAGAAAATTTGGTCTGCAGCTCAACGAAAAGTAAGTTTGATGATTTCGTTTTTGATAAAGTTGTGGTGGTAGGGATTTAGTTAGAAACCCTAAAAATTCGATAGAATCTATTGTAAAACTACATTGAAAATAATTGTAGATACTATAGAGTCTATTGTTTTCAACGATAAGATAACAATTAAACTTCTTGTTTTCCACCATAGAATCTATTGTGGATGACAATTTTACAATATAAATGGAGGGTTGTTATGTGTCTTAGCAATAAAAAGTTCAATTTTTCCTCGAACAGTTTCAAACAAAAACCATTGATGTTATAGTTTTTTTTACTGTCAAAATGTTGGCTACAATAGACTTTATTGTTTATGTATTATGGTGCCGATAGAGTCGTTTTAGTGTAACTATACATGAACAGTATGCTTTATTGTTCAACAACAAAATTATTTATAGTTTTATGGTTTTGTATTATAATCCTGTTGTAATTTTTTATTCGGGAATGCCTGCAGTGGGTTGAGGTGTATGCCCACCGCAATTTTTTGATTGTTTTTCAACTAATCTAGATTTCGGTCTGTATCATGCTATGGTAGGTATTTTGGAAAGGAACTCATCGAAACTTCCAGTTCAATTCTTAGTGATGTTTTGAGAAGTTTGATCAGCAAATTATTTTGTGGTGATGTTATCGAAAGCTCCCATTGAATAACTGCGAATGAGCTTCTAGAACACTACTTTGAGAGCCAGTTAAGCACACGCTACAGAAGCGTAATAAGCCTAAAAATGACATATGTTCCTGAGCTACTAACAGGTGCCATAGAATGGTATCATAATCCTATTTATTTCTCGGGCTTAGTATCATAAGGACGTAACTGCATTGACCGATTTCTCTTCGTCTATTTTTTCTTCCATTAATATCTAGGCCGGAACTATATTTTGCGTAGGTAGTTGTGATTGTTATTTCTACTAGACTCAATCATGCTTATCGTACTGCATCGTAAAATGATTCCTAAGCTGAATCAATTTGCCGTAATAATGCATATAGAAAATTGACAAAGAGAAATCGATCACTGCAGTTACGGAGTTATGATAATAAGTGTATGATTTTAAAAATGAGCACAAGCTTCTAACAATTAGGTATTATGCGAGATGCCACCGTTTGAGATTCAGATTAAATTTTGCTATTGAGATTGACGTATGGAAGGCGTTTGGTCATGAAGAAAAATGAATATAATAAATCAAGAACAACATGTGAATAGGTCACATGCGCTATTGTAAACACTTATTTGTATGCCCGTTTCTCACCAACCGAAGGGCATTCAACCAATTTAAAAACGCCAGCATGCAGGGGAAAGTTACCCCTTTTTCCTTTTGGTGTGCGTTTGTGTGAGCTATTTTCGGATTTTTTTTTTAAAGACAGGCCCACAAATATTTGGTTACAAAAGCTTATGTGGCTTTTTCTCACGGTGTTCTTGAAATATATTATGAAGAGTTACAAAATCCAACTAACTCTGTTTTGGTTTATAAACCTGGAACTAGTTGCAACCTGCGATGCCCGACCTTATTGTTTGTGCAAACCTCAATCTGATGCAAGTTACTAATAAAAACATCCACACTGACGTTCTAAACAGAACAAGCCGACCCAATCTTGATACCCGATCCAGGTTGGACTGAATCAAAAACTTTAGCGATATTATCAGACTACGGAATTGTAGCATGTTACAAGGGTGTTATAAAAACTATGAACACGAAAAACGTCATCAAGATAGTCTTGTATCATGTTACAACTCTGTAGTCTGAACAAACCATTATGCTTTGTTCAGACTACAGACTTATAACATGATACAAGGCTATCTTGATGACGATTTTCTTATTGATACTTTTTATAACACCCTTGTATCATGTTACAACTCCGTAGTCTGAACCTGGGTTTGAACAAAGCATTAGGGAATGCACCATGACAACTTGTTCAACTGCTGTCAAAATGTACAATGTCATGTCGTGCAGTAATGATAGAAAATTGTAAACATCGCCTAACCTCACACGTAGAATTGCATGCTCCAAATCGATTTACGGATCCTTATGAAACTAAAAACGCAAATATCAAAATAGGTAAAAACTTACCATACAATCCACGGATAAATTCAAATCCGTATCTATAGTTCGCACCAACCAAAAAATGCACACACTTGTATCGTCACGAGTATCCTTCAACAATTAAATCCTGCGGTAATAAATGGAAATTCCTTAGAGCGAATTCTAGTAACTAGTAAATAATGTCCAAAAATGGCGATTGTCTGCAGTTTTCGTCTCCACTTCTTTTTTACACCATGAACATAATCCTTTCGAATACCCGAATTAAATCACCTTTTCCGGCGTAACGGGACGGTTTCTGGCAAGATGGAAACCTAAACGTTGCGAAAACTATTCCGAGAACAACCTTTTATCTTCCTGCCCTTGCAATGCGCCCAGCAACTTCACGGGAGAAAAACTTGCCGTCGTTATTGACACGTCTGAGGCTTTCGCACACAATTTGAAACCTTTTCCACTTATTAGTTCGCTGCTACTTGACTTTTGCAGTTACCGTGCCGCCCCGGGTACTGTTCTTCGGACACCTCAATCGCCAGACGGAACTAACGATGCGACGGATTTCCTCTTCACTCACACCGCAACCTCTTTGGCGAGGTTTATCGTTTCTTCTCCGGTACGGAACGGAAAACCTCTTTCGCAAGAATCAAGATGGCGTTGATTTACGTTTTGACAGTTGCCAAGGTCTGCACTAGTGTTGGTGTTGTTTATTTACATCGTTGGGCATATCTTATAAGAAAAAAAAAATGCTGACAGGGCACTCAATCCAAATTTCAAGATGGAAAAATCCTGAAAATCAATGTTGCAAACACTATCATCATCAATATAACTCGGTATTATTTTGTTTCTGTTGGAATTATTCCTGTACGAACTATTAAAAACTTCAAATCCACATGAAATTTGTTAAACACGTAGATTTTCATCTTACATTCCACTAAATATAAAAAAAAAACTGTTGACTTTTTTTCAGCGGGAACTCTTCAAAAGAAACAAGCGAATCGAACTCTCATAGAAATGGGCGATGCATACAACATAATCGATGTTTTCTTCAAATCGATCACGGAAGAAGTGCAGCCAGCGAGATATTTAAAAAATGCAATCGACATGGATACTTTTCATAAGGGCCAATGTCGCAAACGTAAACAATGGCTTCTTCCGCAAATTTCTCGAGAATGCTAATGCCTGGGACAGACATATAACGTACAACCATAGACTAACTCTAAAGGGTCACCCACAATTGATACGTTGCGGATGCGTTGACGTAAATTTGACAGAAAACCTATGGGAAAACTGTCAAATTAACGCAAACGCATCCGCAACGTATCAATTGTGGGCCAGCCATAAGACCAGTAGGTCCCGAACAAATACGATTTTTTTCTTGGCTCAGTCAGTACTAGCAACAATCAATGTAGAATTTGCTTTTGTTTTGTTATGGTCCTAGCACATCGGTCCCAAGCTTAATAATACCATAGACTAACTCTAAGACCAGTAGGTCCCGAACAAATACGATATTTTTCTTGACTCAGTCAGTACTAGCACATCGGTCCCAAGCTCGGTCCCAAGCTCAATGATTCGCCCCTAACAACGTAGCTCACACCAACATATTCTCAAATGTTGTGTCAAAATAACATAGTGAATCAAAACAACAACCAAGATACTAGTACCGGAAGGTACCGAAAAGCGCAAGAATTATTGCAAGGTGCAGACTGCAAGGTATACTTCGGACCTAGGGGTTCTACAACAGTGAACCAATTTCAAATCGCTAGTTGCACATTGATTGTTGATAATACGCCCCTAATAATGAACTCACACGAACACACTCTCAAATATTCTGTCAAAATAACACAGCAAATCAAAACAAAGGCGCAAATATGTATAGTTAGGTGCTGGCTTCAAGGTGTACTTCGGAACAAGGGGTTCTACAACAGTGAACCAATTTCAAATCGCTAGTTGCATATTGATTGTTGGTACAACGTTGTACTCCTTTAGTCTAGTACGTGTTTTTGTGTACTGGATTAAAGTATTTGACAGTTCGTACAACGGTCAGCGTTGTATGTCTGTCATAAACATAACTTAATCATACACGCAAAAAAAACCACAGTAGAAACTACAATTTCGAGGGTTAAACTAAGCGCAATCACTAACAATGTTCACCAAACTGACTAAATGCGTGCGATTAAATCGACCATGGTGCGGTTGATATCAATATGAGGTCTGTCAAATATACCACAAATGTTGAAGGTTTTACTATAAACGTAGTAAATTTGACTGAAATTTCATGGTAGTTTCAAAGATAGGCATAGTCGGGTAAAATGGTAGTTTTTACTACAAGATTTTTTTCTGTGTAGTGAATTACAACGATGATTGTACACGGAAGAAAAAAAGTACCCATTTTAGCAGTTGCGTGTGCGAAGCCAGTTTTGGGTATAGTTGTGTTAACGTACCCGTTGTGTATAAATAACTTGCTTTTGGGTGAAATTCTACTCAAAAGTAAGTTATTTATACCGAACGGGTCGGTTAACATAACTATACCCAAAATTGGCTTCCCACACGCAACTGCTCTAATGGGTACTTTTTTTCTTCTGTGTACAGAAGAGGAGTTCCCCTTTAGAGTCGAAGTGTTAGTTCACTTGAGCGAGTTTGCATTTTCAACAAATTTGCGGAAGAAGCCGTTGGTAACGTTTGCGACATTGGTCCTTATGAAAACTCCATGTCGCAATGATAATTAAAGGTTAAAGGTCGGTATCGAGCTTGGTATCGAGTTCGAAAGAAATTTCTTTTTCTATCTGAATCCCACACTGATAAAAAAGCAATGATAATATCTATGTGTCCCATCTATGATTTTTTGCAATATAATCAACAAATGATAAAGGGTGATACGGTCAAAATTTGGTCAAGGGAAAACGCGTGTAAATCGGTGAAATCGTTTATTTAAAAAATCAAATTAAATTTCTTTTTCAAGTTCAATTAGTATAAAATTCAGGAAAAATATTCAGTTAGGCTTCCGCTTTTCCAAATCCGAATTGCCGGGCCTTACGCTTGACCCCTGCCATCAGATTTTGTACAGCCACCTTGTCCACCTTCTTCGCCGCAGAAAGCCAGTTTGCCTTGAACTGCTGCTCGTCCTTAGCAGTTTTTTTGGCCTTCTTTAGGTTCCGCTTGACAATAGCCCAGTATTTCTCAATTGGGCGGAGCTCTGGCGTGTTGGGAGGGTTCTTGTCCTTGGGAACTACCTGCACGTTGTTGGCGGCGTACCACTCCATGGCCTTTTTACCGTAATGGCAAGATGCCAAATCCGGCCAAAACAGTACGGAACAACCGTGTTTCTTCAGGAAAGGCAGCAGACGTTTATTCAAACACTCTTTCACGTAAATTTCTTGGTTGACAGTCCCGGAAGCTATGAAAATGCTGCTTTTCAAGCCACAGGTACAGATGGCTTGCCAAACCAGATATTTCTTTGCGAACTTTGACAGTTTCGTGTGCTTGAAAATATCTGCTACCTTTCCCCTTCCTTTTGCCGTATAAAACTCCTGTCCCGGAAGCTGCTTGTAGTCGGCTTTGACGTAGGTTTCGTCATCCATTACCACGCAGTCAAACTTCGTCAGCATCGTCGTGTACAGCCTCCGGGATCGCGCTTTGGCCGTCGTATTTTGTTTATCATCGCGATTTGGAGTCACTACCTTCTTGTAAGTCGATAGTCCGGCTCGTTTTTTGGCTCGATGCACGGTTGTAGACGATACACCCAGCTTATTTGCGGCATCTCGGAGAGATAGGTTAGGGTTTCGCTTGAAACTACCGGCAACTCTCTTTGTCGTCTCAGTGGCTTCCGGTTTTCGATTTCCCCCCGATCCAGACTTCCTGGCTGTCGACAAACGTTCCCCAAACACTTTAATTACATTTGTAACGGTTGATTTGGCAACTTTTATCGATTTTGCCAACTTTGCGTGCGAGTAGCTCGGATTTTCGCGATGCGCGAGCAAAATTTTGATACGCTGCTCTTCTTGCTTGGACGGCATTTTGACAACTGAAGAGTGAATTCCAAAATCAAAATAGGAGCAACATTCTACACACACACACCTTCAAAATGAGGGGTGTTCAGGTTTTTTAAATGCAAAATTGAAAGAAATACGTCAAGTTGATATTGACCAAATTTTGACCGTATCGCCCTTTATGTATTTGTAACCACACATACTTCCTAATGCCTGGGACAGACATACAACGTACAGCGTTGTGCTCCTTTAGTCTAGTACGTGTTTCTGTGTACTGGATTAAAGTATTTGACAGTTCGTACAACGGTCAGCGTTGTATGTCTGTCATAAGTATAATGCGTACACATAACCACTACACAGAGAAACCAAACTATCCAAAATTAAGTCATTTTCACTCATCTTGACAGCAGGGAATACCAGTCATAATTGAGTTATTTATTAAGTATCCAATTTTGAGTATTTCGAAAAGACTCAAGGCCGAGTGAAATTAACTGTTTGTTAGAAGCGAATCAACAGTGAAAATCATCCAAAATTGAGTTTTCTTTTTTGAAAATATTATTCGAAAATGTGCTTTAGTGAACTTTCTTTCACTAAATTCAATAAAAAAAATATAAACAAATAAAATAAAATGTATTTGATTGCATTCTCGAGTACATAAGAACACTCTATGTTTGTTATTTACACTGGGGATATTTCAGCGGTATGGTTGTTTTTTTTTGCTCGTGGTAATTTTGTGTACCGAGCGAATGTGTTGCTTCAACTCCTCGAAGTTGCCATTGATGGTTTCTTCACACTCAGCAATGCAGCAATGTCTAAAATTTCAAAGCGACAAGAATAGAAATAGGCACTCAAAAAAGTGAAATAATTACACTTACCGGTTAATTTTTTGTAGGTTTTCGAGTCCATTATTTACTTTAATTGCTCCATACCACTTATAGGCACCTCGGACACGTTTTAATCTGGATTCTAGACACAAGAGACGGTACGCAAAAACCAAATTCCCTTCCACCGTTGTTGATTGAATGGCGATCACAAATTTTCAGCCAAAACTAAGTGACATACTTCAGGGTTGAGTCAAAACTACCTACCAGTGAGAACAATATTATATCCAAAATAGTAGTCCTATCAGAGTACTTAGTTTTGAGTACTGTCACACTTGATTTTGGATAGTTTGGTTTCTCCATGTATGTGTGGCCATACAAACTTTTCATTTGCTTCATAAACTTCATGTGTGTCTTTCAGAAGGTTCTGTTTATGTGTGAATCAATGAATATTATGTGGATTTTAGCTTGGATATTTGCCATTAAGTATGTGTGGATTATTTGCCGTGCATGTTAAATTCCGTTTACTGAAACGGAAAAGTAAAGAATCGAAAAGATAAATATTTCTGCAGCAGTATCCACCTGAACAGAACGAAAAATAAAATTGTAATTTGTAAGGTTTCCACGCAATCCAATGGGAGCTGTCACTTTTACTTTCACTGAGTGTGGGACCTGTTTTCTGTACCTATTGGTTCGAGTATCTTTGTTTTTGTTTTGATTCGCTATGTTATTCTGACAGAATATTTGAGAGTGTATTGATGTGAGTTACGGTCTTAGGGGCGAATCATTAAGCTTGGGACCGAGCTTGGGACCGGTGTGCTAGTACTTCCTGAGCCAAAAAAAATATTCGTTTTCTTCATGACTATCCACCCGCTGGTATAAGTGTGCGTGTACCCAAGTAACCACAAGCATTATATTATTGCACTTATTCAACCCAATATCAACATCGGTAATGCGGGATCGCATCAATTCAACAGTTGTCAAGTAATGAAGCGTTAGATTGGCTTAAGAATGTAGTGATGCATTACCAATGCAATAATGCTACTTTAGCAAAGTCATATGGCATTACAAAAGATATAGCATTAGTTCGATCTTAGTGGGGCCCTTTTCAGCTTTAATCCAACTTCAATGATACACTAGACGTAATACATATGCCCTATATATGCATGCTATTACAGCCTTGTGGTTACTTGGGTATTATACGTCAAAAAGGTCCATGGTTGCCAATAAGCATAAATTTTCGATTGTAGTATTGACAGATAAGTTGAAACACAGAAACACCTTCCGACACACTGAAACACAAACACAACGTGGCAGAGTGATTAACCCCGTGTCCTAACACACGATAATAGTAAAATTGACTATCAAATTTGTCTCAGTGTACACAGCCCCACCGTCCAAACACAATGATAACGGAAACGGAACGGCAAGTTTGACAGTTGTTGCAAGTGACTTCGATACGTCCAATTAGAATCGGCTTGGATCTAACCTGTTTTCTTTCCGACAAGCAGGCTTACCGCCCAAACACAATGATAACGGAAACAATTATTGCAATTTACTTCGATATGTCCAATTAGAATTAGCTTGGATTTAGCCTAGTTTCTTTCCGACAAGCAGGCTTACTCTGATCGGGCTTTGCCGTTTTCCGTTGCCGCTATCATTGTGTTTAGGCAATTACTCAGATCGTGCTTTGCCGTTTCCGTTCAGCTTCCGTTATCGTTGTGTTTGGGCCATTAGAATGATTCGAATAAATTTGGAAATTGAGTTAGTATCTGCGACCGTGCATGTGTTTATCTTGCAAATGTCAAACAACTAATTCCGTCAAACGTAAAACGTGCGCGTGATTTTTAGTTTATTCCAATAATAGGGATTTACCCTTATAAATTTCCGTGGATAAAGTAGAAAATAATCCGGAAAGCATGTCTTCCAAGGACGAAGAACGCATGGAAGTGGCCGAGGATCAAAATATCGAAGATGCCATCATAGCCGGTGAAAGTGACGACGATGATGATGATCATGCGGATGATGCTATGGAAAACGAGGAAGAAACTAATGGTCAGGTTTACCTGCCGGGTCGCAAATTGAATAACGATGAAGAGTTGGTGTGCGACGAGTCGGCTTATGTGATGCTTCATCAGGCACACACCGGGGCACCATGTTTGAGTTTTGACATTGTCGCTGATCCGCTGGGAGATGATCGGGAAACATATCCGCTAACTTCCTTCTTAGTGGCTGGTACCCAGGCGGCCAGGACACATATCAATAGTGTCATCGTTATGAAGATGTCTAATTTGCATAGAACATCTAAGGAAAAAACCGAAGATAATGACTCTGACGAGGACGAGCTGAGTGACGATGAAGATGAGAATGAGGATAAGCGACCGCAGATGAACTGTGCCCTTATTAAACATGCAGGATGTGTGAACAGAATTCGAGCAACGACTTTCAACAATACCCACTATGTAGCCACTTGGAGCGAGATGGGACGGGTCAATATTTACAACATTAATGACCAACTTGCGGCAGTGGATGATGAACATTCCTGCAAGAATTACGAGACTAACAAGGTCGGCGACGGAGTGAAACCAGACTTCACTTTCTCCGGACATCAGAAGGAGGGTTTTGCTATTGACTGGTGTACCACAACGCGTGGTATGCTAGCAACCGGCGATTGTCGACGAGATATCCATATTTGGCGCCCGAATGATAAAGGTTCTTGGACGGTTGATCAGCGACCACTAGTTGGACACACGGACTCCGTAGAGGACATCCAGTGGAGTCCAAACGAGGCGAATGTACTGGCTACCTGTTCAGTGGACAAATCAATCCGAATCTGGGATTGCCGGGCACCTTCTTCAAAAGCCTGTATGCTGACAGCGGACAATGCCCATGAGAGCGACGTGAATGTGATCAGCTGGAACAGAAACGAACCTTTGATTGCTAGTGGTCAGTGAGATTTAGTAGTTGGCATTCAGTGATTGTAAATGAAATCCGGTTTTTTTTTTCAGGTGGTGATGATGGATTCTTCCACATTTGGGATTTGCGTAATTTCAAATCAAAATCAACCGTAGCCACATTCAAGCATCATACGAATCATATAACAACAATTGAATGGCATCCGAAGGAGTCGACCATTTTGGCCACCGGAGGAGACGATGATCAGATTGCCCTGTGGGATCTATCGGTCGAACGAGACGACGACGAAGAACGAACTGATCCACAGCTAAAAGATCTGCCACCACAGTTGCTGTTCATTCACCAGGGACAAACGGAAATTAAAGAACTGCACTGGCATCCTCAGCTTAAGGGTGTGCTTTTCTCGACGGCACACAGTGGTTTCAACGTTTTCCGGACAATCAGTGTATAGATAAGATAGCAAACATGGCGATTCTTTCTTGTTTTCTGAAAATTATTCCTGTAATCGAGCAGTTCAAAACGACGTTCTACCGTTTTAGCAAAAATGATAACATTATTATGAACTGTTCGAATTGTAAGATTGAATAAGACTTCAGTAAGTTTTTTTTTTTCAAATAACTTTCAGAAATATATGAAATTGTTGATAACCGAGATCACTGTTCGACATTTTGATCTGTCAGTTCACCATGCTCTATCATTGACAGATTCACGAGATGCCGCATCGTTGGTCGACCGTGGGGACAGTTCTAAGGAAAAGCAAGCAAATTCTTATTCGTCCGATTTATTTTTCAAATAGGTCACATCATTCAACTTACCCACGGTTGTTCAATTTCTCCCATGTGGCTCAGCAGTTTTTTCATCTCTGCCTTAGACAGTGCCTTGCCGATCATAATCGACTTGCGGCAGGCTCTAGAGGCAAACATCGCTCGTACTCGGGATGGCCGACAAACCGTGTTTGGTGCATCTTGCAGCATGAATATCAACTCATCGATGTCTTCTTTTCCAAACTCCCAATTCTTGCTGAAAGGTTTGGCAACCAGTTTAACCTTTTTTGTCGATTCTGCCGATCCGTCAATTTCAAATTTGAATCCATTCATTTCGAATACCTCCAGATTGTCCATCAAAATCATTTCGTTGACGGCCGTTAGTTCCAGATGCTGTGGAACAACAAGTTTCTGATTCTGCAGCACTGTCGTTCGCTGCAAGTCTTCAAAGTTGTACTTTTCGTCGGTGGCATGCTGGTCTACGATAAACAGATCGTCATCAAGTCGTGCAATGATAAAACCAAGATTAAACTGTCCAATGACTTCCATCTGGTCGAATTTGTCTTTGGATATTTCAGTTTGTAGTTCGTCTTCGGCCGAACGATTGCTGGAAGGATTTATTTTGCTCTTGAACTTGAGTCTGCTAAGCGATGCACTGCGAACCAATGCTTCTTGTTGTATTATTGTATGCTCCTTGTCCATCAAAGCCTTTAATGAAGATAAATCGATATCCAGGCTTTTTTTGTTAGATTCTGGAACAAAATCTCTAAAGGAAGGTTCATCCACTTCGATCACTTCTACGTTATGACACTGCGTGGGACCTTTCATTTCTATTTCCTTTTTGATTTGGGTGTCGATTAACTGAGTTGTAGCTTCGGGAGCTACATCGTTGTTCAAAATTTTCACAAATTTCAATTTAGGTCTGTCAGCTACGGGGATCTCAGTACGACAACTTATGAGATGAACGTGTTCTTCAGGGGAACTTGCGGCTAAAGATAAGTTTATAAGCTCTAAAATGCTGCATAATCCTTAGATAAATAAAATCCTTACCTCTCGGTGGAGTACTTCCCATTATGGCAGACGGGTTCAGCTCCGGTAACTTAACTCCTTTCTTTTCTTCAATCGGCCATCTAGAGTTATCCTCTATAGCGTTCTCAAATAATGTAGAATTTCGTGCGACTTTTGGTAATTTTTCCATCGTTTCCTCATCACTCACCACTACCTTCCCGTTTTCATGCGCTATAGTCTTTGTAGTTACACTTATGAAATCATGAATCTTTGGCGTACATACGTTTTCGTCCCGTTTTCGCTTTCCAGTTATCTTTTCCAATGGACTTTCACCATTAGATTTCACGACTGCCCTTCTGTTACTATATGCAGCCAACAAACTTCTTGGATTTGCTTTATCCACACTTTCATCGTGCATATCTTCGCCATCGTCTGTCGATTGCACGGAGATGTTTAACAAGCGCGTCGTTACGCTAACGTTCAAATTCTGCATCTTAAAAGTTGAAGGAATTTTTCCATACGTTTTCAGCAGCGACTTTTTGAGAGCCAACAAGAGAATTTTCTCATTATTAACCAAAATTTGCCTTTTATCCGGTGTAAGATTAACATCGACATCCGACCGATCCATTTTCAAATTGAGATAAACGAAGGGGTTTTGATTTGCATTGTATCTATGATAGGTTTCATTCACCAGCTTCATGATCGATTTAGGTTCACATGGTCTTGAATTGACGAAAAAAAACTGCCGATCCTTAGAAGGCCGTCCCGATCCGTGCGCACAACTAGATACATACCCTTCAATTGTATATTTGGACAGATTTAAACTATCCACTTCTTCCTGCGTGAGAGACAAGCTGTCGTCGAAATCGCTCTCGTTGAGATCCATAATCTTGCCACTGCTACTTATCGCCGGATTAAGTTCAATCAGCTCCGACGATTGCTTAGCTCCAAACACCGTAGTAATGTTATCCAGCACCGAGTCTGTCCCTTGCGTACTCATGATCACACTTTTAACACCCTTCTTATTGGTATTAGTGCAAATAATCCTAACTCCCACCGAAACTAAACAATATGCTTGTAAAATCTGGCACATCTTTATGAACTCTCTTTTGATGTTTTTCTGAAATTCCTTCTTGCGAACTGGAAGCGTAGAAAATAAATTGGTCAGAAGAACCGTGGTTCCCACCGTCCTCGCACAGGGTGTCCTTTTAACAATAATGCCGCGATGATCTAAATCAAGCTTGATTCCGTGGGGTGCCGTTTCGTGTCTTGTGGTGATTGTCATATCTGATAACGCACACAGCGAACTCAATGCCTCCCCACGAAAGCCAAACGTCTCAATGCATGCCAGATCCGAAAATTCCTTCAGCTTCGACGTATGATACTTGGCTGTCAGACCTTCAAAGTTCTTCTGTTCAACCCCACTGCCATTGTCGGCAACTTCCACCAAGTCGGCTCCTTGCTCTTTCAATTTAATCTCAATGACCGTTGCTCCGGCATCGATGGAATTCTCAACCAGTTCCTTCACGGCCGTCGCCAGGTTGAGCACGACCTGGCCGGAGCATATCCTGTGTATAGTATCTCTATCGATCGCATTGATTTTTCTGGAATCTTGGCTAGTCGGAGTGGGTTCGATAACGTCCTCAATTTCGATCATTGTTATTAGAATTTATTCAAAAACTTGAAAAAAAAAATTAGCAAAAAACAATGAACCATAATATACTTATGATTGTTTACAATTTAGGGAGCGCGCGCGACTCGGCTGCGTGCATTTCTAGAGGGTTTACTCTACACGTTTCTACACGCTAAGAAAAATTTACCCAACGGAGCAGTTAACTGTGGGAAGTCTGCGCTCATGAGGTACACAGAAAATAATCTTAATCATTTCAGTCAAATAATTTCAGTCAAATTTACTACGTTTATGGTAAAACCTTCAACATTTGTGGTATATTTGAAAGACCTCATATTGATATCAACCGCACCATGGTCGATCTAATCGCAGGCATGGTAAATCAAACGCATTTATAGTCAGGTGAAAATTGTTGGTGTTTGCGCTGTATTTAACCCTTGAAATGGTAGTTTCTACTGTTTTTTTTTCGTTTATAATTATGTTTACCTACACACAAAGAATAATGAATGTTAGAATTAAAAAAAAAAACATTGCTCAACCTGAAAAGTGGCGTTGGTTCTTTTTCGCTAGCTTTTTCGTAGAAAGCAGTTTGCTTTCACAACAAAAACGTTCAAACTGTCTAATCAAAAAATTTTGCTTGGTTCATTTAAAAGTTGAAACTTTCAAAACGAATTGTAGAACTGTCAAATCGAAACCGTGGCATCGTTGAAAATGAAAAGGTTTATTTTTTCAGATAAATTGTAGAATTTTCAAACTGAAAGCGTGACATGAAGGCAAATTATTTTTATTCCATATGATATATGTTTGGATTGGAATAAAAATTGTTGTAACATAAGCAAGTTTTTGTTTTAGATGAATCTTTATAACTTTCACACCATGCCTCAGACAAACTGCAGGTAGTCTGACTGACCGATTCTTTCTGGCACATAATTGCTAAGGATTCTTATACAAGGTGAGATGAAAAAGCTGCAACAAAGTAAAACGCCACAATTTTTTTCATCTTTTTTTAAATTTTATTGAATGAAAGCAAAAAATGTCGGAAATAACATCAAATTGTACAATCAGTTTAGATTTCTTCAAATCCTTTGGCACGAATTATGGCTTTCAAACGGCCAATGAAACCGTCACACGCTGCCCGAAAGTGGCTCTGCGGTATTTTGTCCCATTATCGGCGAAGCGCTTGCTTGAGGTGATCGACACTTTGGTATTTTTTAGTGCCAACATTGCTTTCCAAAATACCCCAGGCACAATAGTCCAACGGATTGGCATCCGGAGATTTTGGTCACCATTGTGCGGTGGAAATGAAGCGAGGAATCTCATTTCTTAACCATTCTTGGGTGGCTCGTGCTGAGTGCGATGGTGCTGAGTCCTGTTGGAATGTCCAAGGTCTGCGGCCGAAATGTTTGCATGCCCAGGGCTTCAGAACTTCCTCCAAAATATTTTCGCGATAGATTTGCGCATTTATTTTGATCCCACGGTCGATGAATACGAGCAGCGAGCCGACCATCGGCTGTTATGGCGGCCCACACCATCACCATGGCCGGCTTTTGAGTTCTGGTGGCCAACCGAATATGCAAATTTTCAGCTGACCTCTCTGGCAAGGAAACACGATCATTTTGTTTGTTTACAAACTGCTGGATAACGAATGGTTTCTCATCGGAGAAAACCAAATTCGGCAGTTCACCACTTTCGGCCAAGCGAAGCAACTCTTTAGCTCTTTCGAGTCTAACTTTTTTTTGTGCATCGGTAATATCATGCACTTTTTGGAACTTCAATGGCTTTAGTCCAAGCTCATTTATCAATATTTGCCGAATGGCATATTGCGATATGTTCAGCTCACGAGCCAATTTTCGACTGTGACGCGGATTTCGTTCAAGTCGATTACAGCAACCGTTCGCTAACTGGGCTAAGTGCACAGCACAGTTTGCGGATGCTGCTCGGTAACTGGGCTGACATTTCAAATATAAATAAATTTCGAGGGGGCTTTCGATCAGATGGGTTCGGTTGGGATTTCATTGCTCAATACATAAATTCAATAATGTTTTTTATGCTTTATACTTCATTACGATGTAGATTATTGTGCACCCCATTGTGCAGAATATTTGACTCAGTTTGTATAGAATTACGACTCAATTTCGTAAGATTTAACCATTTTTCACTCCTCCACGAACTTTATATGCCTTTTACATGCCCTTGCTGATTTTGACAACAAAATATCAAATGCAAATTTTTGAAGTTTATTTGCTTTTTAACTGGGGTATAGCCCAGTTAGCGAACGCCCAGTTAGCGAACAGTTACTGTATTCACTTTTCGAACCATTTCTGCCGATGTTGCTGTTTTTTTTTTGTCCACTTTCTTGACGTCGGGCTACGCTACCAGTATCACGGTAAAGAGCGATGGTACGAGACACAAAAGATTTATTCACTTTTAAATGCTGGAGGGCTCTAACGATAGCCACTTGTGGTTTTCCAGCCAAAAGCAATCACACTATCACGCTTGAATTCCATCTCGAATAACTTTTTTTTTTCTGAAAAATTCCCACCAAAATGCTTTTGTGCATCTGTAAACAATAACATAATTTCTCACCCATGTTAGGCATTGGGAGAGGGAAATAAACAGATCGCTAGAACCAGAACAACGCAATAGGTAGTATAAGAGCACGATCGGTTGCATTCTCTTTTGCCAGTCAAGGGGGTATCCTCCCTCTTGCCTACCCCGCATCTGGGATAGTATGGTAAAAGATTATGCGCCCGATTGTATACTACCTTCGTATGCCATCCGCTCGTTTTCAACTTGTACCTTTCAATTTTCATAACCTGCCGTTACTCTAAACGGAACTATCAATGCTTTCTCTTCAATTCTCTTAGTTCTAGCAATAAATTACTGTCCACTCCTAGAGCCTTTCATGTTGATGGAAATTATCTGCTTCTGACAAATTTCATCATACATTGTGAGTTTTGGTTGTTTATAGGTTATGGTTTGTGTCCCCTTAGCTTACCTTTAATATAATTATTTTATCTGATATTATCTAAACAGGAACATCAAACATAACCCTTTAAAACGAAGCAAGTCGCAAATGTAAGCAAGCTGTGATTTGTGTGCTAAATTGTTGCTACTTGCATTCTTAATACACGAGTAGTTAGCAAATAATTTAGGAAATTTTATTCATCAATGACGAAAAGAAATTCATATGCGTTCTAACAGCTATTCCTAGATGTTTTAAACATAGTTTATATACACTGGTGCATCTGTGTTTTGAAATTTGAACCGATTTATCTGATATGATACAAGTGAAACACGTTCTGTCGAAACACGGTGTATGTAGCAATCATGTGTATCTGAGTAGTATGAAACCAAAACGGTGTATCATGGAACTATATTAAAATTGTTGTTCAAATTCGAGCAAAAAAAAAACCACCATTTTGCATACTTTTCTTTTCGTGGTTATTTCAGCTGCATGAAAAAAACATTCGTTTTGTTTTGTTCGCTTGTTTCTTTTAATTACATGCTGGAAAATATTATACTTACTTTTGAAAAACTTTCGAATGTCCATTTATGGTACTTCTAGATGCAAAATAGTATCCGAGTGCTTATGAATGTATTCTATACGGTGATCCGTTTTGTTATGAAGGTGCTTCTGTTTATAAACACACACAGAACCATCGCTTATTCTTCCGGTCTTTCTCTAAGCTCTCCACCGATTGCTCGCCGATCTGCCAAATTTGGAAGACGTCTGGATTGAATTATCTCAAATTATAATAATTTGTCCATTGTATCACAAAACATTGCGATTGGTTGAGCGGATTGGAGATAATGAAATCATTTTGTAGAAGACCAAGTCTCTCCCGGTTGGTATTAAACCGATGAGCATGGATATCAATAGAAACATAAAGTTGTCAGAAGGCACGAAATGCATCTACGGACTCTTATTTTTACGAAATCCCAATTGCAATTTTTAATGGATTAGCATAGATTGTTCATTAGACACTTGAACTTGAATGATACAGTAATTAGTTACAGTAGTGCAATAGATTGTAGAATACAGTAGTAAAAATTTAAAGTTACGAAAAAAGAGTTTGGTTCGAGCATCGGCTGTGAAAGGTTTTGTCGATGCTTTATTACGCACTATTTTCCTATCGAGCATGGCGCGTTTTGTATTGTTTCGGTTATTTATCATTCGGTGAAACGAGTGATTGAGTGAGCACGGTAAGAAAACAACAAAGTGTCTCTCAAGCGTTAATAAAATTAACCTTGTTTTCCTAACGGAAAACCACCATAACACTTTGTGAGTGGCTCCAATGGCATCCTTATTATTGGTTTAACTAGGATCAAATCGGGTTTCCAGTATTATAAAAAATCACCTTGTTTTTTCAATGAAAAACCACCATTACACTTTGTGTGTGGCCCCAATAGCATCCGTACTGTTGGTATAAATCGGTTCAAATTAGATATCGGTACTAATATTTAAATATTTTACTAAACGAAGCTTGAATTCAGCTTATCGTTTACCAAAACGAACCCTGCTGCCACCCAATCTTGTTATCCGACATCCCAGTGATTTCTCGTGGAAGTGCGGCGGTGGTCTCGGCCTCCAAGAAAACGTCTAAATAAACGTTAACGCATTCCTACCCTTTTTTTTTTGGGCGGTTGGGGGGGGGGGGGGCGGGGGTTTTTTTTTTGTGGGGGCACCATTGTTTTATTTAGTGTGTGTTTTTGTTTATTGTTTTTGTGTGGAGGGGGGGGGGGGAGGGAGGGGGGAAACGGGGGGGGGGTCTTCTTTTTCTTTTTGTATGTAAAATATAAAATATTAGAAGGAAACATTTCTCTGGCTGTTTTTTCCCAAGTAACACCAGAAACATCTTCTTGGCAAGAAAATAAGAAGTTTGTTGTAAAAAAGTCGTGAGGATGAAATACCAAACATGTCTGGTCTTGATAAAGTTTTGAGGATGTTTTTCCACACATATTCGGTTCAAACGTGGTACCAGAACAGCGAACAGATTTTTGTTCTATTTTTGTTCGATCAACTTAAATTTTACTTCTTGACAACATCGGTGACTGTTTGTCATCTTACCACTACGAACTATCTTTACTCACTTTTGAGTATCCATACTTTTGACTGATTTGAGTCAAACGTACTTCATTTTGGATTGTTTGGAAATAGCGTGTATGCTACATGTTTGTAAATATGTTGATAGGTTGCATTCAAGATGAATTTTAAACATGTTTTTAACATCCTCATGCAATAGTGAAATTATTCAGAATAGATTGTGAATCAAATACAGTGACGGCTGAAAATATGTTTATTTGAAATACTGGGATAAAAAAAAACACCACCTAAATATAAGATTGTGATGCCACTCACTGATTCAAATAGAAGCCAAATTGGGCATAGGGGTTTATTCAAATGTAACATAAAGCAACAGTTTGGGAGATTGTTTAGTATTTTTTATAAATTGTTACGCTTAATTTGTGGGGGAGTCTTTTGAGATGTAGCTACGCACAACATAATAATTGTATTTGTATTTTCATTCATACTGACATTACTCGGTTCAATTTTTACAACAAAAAACGCAGAAAAGAAAAAACGAACATTTGAAAACCAAATGTGTTACTAATGTTTTTACCCGTACTGTAGACTTGTACTGTAGGACTGTAGACTTGGAAAATCGTCATGTTGGTTTTTGTGAATTCCATAAAGAAATTTCACTAAAATTTAATAGTTTATTCGGGGTACCTTCTACGTTTTTTAATCCAATCGATGGCGCATGAAATTAGGGAAGGTAGAACGGAAAGTTGCACTGCTAACTTTGAGCCGCATATACAATTTTGATATAACTTCCATGCGTAAAGCACTTTAAATTTCCTATTTTAAAAAGTTATAAACAATCATCTTCAACGCATAAAATACCATTAGCTACAATATCGTTTCGCCATTAAAAAATCTTGTTTATATTTTTTTTACTTTGTTCATACCGTGCTTGCTTTGACAAAACATATCATTATGTTATAAGCATGCTGTTGGAAGCATCCATAGAACATAATATTTGTCTTATGGATGTTCTACAAAACATATGGTATGACATAGAAGATGTTGAAAAATGCCACATTTATTGCGCTTTTTCGGTTATATGCGTGTATGAAATTAAGTTATTGACGTTAGAAAAAAAACATGAGCTTGGTCTAAAACGTGTATTATTAACATGAATATGACAAGTGGTGTTACTTAGGTTCTCACACGCTGAATCAAATTGTAAGATATGATCAACATATATTCTCAATAATACGAAACTACAGTACCCTAAAACGGAGTAAGGTCTGGTCCCCAATTAATCCGGCCACCTTTTAATTTTTTTTATTTTTTGAAATTTGGGAGGGGGGAAAAAAATATTTCTGTGGGGTATACGTGATATTATATGAAAAAAATTATTTTGTTTTTGTTTTTATTTTTTGGTTTAGGGGGGGGGAAAGAAAAAAAAGGGGGGGGGGGGGTGTGGTGGGGGGGGGGGAAAATCATGACTGGTCATACGGGACGTGCAAAAATATTGTATTTTCTAATCTACTGCTGCTCAAATCATTTTCATTTAACGCTGTGCTATGTACACAGAGCTTAAGAGTGTGTTTATTTTCCACTAGAATGGCAAGATGGCTTTCAAAGTCATCCAGTATATTGTAGAACATTCATTTCCGATCCTGACAGGACATAATTATCGAATAAATGAACTCATTTTACACCAGGATACGACCCAACAAACATTGCATGCTACATAAACGCTTGTTCAATCAAACTTTAGATACTTCTAAATTTGATTTATTAATCTTTTAATCAACACAAATTGTTCTACCTAAACGAAGTTCTGATATGGTCCAAATCACAGTGACGTCACGCCTCAGATTTGACAGGTACTGGTACCCTTTTGTTCAGAAATTCATGTGTGAGAAAAAAGGACGGAGAACACGACGGCTGTTTCTATCTCTTATAATCTCATGGTGAACAGTGAGGTTAGCTTTTTCCGTGAAACAGCTTATTGACGGAGACAAAACGAGTGATGTCGATCTCAAACTCTTCTGTGCGCAGTTCTCCCAACTCTATTCAGCAACTATTGTTTGTAAGGGGACAGATCACACTGACAATGTGAAGCCCTGTGTACACCGCACAGCATCTTAGAAAAAAAATTTGGATTTCTTTCTTGAGTTTCGTTCTTCATTACAGGTTTATTTTACTTTCAACAATTCAAATATACTTATTATTCGTAAGTTTTATACTCGTATCACTCACCGAAATCACTCAATGCATCATTAATTTTTCGAATTTTCATGAGTTGATCCGCATTCAATGACGTCTTTCTACGCAATTGTTGTAAAATTTGAACTTGACGACTTAATTCGGCAATAATTTTGTCCGGCGTTCTTTGATTGAGGTTCCCTTCCAGCGTATCAACGTTCGGTAATATTTCGTCAACATCAATTTTCTGTCGCTTCGCACCAGGGTTTGATGATTGGTTATTAAATACCTGTCCAGAAAACATGCAGTCTTCGTCGTCATCAGGAAAAAGTTCATCAATTCTATCGCTTATGTGCTGCGTTATTTGTCCTGCTTCATCGTTCTCGTTGCATCGATGTTCAACAGATGTTTGTATTTTGTAGTTTGTCTGGTGTCGCATGTCATGGCTTGACGTTGAGACATCTTTGCGAATCCTTTGAAGAGCAGACAGGATCACATCACTGCAGACAGTTTCACGCAGTTGACAGTGTGGCAGTGTGGCTATGAGGTATAATGTGCTCACTCTTATGAGCATATTCTTATCTTTAGCGAGAATCTTCAGTATACGTTCACTGTTTTTTGGCACAAGCCTTACCAATTCAAGCAGCTTATACTTGGAGGTTGGGCTCTGAAAGCTAACTTCTTCAGTGAAATGTTCATAAATGAATATCTGAATAGCATTTGAGTTTGACTCGTGTTTCACTGATTGGATGGTTATTTTTAAAATAGTGTCGATTAAAGTACTATACTTCGTTGTCATTATTTTGTCATGTTTCAAAGAATTCCAGAATGGAATTATTGCGCATTCTGCATTCTGCAACATATTCTTATCGTCGAAACAACAAAGCAAATGCAATACGTTAAGGGTTGTATACAAGTTTTCTACAGTTGCGCTTTTTAGTAGATTAGAGCAGTTCTCCTTTAGATCTCGCAATAGTGATTGTTTAACAGTTTCAGTAGTATTTTTGCCAGCAGCTTTCGAACCAATAGCCATCCATAATTTGTGATTTTTTGGATCAGCAAGGGAGTTCTTAACTATCACTTCTTCTTGCATACTCTTCGGCATAAACGTGTACATATTATGAATCAATCGTCTCACAAAGACAGCTTTCGGTTGAGAAGCAAAAGCAGAGAATCGATCATTCACAACTCTCCAAAACAAGAAATACTTCCAAAGAAGCTCAACTGGGTGGTACCGTAGGTATACACTCCAGATATCTAGACCCATCATTCCTACCCAGTATGATCCGTGTAGTATCATTTTTACAAGCATTTCTTCGATTATTTTTCGACTTATTTTCGGAGATTTTTTCGAACAAATTATAGCGAAGGCTGACAAATTGACCAGTAGCTGACGATAGAGGTGTTGTTGTTGGTTGAAAACACCATGACTTTTGGCCAAGTGTTCGACACATTTTAACAATAAATTACAGTTAATTGTATACATGCTTACCAAACGTGTGTCGCGACTTTCAGATATCAATTTCGAAATAATAAGAATAATAATATTGTAAAACGCTGTTATTTCCTCTGTTGATTGATATTGGATCGATGTTAGTGCCTGTTCGAAATAATAATAATTATGACATTGTATTATAAACGAAAGAAATCAATGAGTTCTACCTTCACAAAGGATGTGGTCTTGAAGGTCATTTCAATCACAGTCATGTAGCCCACAACCAAATGCTGCCGAATTGCATCGGTAAACTCTTTCCCTATATCTCTTGATAAAAGAGCATCTTCGATTGCTACCGTTGTCCTCAACAACCCTTGGTACTCATCATAATCGTCGACTTTTATAAGATTTAGAAATTTAATCAAAACCCGTAGAATAAGATTGATCACCTTCAGTTTTACCATGTCATTTTTTGAAAATTCTTTGTTTTCAAACAGTGACTTAAACGCTGTCTCTATTTCGTTGTTGGTGTCGAATATGAGAAGGTGCATCCACGCAGTTTCGTTTGCTTTTATTTGTGCTTCATGGAGGGAACATAGTTTACCTACTGCTTTCCATGCTTCCGTGCATCGTATGTTATCGATTCCAATGGTCAATGAACCAATTTTGCGGAACATGATGATGACTGATAATGATTACAACGGAGAATTGTTAGAAACGCAATGAAATATATATTAGTATAGGCATACCGTCTTTTAAATACGTAAATTGCTCCTCATCATCAACGTGCTGAAAATAATGACTCGCCTTGGTGGCAGGCGTTAACAAATGTATCATTATGAGTTGAATTTTCTGGCAGATTACAAAAATCTGCTGAACAACGCTATGGTCATCTACATCGCTGTTGACTGTTCCTCTACTTCGACGAACGACTTCATAGCTACGTACGAGAAACTCCAAGAATATGGTCATCGTTCGGTACAGTTGATATGTTTCCGATACTTGGAACACATACTCGGCGAAGTTTAGCAGTACGTTAGCGAATGATAGGAAGGATTTTAAATTGTCTATCAAAAAGCAAGAGAGGGCATTATCTTGGAGCTCAATCACAATCTGAAAGAAAAAAAAACAGATACATTTAGTTACATACACACTACAAATAAACGCATGTAGTTATTATAAATATAACATATGGACATACATATTGTTTTTAGTTTTCAACGAACCTATGCAAACTACAAACGAATGAACGGACGGCACACTTTTTGCAATTTTTATTTTAAGGTTCTAGAAGTATTAGGGGCATAACGAGCATACGGGGCGAAATGAGCAGCGTTAGTTTCAACAAAATCAAACAGTTTTTAATGACATTTTAAATGTCAATCGCTAAAGATGTACCAAAGATACTAATTATCAATGCCTTAGCTGCAATTTGTTTCAAATAATCGAATTATATCGGAAAATAATAGAGGGTTAGTCACTCTGCCACGATTTGTTTGAGTTTCTGGGTGTCGGAAGGTGTTTCTGTGTTTTGACTTATTTGTTAATACTACAATCGAAAATGTATGCTTATTGGCAACCATGTACCTTTTCAACGTTTAATACACGCACACTTATGTGTCATCTAAATCACATCAGTGCAAGTGAAAGGGAAACAAAACAGTGAGAAAACAAACAATCGATTCGTGTAAGTGTTGCCAGAAATTATGTTATCTTTCAAGTAGTGGCGAGGGTGTTTGAAGTGTAGCGGATTGTGGCTGATTGTGTTTTGAAGGTGTTAGCACATGGTGGCCGAGTGACTTACCCCCTGAAAAATAAATCATGTTCATCATCGAAAGAAATTGTTATAATATGCTGTGCCGGAAAACAATGTTTTACGGAATTTTAAATAAAATTTCCAACCATAATAACTTTAGGGTAGGTTTTCTGTATTATTAAACTCTTTAAACTCACCAGAACATCGCCCAATAGAAAAATTCGGGACGATTATGAAAAGCAAGCTCCGGAAAACAGGGAAAGTTTTCAAAAATCACAAGGATTTGAAGAAAGAGCATTGCACAGGATTTCATGGGTAGCGTTAAGTCCAAGGTGCGGGCATTAAGCCTAGGAGAGGAGGTTGAATAAACCAACTTTGTAAAAACATAGCTAATGTGTGTTTATTTATTCCCTGAGAGATTCAAAAATATCCGGCTTAAAATGAATTTTCGGTGATCATTGTTGTCTATTGCATGTTTTTCGAGTACAATCTTTATACATCATGATCACGTCTTCCTTCAGAAGAGAAGTAAAGCCGTTGGCCCATGTGTTGATGGGTTCGATATGTAGGGTCCACGTCGTCTCCCTGATGTAACGAACCAGCCTTAGACTGAAGTTACGTAAATATGAATCAACAACAACAACAACATTATTGTCGTGTATGTGTGTGTTTTGTGCTGTGTACATATGATTGTATGTGATTTAGACACACATTGGGGTTTTATAATCAACAAGTCAGTAGAGTGCTGATTACGTCCCGAACATACTGAGCCACCCCACTTTACCGGCACATTTTAAATTTAGTTTTTTCGTCACTATATAATGATTTGCTTGACTCTGAACCAATCGAGCATGTAGATCTATGGTGAATTAATGGAAGTCAGCAAATGCTTTATAATATAGCTGTTATTTGATATGCCAAATATGAAATCCGCTTAGGGTGTCCTTTATGCCCCTAATATCCATATGAATTTTAGCGCAACACGACGTCGCAGCGGCGATACTTCAGTGATATACTTGCTGTTTATATATTTCTACACGCTAATGGCTTGCCCACAATAGATACGTCTCGTTCCGTTGGCGTAAATTTGCCCAAAAACCTATAGGAAACGGTCAAATTCGCACGAACGCATCATAATGCCTCAATATGATATTACTCAAAATGGGCGTAAACTGGATAAGATCAGAATCTGGGTACATCTGTATCTCAAATGTAGGTAATTTTTACCAATATATTTGTAAATTTCACCTTTTGATAAGTCCAAGCTTACCCATATTTGGGTAAAATTTCCTAAATTTACGTTTGTCCGGTTTAATTCGGTTTAATACATTCACACTAGAACCTCTAAATTAGGTACGGAATAATACATATATCATAAACGTCCGCCTTGGGCCGTCCGTCCCATATATCATAAACGTCCTCCATTGCTTTCAGTGGTGATCCACTTCGTATATGTATGCGATATACCTTGTTGGAATTTATACGCGCATCTTGAGGAGCAATATTTTTTATGAAGATCCAAATTATTCGTCTTGTCATAAAATTCTTCATTAATTAATAATAATTGTCCCGCGGGAATACCATCAGATGACTGGCATTGACTTTTTTTCATAAGGGAACGTCCATTAATTATGTCACGCAAAAAGTGACTTCCTATAAGCCAATAAGCAAATTTTTGTATGGACCTTCAAATTTTTTGTATGAATTGTACCGCCCCCCCCACCCCTACTGCGTGACATAATTAATGGACCTTCCATAACCTATTTTTTTTTAGTTTACTAAAATGCAAATTTCAGTAGAATTCAATAAACATACATAAAAAAAAACAAATACAATAATAAGTACACTCAGCCAAACAATCTTAAGAATTTCATAAGGTTCAACTTATGAACGATGCTTTGAAATTTCATAAGCCTGACTTATGAATGGATTTTGTTTTACATGACGTTGTTCTTGTACGCCTTTATGCTTTCCTGTTCACAAGTGTCGATATATACTAGTGGTCAAGTCACTGGACCCATAGCCTCTACGTTCAAGGTTCGAATCCAGTTGCTCCAAATTTTTATTTTTTCAACATCATAATATATCATAAGGTAAATTAATGAAATTCTTAATGATTTCTTGTGGCAAATAATCATAATGCAATCTTATCAGCAAGAAAAATGTTAGAGTTAGACGTAGTTAGAACTTTGTTAGACGTTACCAACATAAAGCTTTAAGCACCAGTTGCATGCTTTCAGGAGGAATTTGTTACGCTTTGCTGTCATTCTCTTTTCAGCGTGCTTAACCAAAATAAGTCGAGATGCCCACTGATGAGGCGGAAGTGTGACATCACATATCATTTCAAAACATCAAGTCGAAGTCTTACGGCGTGAGGAAAATGTTGACAAGATGTTTTGGAATACATACAGATGTTTCACCTCCGCCACTTCAGTGGGCGCCTGGCTTAAAGCTTCATGTTCTGACTAGGTGGTTGCCAGAGCAACTGTTTATGTGTTATTTAATTGAATTTCAATAGTAATTAATTAACGCTAGTAATATTACTAACTTTGTCATATTAACACTCCTAAGGCATGTTTTATAGCTTTCAGGTCTGTAACATTCGGTTGCTTCGGTATTAGATATTTTTAGAACTAGATGTTTATAGAAATTTTCACAAAGACGAATGTTTAAGATATGTTTTATGAATATCCATTTGCTTGAATTGTTTAATTGCCCCTGAACTACAGAGAAGGTTATACAGGGTAAAAAAAAACTAACCCAGGGCAATATTTCCAATGAAAACAATCATTCCAGGAATCCTTTTATTTTTCTACAAAAAAAAAAACAGAATTTCAAAAAGGCCACTTGATAGCTTGAGACGCAAATTCTCTGGTAATGTTTTGAAAATCACTTTGACAAGATTACTGAGCAATTACAATTTATTTTTACTTATACGCACCAAACCTTAGTGATCTACAAATTTCTTTGCCTTATATACAGCATCTCGGATAAAATATATTTCGACATTACTCGAAGATATCGCTGCTACTAAAGCATTAATTCAGGAGCCAAAAGAAGTAGTTAAATCATTTTTATATAAATTTGAATAATTATTCATACTTATCGTTTTCAAGATCTCGAATTTCGAACATACTATCTAGACCAGATTTTTAACTCTGTCTTGTTCAGTATTTAAATGTATACGTATGACTGTTAATTTAAATGGGTTTCAAATGGTGAGTTGACAATGTGGAGGGAGGGTGCGAGCGACCTCCTGTAAAGACAAGTTCCTACCTACGAGTCATATGATCAGAAAAGACTGCCAGCTGACCAGTCTGCTGGTGGCGTTGGTTTACGTAGCCTAGACAATGTTGTCAATTTGACTATAGTGAAGTGAGGGGTGTGGCTGAAAATCGTGTATCAGTAAATCACATTGTATGTTTTCCATTTTCATTTGACGCTTTTGAAAACATGTCTTCTAGAATAATTTGTTGCTCTAAGAAAAAAAGAATGTTCTTTACTGAAGTTATATCTATGATAGTTGGAATGATATACTATGTTTTTCAGCTTTTTCAAAACTATCAAAATATTAATGCATACATAATTTTTCTATTCAGTACAAAAAAACAGTGAATATAAGGTATATTTTGTACAAACAAATATTATATTCTCTTTTATGTATGATGATGTATGATATGTACTACCACCCATTGTAGCACGGAAACTAAGTCCGACAGCAATTGGCTCTCCTCTCTGTTGGGGATTCGATCAAGCTTTTAATAACCACTGATTATCCCAATCATGCCGTTGTATGAAGGGCCAAAAAGGGGTTGGGTGGATCGATATGCAACATCACTTATACGTATCCACAGGGATATAAAGAATCTCCTTCCAACAACAAGACTGAACAATTGGTCAAAAGAGCAAGCTATCTAACATGAAGATGCCCCAATGGGCGGGGAGAAGAGCCCGCCTCTATTCACAAACTGTTAGCAATGAGAGTTGGCATTCCCACTCTCCCCATCCAGAGTGCTTCAATCGGGTGCCCTGATGGTCCCTCCCATTCCCATGAAATATTTTTATAATGGTGTATATATTTATGTAAATGGAAAATACTACAAGTATCTGTATCTATAATATATGATCTTCATTCGGTTGATCCTGAAATGCAAGAAATGTTGTAAAGTGCTAGAGTATAGAAATCTGTGTTAAGCAGTTAGGCAAGTTTTCGTTCGTTTTCAGCGATAGTAGCATTTCACCACAATCTTAATTTGAGGTATCCTAAAAAAGTTTGTATAGTAGATTATAATAGTTTTATTGAAATTTTACAAAAACTTTACAATTTATACATTTTAATTTACTTTCTTTTGCAATCTTACGCAATACGGGAAACCAGTAGTTCGCATCAGCGCTAATCTGATACGGTGAGGCGGTAGATCTGTGAAATTTGCTTGGGAAAATTGATTTCAGTCGACCGTAAACTCCCCCATTGATTTTTGATACTCCAAGTTTAATTAAAATCGATGGAAGCATTTGTGGGAGGATGGTGTTTTTATTTTAAAGTATTTAATCGCTGATGAACTTTTCTTATTTATTTACAACCTGCCCTACAGAAAAACGCAACCATACCAACCTTAGTTAGGAAGATGAAGCTATTTTATAGCTGATAGGAGTGTCTGGATGAAAATGAAAAGATTAAAAAACACTGATCTCTGGCAAAATATAAAATTGATACTAAAATTTAAAAAATTGCAAAATTAAAAATCAAAAAAAATACAAGGAATAAAAATTCCGTTCTGACTCAAAAATCACATTAAAAAAAGTTAAACATTCCGCAAGTTTAAATATTTATTTATACCAGTTTTCATTAATTATAGCCCTGAAACACTTTCGGGGATTTGTTAACTTGAAAGATGTGGCGTCAAATCGACAGCCAAATGATTTTAGAATTTTTTCAATGATGTCCCCATATTGAGATTCATGAATTTCTTCAAACAAACGAGTAGTCTGTGGTTGATAGTCTGCCTCAAAACGTTTTGAACCTTTCTTTATCTTGTCGTCTTATGTGCTCCTACTTCGGTAGGTTTGTCCGAGGTTATTTTTTGCCAAAATCCGGAACAAATCTCTCTCGACAAAAGCTTAAGCTAGCCTTCAGTGTCTCGATCAATCGGTATGCTTCTTCCAAAACGCAGCGATTTTCTTTTCAATGCCGTATCAATAAAGCAGAATAGTTTTACCAGTACCGTCAAAATAAAACAAAACTCAAACTTCTCCATCATTGTCAGACAAAGTTGTGAAAAGTTCAACCAAAGCAGAATAGTTCGTCAGAACAGACGACATCGACACATACTTTACAGTCCATCTTGTTGGGCAAAGCGATAGTAGACAGGTGGAATCATCTGATTTCAGAGCCTGGAAGCAACCATGGCCTATAGGCAGGAATCGTCTTGATGGTGTCTTGTGCAACCAAGTTCAATGAATGAGCCCAACAATGAACAAATAAAGCTCTCTTAAGGGTAAAAAAGAGCCCCAACCCCCAAAGTTGGCGCCTATGAATATTAGTGATGAGAATTTACAGAGTGGCCATTTTTTTTCCTGCAATTTTTCCGGATGTTTTTGATTTCATTCTCGACTTTTCCAGATAGGTTAAACAAATGTAGTTATTTATAAGACAAACAGGTATGATAGTGTGACTGTTCGTAGAGCTCGAGGCGCTTATGACCATTGGTACATTGTTCGGTAGAAGCAATCATTTATTACCACCTTCTGTATGTAAATTGAATAAAAAGGTAGCATAACTTATTGGTGTTTCAGCCAAACAAATATTATATTCTCTTACGAATAAAATCAGATAGTTGGTATACGAAAGGAACTATTAGGGCACCCGGATGAAACGAATTGGATAGGGAGAGTGGGAATGTCAACTTCCCGTCGTTAATAATTGGTGAATAAAGGGGTCTTCTCCCTACTGATTAGGGCGTCCTCTTGTTCGATAGCTCGCATTTTTGACCAATTGTACAATCTTGTTGGTGGATTTAGTTGTTACGGTTACAGAAATTCTTTAATTCATCATTCAGAATCCTGAGGCGCAGCTATAAAAAAAACACCATGCTGGAGGTGGCTGGGTTCGGTTCCCGTTCTACTCTATGAATTTTTCGCCTCCCTGGGCATAGGGTATGATTATATTTGCCACACAACCATACTAATGCATAAATGGTACGTGGCATCGAGAGGTCTCAATTGATAACTTTGGAAGTGCATTGCGAATTGGGTTATTCGACTTGTTGGATCTTTTAGTTGGAAGGAATTCTTATGTTTTCGCGGGTACCAGTGTTTCTGCTTAGGGGTCCACTCTTCCGTTTTTGGCCCTTCACAAAGCGTTACTGTGAACCCAGACAGATATTTCAAATTGATTTGAGGAGGTGCACGGGTGAAAGGATGGTGTCTCAAAAAGATGATTTTTGATGAATTTTTATTGATATATTAACTGAGTCAAGTTTCAGTGACTTTTGCTGTTAATTTAGTGATGGGTCATTAGGCCAACTGCCATTAGATCGAACGCCAATAGGCCGCGCATTATTAGGTCGTACACGTACAACGTAACTAGAATTAACATAACTTTTACCTCGATATAAGGATACTTATAAACATAATCTTTCGCATCTTGACACTGTTAGGTCAATTTTTGCCCTGTAATGAGGCTTTTTCTATCAAAAACCTATTTTATAGAGAAAAGTTTTGTTAAGGTTGTGCACAGATTTTAGAATTTTCACTTTAATTTGGGGTTTTTAAAAATAAATTAAAATGTTCGATCAAAATATCACGTGTGATGTTATTGAGTTTTATTATCATCAAGCATTATTATTGATTATTATTGATCCTAAATTGGTCTCACAATGTATTGCTCTTACTTTAAAATCTAAGACGTAAGAGTGAAATAGCGATATATATAAAAAAAAATCATTATGGAGTATTATTTGGATTTGACAGTGAATATGCTTCTTTTTATCTACCAATTAGGGCAATGCACTGTTATAATTCGTTCACAATACAACTATATGACTTGATATAGCTTTTCTTTTTATCAACATTCATGCATCTAGTTTTCACTGGAAATAATATGTTTGACAATTGAGTTCAACAAACTCAAGATCACGTAAAATAGCTTGTTGTCTGAATGTGGTATTACATAATGTTGTAAAATTTGTCAAGAGCTACAATTTGATCGTACTTCACATATATAAATTTAGCTTCTGAAACAAGTTATCAGTAAAGTTATTCAAATGAATCGTAATGCATCAAAGTACGAACACTTGGTCCATAATTCCGAACACTTTTCAAAGTTTTTTTTGCTATCATAGGCTGCCCTGCAGTTATCTGTACGTAAGTTTCAAATGTTAAGCGAATTCGAAAATTTGTCTCACTAGTTGTATCAAAACCAAGACGATTCAACGTAAAGGAGCATTTCAACAAACCTTTCGAACTACTGTTGCGAGAAATTTTCATGTAATGCATAAGACCATAATATTTACTAATTAATTTAAAAAAAAAATCAATCATGAATCATCATGGTCTCAGGAAGTACCAGCACATAAGCCCAAACTTTATGAACAACCCCTAAAAACATAACTCACAACGAACAATCCCTCAAATATTCTGTCAAAATAATACAGCGAATCCAAACCAAAACGAAGATTCTAGTAGCGATACAAACAATATTAATTACTTAACTTGAGCTAAAAAAGTAGAAAAAAACACAGAAAATTATAAAATGGCGTTCAAAGTTTTAACAATTAAAAATTTCAAAATATATATAAAAAATATTCAGGCATAAATATTAATGCGAGCTTTTCTACTGTTTACAGGTTTTTTTAAAAGTAAAATTTAGTTTATTGCAACATTCTTAATTATTTTTTTTTATTGTGTTTAAATAATGTTCAATGTATATAATGGCGGGACCGGATGACGGAAAACGAAATAACCCAAGAAAAATAGTTTATCTCCAACTAAATTTTTAATATTTTTTTCTCGAAAAAAAAATGTCAGATTGATTTAACCATCGCTTTAGTTGAATCAATCTAAAATTTTTACTTGTTTCCCTGAATCAACGCAATTTTTTTTTTAATATTAAATCCCTTTTATGGTTGAAGTAACAAAAATATGAGTTTAGAACAATCATAATTTATGTTGTATTGTGATAATATCTGTAGGTAGAAACAACCAACCTGTCTATTTGTTTCAAAGCAAAATCGTTAGGGCCGGTTCATGAACCACGTAGACTCATTTTTGAAAATCTCAGACCCCCCCTTCCCCCCTCGTAGACTTTTCTCCATACAATTTTTTGAAATTTTGTATGGAGCGTAGACTTTGGTCATACCCCCCTTCCTCCCAAAAAATTCTACGTGGTTTATGCATAGCCCCTTAGTTTAAAACAGCAAAATATTTTTAAAACAACTAGTTTGTTCGTTTGGATGTAAAAAAACAAATTTGTTGTTTCAATTTGCGATGTCTGATTGTATTGATATGAAATTATTTAATAAGTTACAATTTGATGAAGTTAAACATAATTCAAACTCATTCAGTTGAAATGATGATGATGTGTTGAATAATTATACCCACTTGTGTATACATTTTGTAACCGCTCACAAGATGACCCGGTTAATGTTGTATAGTCCGGTTTTTTTAATCCACCTGATCAGACCAAAGAGGAACCACATTAGAAATACAAAAAATTAAAATATATATGTAATCCGATTCCTTTTGATACAATATTAAGATAATTGAAAATAATTATGGCAACGCTGGCAGCAAAAGCTCGAATGAATTACGTCGCAGATGTCGTTCTTTTTTATAACTCGAAGATGTTTGAACCTGCAAACGCGAGAGGCGGGTTGTTAGGATGATGGATGCTGCTTAAAAACTAGGTGAGTAATCAAAGTCTTATGGTCGTTTGTTTTCACTCTGCTAGTATTCCAAAAGGGCCAAGTTTTGTGTAGCAGAGGGTCAACAAGCGACGATAAAACTTTGATTGCAAAACATAGTCTAACGGGTTCTAACGACCCGTATTAAATTACGCCTAATTTTAGGCTATCGTTCGACTATCTGGTTAGCTTTTTAACCCAGTAACGTCTAACACAATGTGTCATATGTGGCTAACAGACGTCTAACATTAGACGAAAGTTAGACAAAATGTTCGACGAACAGTCTAACGTGTTCGACTAACGTTAGACTAATGTTAGACTAACCTTCCTTACTGGGATGGCTGGCCCACAATTGATGTGGCGGGGGTGTGTTTGCTTGATGTGAGGTTTTCCCATAGGTTTTCTGTAAATTTAGAACGATCCGCAGCGTGTGGTGGGGGAGGATAAAATGTTGTGTTTAGTTTGGTTTTTGGGGGGCAAAAAAACTTTTTTTTTGGGGGGTGGGGGGGGGGGGGGGAAAAAAAAAAAAAAAACAAAAACTTTGGGGGTTTTTAGAGAAAAAAAAAATATTATATTGTGGGGGGGGGGGGGAGTGTGTGTGTTTTTTTGTGTGGGTTTTTTTGGGTTATGTTTTTTTAAAGAGAAATTGGGGGGGGAAAAATTTTAAATTTTTTTTTTTTTTTTTTGGGGGTTGGTACAGCTCCATAAAAAAAAAACCCCGTACTCACCTTATCCAGGTGTTTCAGCAATTCCGGAAATAATATCACAGAGACTTCCGCCTCAAATTCATCCGGATCAAAGCAGTGCATCGCTTTGCCAAACACAAACTCGTACACCTCGATGTCACTCTCCTGCCGGCGGAGGCTATTCAATGATATTCGGGACACCTTTTGCAATGGAATTTTGTCCAGCTGGTCTTCAACAAGGCGCAACTCGCTGAATGTTTGCACTTTTATATCCTGGTCACTCATTTCGCGAAGAAAATCAGTTAAATACGTAAATTATTTATAGGGATACGTTGACTGCCAACAAACACGTAAATCCCAAACAAACGACTGACATTCAAAATGCGCGCATACAGCTTTTAGTCGTGTTCCACTTTTACCCAACCCTTCAGAATTTTTTTTCCATAACGAACGAGCACGGCAGTGGCTGCATCCTGACAGCACGTGTTCTTTTGTTTTGTTTATACTATTAGGAATTGTTGCGCAGGGGAAAATGGGGGGGGTGGGTTTGTTGGTTATATCTTTGCTTCTAGCGCGTTTTCAATAATACAATAGGTTCAATGCAAAATTTCACTCTGCAACGATTGAAAACATATATTCGTTAAAATGTTTGAAGAAGGTAAGTTTACAGTACAAAGTTAAAGTAATTATGTTCATATGGTAAATGTGGTTTTTCTTTTTTTTTTTTTTTTTACATTAAGATGCTCAAAGCTCCGATGAGGAATCCCCTGTACCGGATTCCGACTCGTGTGACTCGAAAGAACTGAAACGGCTGTTCGCGCAACGTATCAAATCCAGTTCGGAAATCGCAGCCTCTCTGAAGAGAACATGTGGCCTTGTCTTGGCGTTATCCAAAGATGGTCGCAAATTGGCGGTGGGCCTCTCGCGGAAGGTGCTTCAATTGTACGACCTCGGCACCAATGGAGATCTTGTGCTGAGCAATGCACAATTCATGAAATACAAGAGCGCGATCAAGGGGGCCAAGTTTTTCGGAAACAATTCAAATTCTCTGATGGTTTGTACTGAGGAAGGCGATGTACATATGTATGATTTGCGCACTAGTGCTGTGGTTCATCGGTTCGAAGATGTTTCGGAAGGACCGAAGAAGACGATGACAGCGTTTGACATCAATCAGAACGAACGCGTGATGTGTGCCACAACCGAGGTTCAGAAAAGCGGAGATAGCTTTCTGCTGTTTTTCGACATTCGGCAACGTTCCTATTTGGGAAGCTACTGGGAATGCCACAGTGAAGACTTAACGAACGTTAAATTTCATCCCAATAATCCAGATCTACTAAGCAGTGCAAGCGTCGATGGGCTTATCAATGTTTTCGACATCTCGAAACCGAATGAAGACGAAGCATTCCAGAATTGCCTCAATGTCGAAAACCCCATCGAGTCCATCAACTGGCACTTGAGCCCGATGAATAAAGACTGGATTACATGCATTACGACTATGAACGATTTCCACCTGTATGAACTGGAAACCCATGAAATTGTAGTCGAGTTCGAAAGAGAGGAGATTACCGAGTTCACGAAGAGGACCTCTCCTATAGACTGCAATGTAATTAACACGCACAATGATGGCTGCGGGGGATTCTTCCTATTGACAGGATCGAATTATAACAAAGGGTAAATTGTCAAAAAAAAAAACTCTATTTTTAAGAAAGTTAGTTTATTCCAAATAATGCTTTTTTTTTCAGTGAATGCCTCCGCTCGCTACGATATGACAACAAACAATTCTTGCCGCACATGAACTTTCTGCACAACAAGCAAATCATCCGGGCCAGCGTTTATAACGAAAAGGTAGGCATGTCGAAGCTCTCTTATCAGTTGCAAAATAATCACTCGACGACGGTACTAATTTGCTATCGACTGCTGTCGCGGTAATTGCAATGATGACACCCTACTTCACTTTTTTTTTCGTTCCCTCCGCCTGGAAAAGCGTACAACCTGGCCGCATATTGCACTTATCGATATGTTGTTTTTCCCCTTTTGTATTTCAGGAACACTGTCTTATAACCACCGGCGAAAGTGGTCTCATAACGGTGTGGCGTTGCGACGAATCAACTCTAGCGCAATCGGAAAACGACACTTGTGGCAGCAAGGCTTCGAAGCAGAAGTTACTCATTGATCACCGAAATAAGCCGTATTGAATTGCATTTTTTAAATTTTCATCAGCCATAACATCGCAAAACTAGGCACGTGAGTCATTAGATATAACATATACTATGGTGATTGCCGATCCCGGAGATAAGAAGAACCTTGTAATGTTGATTATTGTTTCGTACATATGGGTAGTTTTGAAAGAATCGCCTTGTTTCACTGATTAAAACGATACACGTACCTATTCCTCCGATAACAGTGTTTGTATGCCGCGCAAGTCGTCACACTCTATTAGCAGTAATTGATTTTTCATAGCCGTTAATCAATAACGTTTATTATTTTTCGACAATTCGTTCTCTTCCTCCCAACAAGAGTGAGTTTTGTGACGAAGGGGTTGGTGTAAGAAGTATGTTATAGAAACATGGGCGCTAACGAAAGTTTACTAAGTGCTGATCAGTTAGACGAGTATGCTGAGTTGACCTATCTAACCCGCTGGGAGGTGCTGTTGATTTTGAAAAAAATGCAAAGCTTGGCTACGGATGGGCTAGTTGGTAATTTACAAAGGAGATTCCCGTGCCGGAAGATTATGGATGTGTTTCCGCAGCTTAAGGTAAGAAATGTTGAGGATTGTTTTTTTCGTTGAATTTGTGATTACTTACATTTTTTAACGTAGGACTACGTTTCTCTTTTCTATACCGGGTGTCATTTCAAAATTTTGAAAAATGAGAGCGTTACGCAAAAGTGAAAGGTTTTTGAACGCTAATAACTCTCGTTTGACTGAACAGAATGACTTCATTTGTACACCATTTGATCAGGAAAACTTACAAATGTTTTGCATTAAAATTTCAATTAAGTAATATTAGTATAACTATTTATCAATTTATTCAATTTATCACTATTTATTCAATTTATCACTTAAAGATGACCTACTTTTGCTCCCATACAAATCTACACATGAACAGGTTGAAAATACAGTTTTCCCTCTCCGGGTCCTCAAAAGCGGGTAACAGATTGTCTTCTTTTTATTTCAGAACTAGCCACACCCCTAAGCTGTAAAATTATTTTGCTTTGTTGCCGGTGCCTGATTTTATAACTGAAACCTGTCCCCTCTTTTGAATTTTGCTTCGTACTGCATTTCCGTGCCTCTCTTCTTTGGAGGCAATGCTATCAACATCAGTATAAACGCACACGATTTGAACCAAAATGATTCCATTGGTATATTCAGGTTCGATTGATCGATGGTTGTGTTTTTCGCTCTCTCGTTACGACGATTTTTTCTCGGTTTTTCTTTTTCTCATTCGGTTTCTTGCGATTGCGCGTGTCTCCGAAATTGTTGCCTATGCGCTTCCTCATCTACAAACCACAAGGAAGCGCTGCAAAGTTTATTACAATGGGTCGTAAAAATCGATAATCCGCGCGGGCGCCATCCGCTTCCGAAGCCTTACCGGAGCCGGGCACCTCCCAGCGCAAAACGATGTTTGTGATAACTAGATTAATAGAATCATCATCATAACCATCATCCTTTTCAGGACGACCAATTTAATTTTGCAATAAAAGAGTTAGTGTTTGAGTGAAATTATCGTGATTTATCCTGAACAACCAGTGCATATTATCAAAACTAGTACATTTTGGATTGTTTGGGGCATTCAGTCGAGAGTGGTGAATTCGGCAGATTTTTCATCAAACCCGAACTGATTTTTTTCATTAAACTGAACCGAATTTCATAAGAAGGGAAATGTCAAGCAAAATAATAAAGACATTTTAGTATTAACCAACTATATGTGTTATGATATGTATAAATAAGATGATACCATTATTACTATGCACCAACGCGGTCCTCCGCGATCTTCGCGGTTAGATCCCTGATAGAACCCACCTATATTTTTTTTCTCAACGAACTGATTTACGCGTTTACGCGTGTTTCATAGGACGGAGATCGATGAATAAAAAACGGTGATTTTCCTCAAGTCTGCATTTCTAATCCGACTCTTTGTGGAATATAAAACGTCGTAATGGCAGTGAAACTTTTCTCTAGAATTATACATATGCGCTCATACGCTTCCAAATTTGTTTTAATTTAATTTGAAACTTACTGTGTACATCCATTTGAAAATTTGTAAGGGAATTACTATGGGAAACCTCAAACTCACTAATTCAATCTGCTTTCAAAGTATTCAGTTTAACGATTTGGCCAGCTACAACTTTGCTGAACATAACTCTTTGTACAATGGTAAGAAACAAACACAGTTTACCATTCATGTCGCTATTGATTTACAGTTTCGCTCGGTCAACTGCTCAGCAGGCAACTTTGGTGTTTCTGTCCGATGTTATCGAGGAATCCAAGCAACGCGAAAGTGAGGTTAAGTGTCGTACATAGCGCCCGTGGAAATGACTTTTCGAGCTCTCTAAGCAAAGTAATTTCTTGTGATAAAAAGAGCAGATAATGACGATACTAACCAACTCCATACAGTTTAAACAATAACCAGAAAGTTATTATCAATTTCAGTTTTAAAAACTACGATGTGTAACCATAGAGAACAGACATCCAAGCTGGAGTGCCCTCCGTGTGTAAATTTCTGTAACTGCCATTTTAAAATTACAGCTCGTTTTCGTTAGTTTTGGTGAATCGTATGTTGATGGCGCCACTTGCCCGCCTCGAGATTTGATAGGCTGTCAATTTTAGTTTGGTGAAACCTATACTAGGCGGCGTTGTTTTTCCAACGGTTTGCTTTTAAAAATTTACACAGTAAATAGGAAAAAAAAAATTCGAGCCTGTATGTCTGTTCTCTGTGGTGTAACCTCACTTCAGCTTTACTTGGATTCCTCAATAGGGCATAAGAATTATGGTTGCACAATAAAGTGTTGACAAAGTTTCATGAGAAATTGTACGATAATAAAAAAAAAACCCCAACTGTCAGATCGAGTGTGGTGACTATCCATTTGATTTGCACGGAGAGTCACCTCGTCAAGAGTGAGCGATTCCTTTCAATTCTTGGCAGCGACCCGTGCTCACTAACGAGATTAAAATTTCCAAATCGAGTGAGGTAGCCCTTTATTTGATTTGCAAGAAGAGTCACATCTTCCAAGGCGACAACCGACACCTCGTGAGAACGAGTCGTCTCACCAAACATGCCGTGCATAATTGGCCTGCTTAATAACAAGTCTAATCCTGCTAGTTTCGGAATTAAGTCTAGTGAACCTTTGCATCAGAACTCAATAGTTACGTGTTACGATGTCAATGTCTATAGTTAAGTAGACACAGTAGTCCTTAAATTTGTATCACTCGTGGTTGTCTCAGCTCTTTGAATCACTCTTTCCAACAAATGTTGAACAGTAAACACAAAAGCCATTACCGTAACCCTCTTCGATACTCGAAGGGACTGAGAGAGTGTTTCCGAAACCAAGACCACGCACATGTTTCAATCCATTGTTGGATCGTTTCAGTCCATGTTAACAGCTCCGTAAAGCTAACGCAACCGATCCTCAAAACTGACTAACCTGAAGAGACGCTTACCAAATGCCTGGCTAAATCCAAAGACCCAATCATCCCTATCTAAAACAGTGTGAAAGTTTCATGCATTTTCTATCATAATTTTACACCAAAGACCCAATCATCCCTATCTCCAGGTGCTTTTTCAACATACCCTAATAAAAGCCGACTATTTCCAGTACAACCCTTTCCGGGACCGGTTGTTCCAAGTGTTTTCCTCCGAGCAGGACGCCCACTGTTCGTTCGAGGACATTCTGGACATGTTCAGTGTCATGTCGGAAAACTGCCCGCATCACGTCAAAGCGGCATGGGCTTTTCGGGTGTTCGACTTCGACAGCGACAGCATGATCACCAAAGAGGACATCTTCGTCATCTGCGACCGCTTGACCAAGTACGATCGGCTCGAGCAAGACGAGAAGGAATACATTGCCGAGGTGGTGAGTGGGTAGTAAATAGGAGGATTATGGAATTTAATTTTTGAACATTTCAATTTCAGCTACTAAAAGAGATGGATCTTCACAGCAATGGAAGCTTGGGGGAGTTCGAATTTATTCATGTGATTTCAAGGGTGCCGGAATTCCATCATTCGTTTACATTTAGGCCTTAGTTGAATCACTTGAATCACTCCAACACGTTTTTTTTTTTTCAGTTTACATTTTTTATTCCATTGTTTTCTTTATTGTCAATACAATACGGTTCAAATGTACACTGACTGTTTAACTTATCCTTGATGCAGGCGAAAGCCTGTTTGTATTCCTCTTGTCTTCTCTTGTTTCGTGGCTTAATTCGGTTCAACCTTTCGGTTTGTTTCGTAACACTTATGTACACTTTGAGCTGAATAGAGACCATTCGTTTATTCTTGTATATAATGACTATTTCGTTCACTTATCGCAGTAATGGAAGTCTGGTTGATTAATAATACATGTGTTTGCTCTCTTATGTTGTCAAATTTAGAAAGATACCTGGTTCTACTAGTCCTACTAGCTATGTCGACTCTAGAACCGTATCTAAATCAACCTGGTCAGATCTCTTTTCCCACAAAGTTCGTTTAAGTACAGCAATAAATAAAGATTGATAAATTACTAAAAAGAGCTCCGTTCATCGACGAGAACCCAATTCCAAAATATGTTCATCCTAGCTAAGATCAAGTTAAACAGAAATGAGAATAAATACTTCTAATTGACTGCTATCTCGCTTAAATTCAAAGAAACTCAAGCCATTTTACGAGCGTTTTTTTTTTTAAAGTGTGAGTTCTAACGTGCTGAGCTACCTGCGTGATTTTATCAACATTATTTTAATTCTACAACTCATGTTCCAATTTGACCTTGATAGCGATGCCTAAGTTCACAACACTTTTTTTTTCGTAGGCGCATTTCAGACACAACTTTGTTCGTACACACACTAGCTAACTACTTAACTAACCATGTAAAACTAACGAACAGCTAATTGACCACATCAAAGCCAGTATGTAGTCATAATCCCGGTATTTTTTTGTTTTCTTTCTTTATTTTGTTGCTTTAGAAGCTAAGGTTGCTTTGATTTGACGTCTAGCTTAGTTCTGGATAGCAGTATTTCAGCAGGTTTATGCTGCGCGCTAACTTTTGTCTAACTGTATACAAAATAGGAATTACATTGTGCACAGCAGTGTAGTGATCACCGAAGCCGCTAAGGTACCTGGTTGGCAAGTGGCGCCGGTTGAGTATCTGCAAATGATAGGGAGAGTGATAAGAAAAGATAATAATAACGGCTTAAAGAACGATAGAGAAAAGAGTAATGCAGAGGGTAAGTCACTCGGCCACCATGTGCTAACACCCTCAAAAACACAATCAACTATAATCCACCACACTTCAAACACACTCGCCACCACATGAAAGATAAAATAATTGCTGGCAACGCTTAGAGCATCCTTACCGGTGCGCGTCTAAACTATATTTGATCGCCCTCACCATCACTTCAAACCGTATCGGGCGTAGCTAAAAGCGCTAGCAAAATTGTGGCGCGACTATCGGAAAGCATCTGGCGCTCAAACGCGATAGTGGCGCGAGAGAAGCCGCCTAAAGTCGTATGAAAACTAAAACGTCAATATTGACGCGTAGCCAAGGGGTAGGTAACTCAGCAAACTTTCAATAGTGCTGGTTATGCTACGTTATGCTCCGCTGTGCTATCTGAATACCATGGTGTATTACAACCACAACCTGAAGGGGGTAACTCAGCACAGTGTGTACTATAGAGCTGAGTTACTTACCACCTGGTGCATCCAGATAGCACAGCGATAACGATGACCTCATCAGCTACTGGTGGAGTCCGTCCACAATAAATATTGGAAAAGAGGGAAGATCGTTCCAAAACATTTAAATCGTTGTTGGAACCTGGCATGCCAAAAAAAGCATGTCATATCCACAGGTCATACGATGCCACTACCTCTAGTTTGATAGTTGGCTTTTTGCCTTTTCCTTTGAATTGGCCTGCCCAGGCTGTTGGGCAATTTTTCCACTCCCAGTGGCAACAGTCTAAGGAACCCAGCATTCCCGGGAATCCTCTTCTGCGACCTTCGTCTAGCAGCCGTCGCAGGTCATCTTGGATGGGAGGCCGTAGGTATTCATCTTTAAAAATCCGCACGATTGTCAGACAAAACTCAAGCAAACAAATGCAAGCTGTTGTTTCAGACAGCCGCAAGTATTCGTCAACTGCGTCGGCCAGCTGGGGCTGCCGCGACGCGTTTTGCAGAGCGGTCAACCCTCGCTTTCCCATCGCATTGGCTTTTTGAACAAAATAAGTATTGGCAGCCTCTGCTGCCTTCACGAGCCGAAGGAAAAGTTCCCGACTCATTCGGAAGCGTCTGCGGAATTGGACAGCGTTGTAAGTTGGCTGGGGTGCAAAGTAATTGTCCACCAATCGCTTTGCACCTTCTTCAGTAGAACGATCAATGTTTGGCCGCTGGGCCCGTGTGTTCCTCTGGGATGAAAATTCGGCAAGCCTGGGTCATCATCAGGCCCATCAATTCGAGCTCATCGTCACTAGAATCCGAAGAAAATGTAGAAAACTCCACTTCCATTTTTTTTCACAAGAGATAAACTTTGAAACAGGTCACGAATTGACTATGTTTATGACGATCACCGAATCTGTCAAACTGATGATGGAACACTAGCTTAGCAGCGACCGATACAGAACACGGTAACAAAATATAGTAGTGACCGGTGTGAGATTGAGTGACTAAACTAAAATGAGAGCTCGATGCGCTAGTATTTTAGTCGCCCAGATAGTTGCGCCCGATACGGATGCTCTTACACGAATCGATTGTTTGTTTTCTCACTGTTTTGTTTCCCTCTCGCTTGCACCGATGTGATTTAGATGATACATAAGAGTGCGTGTATTAAATGCTAAAAAGCATACATTTTCGATTGTAGTATTGATAGATAAGTTGAAACACAGAAACACCTTCCGACACCCGAAACACCTTACGAAATACTGAAACACAAACACAACCTGGCAGAGTGACTAACCCCCTGGAGTAATGCAAACAATCTCACAAGCCTCATCAAAGTATTTATACACTTCTGGAATTTTCAAATGTATAGGCGCTCCAAACAATCGCACGACGTTTAAAAATGAAACATACATGTTTTTTTTCCACTCCCAAATCGAGCAACTTTTACATGAAATTCATGTAGATTTTATGTTATGTTCACATAGATCGTCATTTTAAGCTATCATAATATGAATCCTGTGTACATTTTTACGGGGTTTTTACCGTAGATCGCATACCTCAATTCGTATTGTGATAAAGGTTTTAATAAAATTATTACTTATTGTTAGAACTACAAAAACTCAAATTTTGAAATATACTGCCCCTATTCGTTTCAGTCCTATGGCAATTTTCATCATATTGAAAAAATAGCCGGTAAGGTATTCAAACTATATTGCGCAGGCAGAATTACAAAAAAAAATCTAATAAATTGAAGAAAGGTACATTAAAGCTAAAAAAGAAAAATTGTCCAAATGTCACATAAAAACAGTAATGTCGCCTCGTGAGTTTTCTAACATTAAAGACTGCCCCATAAAGTATGGACGTACTCAGATACCGCTGCCATTTCGCAATAATTTATAATTAGTTATTTTTTATGGTTGCATGCTGTTGCTTACCTTTATCTCTCAGCACTTGTGTAGCTGCAAATCGTTTCCAACAGTTTGTTTCGGAAAAAAAAACGTCGAAATATTGGACACAAATGGAGTAGAGTACCCGGAATGTCAACGAGGAAGTTGGCAAAAATGGAAGGAGTAAGGGGCTATTCATAAACCACGTAGACTCTTTTGGGGGGAGGGGGGTTTGACCAAAGTCTACGCTCCATACAAAATTTCAAAAATTTGTATGGAGAAAAGTCTACGAGGGGGGGGGGGTGGGGGAGTTCTGAGATTTTCAAAAATAAGTCTACGTGGTTTATGAACCGGCCCTAAGCGAGAAAGCCGTGCGAACAGCGACTTTCACATACAATAAGCCCCGCATGTAAACATTACCGATATCATTTGGATAAGGGCACTGCAACATACTTCCAGATTTGGAAATTTTTAATTTCCAAACCAGGCACGTATTTAGTATTATTTGAAAATAAGATTATTGTTATATAGGTATACTCAGATAGATCTCACCCATGTCCGCCTCCGCAATCACACCGTCTTGTTCATTCATAAAAAAAAATTTCGACGATGATTCGTAATTAATTTCATGCACTCGCGATTAAATATGCGCAAAAATTAACGTTGCTAAACCGCCCGCTAGATATGCAACATGCATAACAAAACTCTGTACACCCCGTGGTGAATGCACCTAAAGTTATGTGTAAGCTTTTCACCCGCCCATGCGCGTTTTTTTTCGTTTGCTGCTTCTGACCAGCAAATGGCTGTTCTCTACATTGCACTAGTTTTCTTTTTTTTTCACTCCAAAGACTAGAAAAACGAAGAAAAAGGAAAAAAAAAAAAGAGGGGGGGTTAATGTGGGAATATGTAAGAAAGGAAGGTTAGGAGAATATAACAATGGGAGGGAAGTAAGGGGGTGGGTGGTGTGATAAAAAAAGTTGGGGTTGTACGCAAAGGTGATGTAGGACTACGCAGAAATGTGCAATCTAGATCGCTTGATTGTTTAAAGGGGGGCGAAAATGGGTTTGTTCCAAATTTTATTTCCAAATCCTAAACGTTCGGGCTTAAAACCTTAATTTTTTGTATATGCCCTTTTTTTATTTTTATTTTACATCTTGCTTTCACTGGAAATAATATGTATGACATATGATATCAAGATACTCTATATCAGTCGGGAAGCTACGCCATATGCTGTTCAAATCCGTTCCGTTCGCCAAATGCTGCGACATTTCACTTAGACTTTCTCAAAATTATTTGATTCCTATCAAATGGTAGGGACTCTATCCAAGGCACTAGAACGTAAGAAACACTTTCAAGCACTGATTGGAATTTGAAGAGAACATTACCAGCATTAAACAACTAGTTATAAGAGAATGATGACAGTGATAGGGAAATCATCACATGCCAGCAAACAGCGGGCAGCGATTGCAAAAAAGCAAACTTCAAACAAGTTATTTAGTTATTGGTTATGTTCAATACTGAATCATTTTATGAAATATTTATTATATACCGCCAGCAACTAATCCGCTATGCACAACTAGGAACTACAACGAACTCAACCTACCCTCTATACTATAGATCTGTACACATGGTCGGTCTGACGTGTTGCAGTTCGGCTCGAATTATCCGTTATAGAATTTCGTTCGTTGGTTGTTCAACGCGCTTTGTCATTTACTCCGGGACGCGGCGTTTAAAGCAATGCCATGTTCAGCCGGGGCGCGGTAATGGAAATTTCAAACAGCACAAGAGAAAAATTCAACCAAACAAACTCTTTAGTTGGCAAACTGATTTGGTCGTCCTGAAAAGGACGGATTTAGTTGACGGGGGAGAAACATGGTTCGCGATTGAACTTGGGCTTTCTTCTTGGTATTCTTGGTTCAGCTCCTCGTCGTTGCGGGTGGCCATCTGCAGGTGACGTGGGATGATTCTTGTCTCGTTGTTGTCACGGGCGGCATTTCCCGCCAACTCGTAGGCTTCAGCAGCCATGTTTCTCGCAGCGAGGTTGACGGGAGCATCGGCACCAACAGCCAACTGCACCAACGCCTCTCTGGCAATGACTGCTCGCCAGTGTACCCTCCAGGGTGCTTGCTACCGCCAAATGCGTTCCTACAGCAGATCTTACTCTGCACAGCTCCATGACTGCCGAAAAACTAAATCAAAATGCGAAGGTGTACCCGTTATATATCATTCATGGCTGCCTAGGAGACGTTCCTTACTTAAATATGAAGTCTGTGCTAGGATTATACTGTGCATTTGGTAAATTTACTCTGAAAAATCGACATTATAAGACATCACCTTGTATTTACGTTATTTTCAATAGCTTAATGTTGAAAATCAATCAATTTTAATATTAAAACTGATGCGTAGAAATATTCCAGATAGATTGGTGCAAAGATTTTGAAAATCGGTCATGAAATGAATTAGTTATTAACGTTCAAAACCTAAGCATATTTCGTGACGCTCCAAATTTTCGTACTCGCAACGTGTACCCCTGTATTGAAAACAAAGACGTAGTCCTACGTCAAAAATAGAAAAATGTCGACCGAATGTTTGTCGGCTCTTGGCGAATCCCTGTATCTGAAGCCGTTTCTTGGCCAAATCCAGGGGATACACTAGCAGTTTTGTACAAAGTCCCGCTAGGCCACCGCAGATAAACAGTTCCACTGCCGGGAGCGTTTCTGTTGAAGCGATATTGAAATACTGCCGGAACATGCTACCGAATATATTGTAAAACATAAACTGTCCCCCGGTGAGAGGTGCTATCTGCAGTACGCTAGGGCTTAATCCTCGGTACATGCCCTTTATGCCTTCATATCGGTAGATCATCTTTAACCCTTGCATGGAATTTTTATACCCTCTGTTAGGATCCTGAGAAATCAGTCGTGTTCGGACCACATCCAATGGGAGGGTTATCACAGTCGCCACTGTGCCACTGAGAGCACCACAAAAGAAATTCCTCGCATTCTGGTGGTTTTCAAAGGGTTCAAATTGCCTTAGGAAAAGATTGGTATGCTCATACGATGAAAACTGAGACACTCCATAGATAATCGATAGCACCTGTGCTGGATTGTGACCTTTCCAGAACGCACGTAGACCCTCTTCTTTATAAACCAGTCTGGTGGACTGCACTATCGTGCGATACTTCGAAGTCATATGGTCTTCACTTAGTGGTTCTACTTGTAGTTGGAATCGAATTTTTAGGACATCCAACGGCTGACAAATGAAACGAGTGATACAGCCAGCAAATCCACCCGCAATTCCTGTGTTGGAAGACTTGTCATTCTTATCACGATCCATTGTACGGTATCTCCCTCAGTGAGAGAGGATCTTTTCAGTCTCACCGGTCTCGATTATCTAATTCCAAGGCCACTCCAGGTTTTTGCTCTGATCTTCCTTCACAGTTTTAACGAGAGGTGTTATATCACAACTTTCGCTATACTTCTACCGTACACTGTTTTTCTAGGTTAGCAGGGGTATCCAACACAAGGGAACAACTGAGCTACACCACCCCAATAAAGGGTTATTGGCTGATGAGCGCCAATGCCAATCTTCGCCTCTACTTCTAATGCACTTTTGCACTATACTTTATGTCGCTTTATTGTTGATGTCGATATGTGAGGTAATAGCCGTTCGATTATTTCTTCCACCTTTCTTGCTGCTCCCAGTGTTGGTACTGCATCGCCGCCGTCTTTTTCACCGTCTTCACCCCCAAACCAATCTCGTGACACTGTTCGTCACACACACCCACACCCCAACCAAAAAACAGTCCGCCTCAAGTTCACGATTTTCTACATTGTTACAGGTGTCGTCATGGCGTTGAACTTTTAGAAACTTAATTGTTAAACAGGAAAGATTTTGTTACCAGCTTCCAGCCAGTTATTATTCCATATCCATTCGTTTCAACAGCAGCAACTGGAAAATATACGAAGAGAACAAACAACGATTAATTGCGAATCCGAATATGTCAACCTCGAGCATACGTGACCATGTGGGTTTGAGATATTTTTATAACACTCTCGATTCCATTCAACACTGACTGACTGAATAATGTTATTTTGGTTCGCAAACAAAACGTAAACAAAGTGTCTGTACCTACCTATCAACTCGATGTACCAGTTTCGTCGGTCGCAAACTGAATAATAAATTACTAACACCGCGGATAGTAGTTTGTTGTTCAGTTTGCGCATACACATACACACGCACGGATGGTTTACGTGCAATAATGTGATATAAACAGGTGTGACCGTGTTAATTCGTTGTCTTTTTCGTTCTCCTATGCATCAAGCGTCATCAATCATTTGCATCATGTAATTAATAACACAGGAATGTTATCGGGGCAGCGAAGCTATATGAACATTTAAAAAGGACTATTTTCTTGTTTGAAGTTTGAATTTTGTTTGTTGAAGGGATATAGAGGAGCGCACGGGCAAATTTGAGTTCATTCACATACGAAAAATGGATAGGAGAGCGGGTCAATACCCGTTTACGAAAAATGAACACCAGATGTTCATGTCCATGCTCTTCAGTCGAATTTTCGATAATGCATGAACTCAAATTTATCTCTACTCGCTGCGCACATCCGTGTCATGTTCCGACCGGATACGAGGCAAACATCATGCGAGATTGTTGTCCGTCGTTTAGCGACTGTCAGGATACTGTGTTCGTCATAGATTGGCGCCAGTTCGTTGTTCATTTTTGTCCTCCATATGCCGTTTTCACCTACACCGACAAAAATTATCCCAAGTAACGTCGTTCGCTAACTCCAAGTGCGTTTAAGTTCACCTTGAGCATTGCCCACGTTTCATACCGTCTCATGCCTCATGTCTCAGATTAGTAGTCTTATCAGTTAAGCTAAAACCTGACCGAGTGACAAATAGTTAACTTTTTTTTGACAGATAAAATTTGATACATCGCTGGAAATATTTGACCTTATTTGATTATCTTCGATTTTAAGTAGTGTTTAACAATTTGGTAAGCGTGGTGGCCTCTCACCCTTCTGTTTGGTATCAGTTCTACTCAGCGCCGTTGTGATTTTCCGAGATAAAAAAATCTATGATCACTGTAGGAAAAAAATAGGAGTATATTACTTAAAATATGCTCTGAGTCAAAATATATAGAAAATATAAATAAACTATTTGTCATACACATTATATCCGGTGAGAACTAGACGTAAGAATGTTGATATCAAAACAATATGAATTAACTCAAGAAGTAATCCCACGTAATCCATTGGATTCTGGTCAGGAGAGTTGGAAGGCCATTCATTTTTGGTCGAATATCTCGGGAAAAGCCTGTTACAGAGTTCCAGCGTCCTTTTAAATCCATGTTGCTGGCCCAGAAGAAGCCGAAAGAGATTGCCAAGGTGGTACACGCTAACCTCAGTTTACCCATTATCGCAAAAAAGTGCACATACCCATTTATGGGTAAATTACTACTTACCCATATTTGAGTATTTATTCCCATACACATTTACTCAAATATGGGTAAAGTCAACTTTACCCATAAATGAGTATGTGCACTTTTTTGCGATAATGCGTAAACTTAAGTTAGCGTGTATCACCTTGGCAATCTCTTTCGGCTTCTTCTGGGCGAGCAACAAACTGGTGAACATTTTGACGAATATGCAATAAAACAAGTAGAATGTTTGGATGCAGCACTTGAAAGTAAACATAAACAAATACACTTTTGACAGAAATTTGTCACTAGCTACACGAATTAACCCAATACTCAAGTTTGAACATTTTCACATTATTTTCTGCCGCACCCTGTATGACACTGGTAACCAAGGATAGAGCAATGCTCGTCGGATGATTCTAAAAATTTGATAATTATAGGATTGTTTTCTTGGCTTTTGGGTGACGGGCGCATAAGATGAGCGAGTTTAACAAGCACGGCACGGGTAGAAATAAAATAAATTAACCACGCGTGTATTTCGCAAACGGACACACAATCGGAAACACTCGGCTGTGGTGTTTGACGAAACATCATACACGATGCCCGAAGCCAAAACACGAGCACTGATATTGGCGTTGTACCGACCGCGTTGCGTGTTAGTCTGGAAGCACGAAGTCAAGTGGTGAATTTAATAAACGCGCTAGCGTGGTAAAATGTAGCTCGGCGTTCCGGGGAGTGTTTGGACATGGCTGCTCGCAGTTCTTTTTCTGCCTCTTTCTGAACGATCCTCAAAATTTCCAAGCTGTATCGTTTTATAGGGTCTAGAACGGTTTGTATTGGCATGTATAAACACAGGAGGGTTTCTTCGTTTCCTTGCCTAGTTCAATCCAGGGAGTTACTCACTCAGTAACGTTGTGTTTGTGTTTCAGTGTGCCGGAAAGTGTTTCGAGGTGTAGGAAGGTGTTTCTGTGTTTCAACTTATCTGTCAATACTACAATCGAAAATTTATGATTAATGGCAACCACGGACCTTTTTGACTTTAATACACGCACACTTATGCATCATCTAAAGCGAGAGGGAAACAAAACAGTAAGAAAACAAACAATCGATTCGTGTGAGTGTTGCCAGAAATAAATTTATCTTCAATGTGGTGGCGTGTATGTTTGAAGTGTGGCGGATTGTGTTTTTGAGGGTGTTAACACATGATGGCTGAGTGACATCCTGGTTCAATCCTAGGGGGAGACAGCTAGGTGAGTTGCTTTGATGCACCCAGTAACTCGTGCGTAACGCAATATAGCTTAAAATTCAATCAATCTTTATCGCTGCAAGGGCTTCAAAAAGTTTGGTTTCCAATTTGTTTGAAAAAATAACATTCTGCTAATGGCAATAAGAGATAGAACAAAGGTGATCCCTGTCCCACGACTATGATGGTTCTAGGAATATATAATATGCAATACGTGATACGAATGGCTTTAATGTACTTCAATGATCAGGTATTATAAAGATATGTATACTCTGAGAAAAATTCTATCGTTATACCGACAATTAAATCATGGTCAAGATGACTATTGCATATAATGGTTACAATAACCATGAAAATGGACGAATTTACCACGTTCATGGCATTCTTGACTAAGGCTTGCTTCATTTAGAATTGGAACAAACTTTTGCTCATATTGTGGCGCTCCTGGTGGACGGATTTGGAAGTTCTTGGCACCCACGTGTCGGGAATTTTGTCAGCTTCACTGTACTGTACTTTGTAAACAATCAACATGGAAACCGAAAGAAGGGAAAAAAATGTGCACAGTTATTTGGAAAATCCATTGTGGTCTGCATCTAGGCTAGATAAACAGCTGAAATTGCCCAGAAATACCGTATGGCGCGTTATCAAACGGTATAAGGAAACATTGACGACGATTCGGAAGCCTCAAGCCAATCGTCGGAGTGGAACCATAGACTAACTCTAAGACCAGTAGGTCCCGAACAAATACGATATTTTTCTTGGCTCAGTCAGTACTAGCACATCGGTCCCAAGCTCGGTACCAAGCTCAATGATTCGCCCCTAACAACGTAGCTCACACCAACACATTCTCAAATGTTGTGTCAAAATAACATACTGAATCAAAACAACAACCAAGATACTAGTACCGGAAGGTACCGAAAAGCGCAAGAATTATTGCATGGTGCAGACTGCAAGGCATACTTCGGACCTAGGGGTTCTACAACAGTGAACCAATTTCAAATCGCTAGTTGCACATTGATTGTTGGTGGAACTGTCGACCGGAAACTGCGTGGTAAGATTTTGAAGACGATTAAGAGGAATCCCAATCTGTCGGACCGTGATTTGGCCAGAAAATTCGGTGCTGCCCATAGTACCGTGAGGAGAACTCGACTCCGGGAAGGAATCAAGTCGTATCGAGCTAGCAAACAGCCAAATCGGACCATAAAACAGAATAGTGTGGCCAAAATCCGTGCTCGGAAGCTATACGACCAGGTGCTGACCAAGTTCGACGGGTGTCTTCTGATGGACGATGAAACCAATGTCAAGGCTGACTTCGGGCAAATCCCAGGTCAAAAATTTTACTTGGCAACGGCTCGGGGGGATGTTCCAGCCAAATTTAAATTTGTTTTTGGCGACAAATTTGCCCAAAAAATTATGATTTGGCAGGGCATTTGCAGCTGTGGCAAAAAAAAACGAAAGTTTTCGTTACAAATAAGACAATGACGTCGGAAATATACCAAAAAGAGTGTCTCCAAAAACGAATTTTGCCGTTCATTCGATCCCACGACCAATGAAATGTGGAAAAATAAATGCATCAAATTTTCAATGGTATGCAAACAAACTGTAGATCGGAGACTAATTTCGACTAATACGCCCCTAATAATGAACTCACACGAACACACTCTCAAATATTCTGTCAAAATAACACAGCAAATCAAAACAAAGGCGCAAATATGTATAGTTAGGTGCTGGCTTCAAGGTGTACTTCGGACCAAGGGGTTCTACAACAGTGAACCAATTTCAAATCGCTAGTTGCATATTGATTGTTGATAATACGCTATTGAAAACACAATTTGTTTTGGATATTTTGCTATCAAACTGAATTTCCCGCAACTCAAGACCTTTTTTTTAACTGCTAAATGAATCAGAAGAGCAGAGAATCGAACAAAGCATAATAAAAAAAAAACAACCTCGATTTCACAGTGAAGTTTGGCAGCTGTGGCCATTTGGCCACATTCTGGTTTTCATGGCAGCCAATAGGTTCTCAAGTGGTCATAACATCTATCACTAGAACATTTTCAAAATCATTATGGTCTTATAAAGGTTTTATTAACTTGTTATCACAACCGTCTATGGAGTGGGCCATTTTGTATAAATTTCGGCTTTAAAGAAGCATAGAGGAGGTGTTGGTAGACAAAACAGTTTTAAATGTAGTTTTATAAACAGAGCCGGGAGGAGTGCTATACGGCTGGAATAAAACTAAAATTATTACTTGGGTAGTCATCCTAACCCCCAATAATGGTAAAATTGACTATCAAATTTGTCTCTGTGTATATTGGTAATTTGATAAACATCGATTCTAAGAAGCTTGGGTCGGGGTGCAGCAGGCTGAGCTCGTTTGTCTCTTCTCCTGCCCTTGTTACACAGCACCAGTTCATAGTCGTACACGGCAAATAATCCACACATATTTATTGGCAAAAATTCATGTAAAATTCCACATAATATTAATTTATTCACACATAAACAGAACCTTCAGAGAAACACTAATGAAGTTTATGTAGCTGTGAGACGTTCCATAACAGAACGCTCCGAACAGACGTATGCAGAAATGGTGAAGTCGCAAAACGGAGCGTCTGCATCGTCTGTATCAGCCGCTCAAAATGAAAATCCTTTTTTGATTTTGTCTTCCGACGGTAACATTGGAAGACCGTCTGGACGGTAACATTGGATGAGTATCGTTTTCTTTCCGAACTGATGTACAAAAGTGCATTAAAAGCTCAGAAACGACGTGTTCCAAGTGCATCCCTCAAAAGAAGATCCGCCTCCCCTGGATGGGATGACGAATGCACTAAGTTGTATCTTGAGAAATCCGATGCGTTTAAAGTTTATCGTAGACATGAAACATGTGAGCTTTTTGATGAGTACCTAAAGCTTGAAAAAAGCTTAAAAACTTACTCAAAGCAAAGAAACGCAATTACTGGCGTTCGTTTGTAGAGGGACTATTTAGAGAAACCTCGATAAAAACGCTTTGGAGAAAGGCTCGTTACATGCGAAACCGCTCATCCTCCAATGAAAGTGAAAAATACTCCATGCAATGGATATTCGACTTCGCTAAAAAGGTTTGTCCAGACTCTGTCCCAACACAACCGAATTTACGGGATACTACCCGAAGTAACGGTTCTCTGGACGAACCACCCGCATAATGAAAAACAATTAGCTATATAGTCAAAACTATATTTCGAATGTAAGATATATTATCACATTTTATGTTAATTGTTATCAAAAAGTTTAATCTCGCTTCCACCATACAACCTCTACATTAACACATATTGTTAATGTATGCCATATTGCCATTGAAAGGTTTCTTATTGTCTGCACTCGGTCTGGATTAAATACCAACTTTTTGGCATAGAGTACAGCAAAAATTTTGTTCGTGAAAATTGCCTTTTTTTTATGGTAACCTAATACCTTGTTCATACTACAGCGTTGTAACATAATACAAGACTATCTTGATAACATTTTCCTTGTTGATAATTTTCAAAACACCCTTGTATTATGTTACAAGTCTGTAGTCTGAACAAAGCATAACTTAACCGCCTATTCAGCATACTGTTATTTGGCCTTTTACTATCTGACATATTGTTAAAACTATATAGGAAATTGTTAGTTTATAGTTGTCAACTATACACGGAGAAAAACAAATATACTAAAAAGCATAAATTCTATGCTAAAACCATATTCGATCTATCCAGTCATTGGAATGAATAAAACAGGTTTATACATTGATAGAAATAAATCAAACATATGCATTACAATGCATTTATCAAATTTATGCATTCCAATGCATACTTTATATATATGCATTGCAATCTTGATTGCAATGCATATTTGTGCCTATAAATATATGCATTCCAATGCAAAAATCAAATTTATGCATTGCAATGCATATTTGTATAAATATATGCATTCCAATGCATAAATCAATAAAATAATAAAATATATGAAAATCACGTGCAATTGGTTCAAGGCTTCTTCCTGCCGTAAAACTTTCTATTAACAATCCTTCCGTTTTTATTCGCATATAGATAAGCTGTCTTGTATTGTCCTTGGCTGTATGCATTCAACGCACAATATGAGCCTGGAGGTTCTGGCAGGAGTAAAACCCTTACAGAACCATTTCTGGGAGCTCTCATCTAGGATACTGATCAAGTGTGGAATCAGTAGCAACCTAGTGATTGAAAACTTCGAAGAAATGCTCGAATTGAGTACCCAGTCTAGATTCTCACGAATCTATTATAGTTAATGTGTCATCTGATATTAGCCTTCCATGCTATAATTTTCCTAGTGTACGCTTCCCTTATCACAGTTCACTATGACTATTGACTATGATCTCTCCATGAAACTCCTCTTCGAGGAGTTCCAGATCAACTTCGACCTATTTTAATTCCCCATATTTTTATTAAAAAGTACCAACATGTCAATTGCAATAGAAGAATATTCACTGATGGGTCGCGCATTGATGGATCCACTGGATTCGGTGTCTACTATGAAGACTCATCTGCCTTCCGGATACTTAAGGAACCTTGTTCCGTATATGTTGCTGAGCTAGCAGCAATCAATTTCGCATTGGGGATAATTTCCGACATGCCCATAGACCATTATTTTATCTTCTCGGATAGTCTCAGTTCTATCGAGGCCCTCCGGTCGATGACAACAGTGAGGCACTCATCTTACTTTCTTTCAAAAATGAGGGAGTAGATGTGTGCATTGTTCGAAAAATCATTTAGGATTACCTTTGCAGGGTCCCCATGGGCGCAAAAGAAGGCGAGATTTTTGAAAGCAGAATTTCACATGATGATTTTTTCCCATTAGTGCGTCAGAGTTCTCTTCAAAGTTGGCAAAACGATTGGACAAGTAATTCTCTTGAGCGGTGGTTACATTCCACTTTTCCAAATGTTTCGTCGAGATCGTGGTTCAAAGGTCTGAATGTAAGTCTCGGTTTAATTCGTGTGCTGTCAAGACTTATGTCCAACCTTCCACGATACGAAGATAGATGCAGATTGCTGGAACTACTGACATTGGACCAAAGACGGAATATTGCGCAAGCTGTTTTCGTTGTCAATACACTCACAGGTGGAATTGACTCACTGGAACTATTAAGTCAGCTCAACCTCTACGCTCCTGAACGAATGCTTCGCCAACGGGACTTCTTGCTGCTTGAACCCCGTAATTCATCATATGGACTTCATGACCCTGTCCGCTTCATGTCAGCTAGGTTCAACGTTGTCTACTTTCTATTCGACTTCAATTGTACTCTGGCAACATTCAAGCGCAGACTGACAGAATGGATAGTACGAGAAGGATAGATTAATGAGCAAGTTCCAATTGATTAACGACGAGGACTGCTCCGAACTATGGATGTTTCTTATTTTATACTTTGACCATACTCTACGTTTGTAATCTTGTTTATTTTAATTATGTTTATGAATGTGGAAATCAGCAATGTTTTGTATTGTATTGTATTCTATTCTACTGTATTGTATTACAAAAGATATGTCAAAACGGCTTTTCCCCGTCATAAACAAATTCATTAAGACTACCTTAGGTCAGATGGAATATATATAATAATAAAGAATCACAAAATAATAAAGAATAAAGAATCACTACTCGCTAGACGCACATCTAGCGTCTCTTGTTACAGAAATAAACTCGTCAATAGCAACATATGTAGGTGCGGAACCGGTTATGATAACATTGATACTGCAGTTTGGCCTTGCCCGGGTAATGATGCCTCCAGAGCACGACTATTGGATACCCTAGTGGCCCGAGGTAGACAACCCTTCCGCGAGGTAAGAGAATGTTTTGGGAATGCGTGATCTCCCCTTCATGCAAGCGATTTACGAATTCCTTTGTTTGTCTGATCTAAGAGTGTAATGTCATCACCCCTCCCCTCCAGTCTAGTAAATTCCCTGCCATTGTGTCCCAGTTATACTATCCTTTTGTTTCCGTGCTACTTGTACAGGGTGGCCACACAATCTTACTTTAACAATTCCCGCATTTTTCCCGCATTTCTCCCGCATTTTTGCCTAATTTTCCCGACTGGAAAAATGAGTTGGATATTTTGGATTAATAGATATTTTTGAAATTTTTGAGTAAATTGTTCAATCTGTAATGCTTCTGACTTGTTTCAATAAGGCACAATGACGTATAGCAGCTGCAAATCGAGCCTCTTGCGTATTGCATAGCCTGCTATGGCCTCGTATTTTGCACGCCGTTGCGACCGTCACGAAAAGCGGTCAGGTTTTGAACGTTAATATCTCAGTCGTTTCTCCAAACATTTTCAAAATGTCTGCTCCAATTGATCGGAAATATTTCCATGCGTCGATTTCAATTTTGAAAACTATTGATTCTCAACAATAGGGGCTATTCATAAACCTCATAGACTTTTCTGGGGAGAGGGGGGTTCTGACCAATGTCTACGCTCAATGCAAAATTTCAAAAAAATTTATGGAGATAAGTCTACGAGGGGAAGGGAGATTTTCAAAAATTAGTCTACGTGGTTTATGAACAGGCCCTTAAACTATTGAAAATAACGCAAATATAAAGTGATGTCTTATAATTTTGTTTTGCACAGTAAATTTATTCAATGCCAAGTTTTTTCCTATCACAGACTTCAAATGTAAGTTAGGGCCATCTCATATGCAGCAGTGAACGATATAAAATGAGTGCACCTTCGCAAAATGCTTCCTTCGCTGGGCAGCCTAAGAGCCTGTTTAGAAGGGCAATGAGCCAGTACTGCATTGGTAGCTGGCGGTGACAAGTACCATGGAGCAACCATTCGCCAGGTAGCTGATGGCTCTATCGCCTTTGACTAGGCAGCCATCAATTATGCAGTCGGTTAACCAAGCCAGTGGTGAATTTGTAGCCAGCCGGTGGGGGAACCACGAGCGAAATAAATGCGCTCTAGTTGGCATCCATCTTTCAGAAGCATTTTTATTTGCTCGTCAATGCACGGCCAAAAGCTTCATTTTCTTTGCTGTTCTTTCTGCTTCTCTCTTCATTCTCGCTTCTTTCTCTTGCAGATCTTCTTCACTTTTTCGTGCTATCAGCGACTCACCGTATTTGGCCCCTGTGTTGCGTGCATATTGTAACAAGGACTTCGTGTTTCAACGTCGTTATGGCATCGTAGACAATTCTCTGAGCTACCAAACTCTTTTCAGTTTGGTTCACCACCAGACACGTTTCATTTATCGAAAATCCTCGCTGCATCGTCGCATGTCCATGCGACAGGATCAGCACCTTTTTAACAAATGTTATCAAACTTGGCAGCTCCTTCTTAGAATGACCAATCAGTTGTAGCCGAAATATTTCTGGAATGCTGTTCTTTTTTCTGGAATCCGGCAAGCATCGTCTTCACTGCTTCGAGCACAGTTGCCCAAATTATTCTTTCACTTTGTTAGCAACCGCAGCGCTCAGATGGTCTTTATCAACCAAAGTTTCCAGACACAGCTCCACACGCTTTTTAACTGGGTCCATGAAGTGAATTATAACATCACGGTTAACGGTTAACAAGGGGACGTTACGCGTAAAAGGGTATGTAGATGGTAGATGGTCAAAAAGTTCGATAGTCGTTGCGGAATGCCAAAACGTCTTTGTCAATTTCTTTGCATTTTTAATTTTAAAAATTTGGCAAATTCCCTTGTTTCCTGATTGCCGATTTAGATTAACGGCTGACAGAAGAATGCTCTCCGTCAATTCTATTTCGATTTTGCTTGAACTGCCAGATGCTCGGGTTTAACCATTTTCTCCACAGTGGCTTTAACGACGTCAAATCGTCGAAAAGAAAGAGATTCGATCTGGTATTCCCTGAGATACGGCAGCCACAACATCGAAAACTTTTGACCCGAATACCGACAAAAAGTTCCGTTTTGAATTTGGATGACTTTCCATCAGTATTTCAAGTGAAATACCTTGGTCTATTATTTGATCAAAAATTAAATTTTAAAAATCACATTGAAGGCATTCAAGCCAAATTTAATAAATATATAAAATGTTTATATCCTCTTATAAACAGAAAATCCAAACTTTGTCTGAAGAACAAACTACTAATATTTAAACAAATTGTATGGTCTTCTAGTTGTTGTGCAATATGGTCTTCTAGTTGTTGTGCTACCAGGAAAAAAATACTTCAAAGGATTCAGAACAAAGTTCTGAAGATGATTTTGAAGCTGCCTTCTTGGTACAGTACTAACGAAGTACATAGAATTTCGAATGTTGAGACTTTAGAACAAATGTCCAACAAAATAATTAATAATTTCAGACAAAAATCGTTGCAATCTTCTATTGCAATGATTAATTCCCTTTATGCTTAGTTAAGATTAATTTTAGTTTGTTTTTAGTTTTAAGATTATTATTGTTATACTGACACGCAGCAATAAAAACCTGTTTAAGATACTGAACTGCTAAGGCATGAACAATGTAAACAAAATTTGGTACATATTTTAACAATTAAGGTTGATACGTTACGGTAGTAGCTGGAGCACCTAGATTAACATGAAATGTAAATATGAATAAATTTGGAACAAATAAAGAGTTGAAAAAAAAAAATGAAAACGGCAACAGTGTTATGAGAGCTAACACACACTGAACATGTTTAACCAAGTCTGCCGGAAATGAACACAGATTCTACTCAAATCATCAATTTGAAAAAGATGTGAAAAAGTAGTTTGTCCTGCCATATTACAAAAATTTCCGATGAATTTTGAAAATCCCGACTTTTTCTCGCATATTTTCCGATGATATTTGATTCCCGCATTTTTTTTCCCGAGTCTGTGGCCACCCTGCTTGTACCTGTCCAGCAAGCAGTGGTCACCCATCTGCGGCTTAGTTCCTGAAAGGGACAACAGGGACCGTGGATTTGGTAGATGTCGCAACCATGAGCAGCAAACAATACCTTCAATAAGTTACCTGCGTAGCCCCTTCCAAACGATAATGTGACCCATTAACCTCGAGCTAGCCACGAGTAATTAGCACCCCACTTTACTAAAATTGAAAAAAAAAAAATCATTGTAAATGCTACAATATTGAATATCGGCTCCGTAAAGTGTTACACACGCCTGAGCCTAACAAATAATCGAACTAATAAAAAAAATAAAAAAAATATGGCATTCATTTTAGACATGTTATATGTTCAAGACCATCTTAAAGCTTAATTTCTGCCTTGCTTCCAACATTGGAGCCTTACCTTAAACAATTGACTGTTTCATGGTCCTTCCTAGCATCAACCATATCGTTTGAATAATTTATCGAACCAATGTATCGGCGTCTTCATTGAAAACACTAGCGCCATCCACTGACTTCAATAACCTTGTTCTGTTTATGTTGCTGAGCTGGGAGCTATCAACTTCTGATTGGGGATGATTTCCAACATTCCCGCAGACCATTCTTTCATCTTCTCGGACAGCTGCAATTCGATTAAGGCTCTTCGGTCGATGAGACCTAGCAGACATTCATTTTATTTTCATTCATAACTCACTCAAACAGATGAGTGTGCTGCTCTAGAGATCATATTTGATTACCTTTGTATTGATCCTTTCACATGGATCAATGCCAGGCAATGAGAAAGCGGACTCGCTTGCAAATGTAAGAAAAGAAACATTAGTTATAGATATAGGGTAACGGGAGGTAATGTTAGCCTAGCTCCTTCATACGGCCTATGTACCAAATATGTAATTAACTCGGCGATAATCAACAAAATCATATTGCTATCAGGATGACCGATTTATTTCGAAGCAATTGAGACATTTTTAATCAATTTATAGTTGTTCACTTCCACGTAATTTTCGATTTCCTCAACTTTTTGGACAATCATGAGTCACCAGTTAACCTGAACAGTTTACATACACGATCTTCAAATGATCTAAATTTGGCTAAATTGAACCTATAAACCGAGTAATGCAGCCAAGATGTAGAGAAAATAGTCACACGTTATAAACTATGTGTTCACAATGTAAAACAACAATGATTTAACAATAAAACCGAATAGAATATTTAACAATAGAACCAATTTGGTGATTATATACCGACATTACATCCATATCCCGCGAGAGTTTTTGAATAATTAATTAATTAATTAATAAAATGAGTTGTGTAACTTTTCGTGATACATACTACCAAATGACTTATTAAACTTATCCAAGCAAGTGTTTAACTAGTTAAATATCGCTTCCGGCCCAAATACTTTGAGTTATAATAAAAAAATGTAATTGATCGTTGCATATTAAGCTGAGTCAAGGGACACATATCCTATCTACTAGTGCAATGGGTGCGCCTTTGTTTTGGAATCAGTGTTAGACATAAGTATGTTAGTAATGAACCTTACTCAGCTCTGCCGCCCCTTAAACATTATTAGTAGGCAGCTGTTGTAAGATCATGCGACACTGCAATCATCACCTCATATGTGAGGGCTAGTCGTCTTACCTCACACGCCACGCAGAACAATCCTGATTGTTGAAGGCATGGAACGTCAAGTTTCGAAAGATAAAAATGTGATTAGCACATTCCTATTAATCTTAGTTAAAATATAAGTAAACTGGGCAGTATTAATTTTAAACACGGAAGCTTCCTGAAACATTTATAATTTACATTTAACCAAAGTGAAAGCTGACAAATAATTTGACGAACCATCGTCAAGCCGCACATCCTTGGACAGGGAAGTAAATGCTTTCTTTTCCGTTCTTATAATGCAAAATATCGTCATCGTTTTAATTTCAATAAATTACACATCCTTTATTCTGTATACAACCGCTAACTCATTAGTTTTTAAATATGCACTTTGAAGATACCTAATCCAAAAAGAAATAACACATTTAAATGCTCCTCCATTGGTATTCGGAAGAATAATCACCGAATTTTTCAGTCCAGTTATCCTGATGTTGCCCGCAAACAATTCGAATTGGTGCAAGAACAAAAAAAAGAACAATAAACCCGCGCTAATTCAATGTGACAGTTCCTCGTTTTATATAGAAAAATCAAATAATTCACACATCTAACTTTTAAACTTAAATTTACCTCGACAAGTTGGTTTCATTCGAATGAGATCTGCCTCTTCGCCTTAAGGATACTAGGCGGTACGGCACCACCAACTAGGAGTTTGGCCTTAGCCTGGGAACCACTCTTGCTATCAACGTATGGACTGACATTCTTCTGATCTTTTCCAGAAAAGGAGATCTGCTTCTGAGCCGACTTTTGTCGTTGCTCGCTGTCGATGTTCTCCCGAAGAATAGTATTCTTCAATGTTGATTCTAAAAAAGCTGTAGATTCACTGTAGTTCCTAACGGACGATGATTGCGATAGCTGATTGAGGAATTCGGAGCTTTGGGAGAATACCGAACCTTGACTAAGCGGCAGTGGTTGACTCGAGGAGGTACCCTGAGACGCATCGAAAGACCTATCTACGTTTAAAACTGACGCAGAGCTTGCTCGTCTCATGCTTTGCTTAAGCTGTTCGTATTCTTCTGGGGATATGTAACCTTGAGGTTTGAGTCTATTACGGATGTTCATGATACGGATTTTCTCCTTAAGATAGATATCGTCTACGTTCTGGCCCTTGATCACCTCGAAGACGTGTTTGTGCGCCAATCTGTTGGTTGAAGGGTGTTTATTGTCATATATAAGTTCCATGTTCTAGTTCGCAGTAGCTTACCTTAATAATTTTGCACTAGTACTAGAAACGGAGTGGTCGTTGAATTCAAGGAACAAACGCTTTACAACCCTAGCCAGGTTGGAGGCCAACTGTTTGAAGTTTTCATGTTTCACCGAAATTTGTTTAGACTGCAACGCTTGGGACACAGCCCATAATAGTTTCTACAGATACAAGAGAGTTATTTGAATCGAATTAATAAAATTAAGGAGTCGTGATTGATTACCTTTTTATGGTTCTCCGTTAACGTTGACAGCGACCGGCTGACGGAGTTTGGAAATACTACTTCCGAGTTGGCTCTATATAGAAACTTGCCACAGAGTTTGCTCTCTGTAGTCTCTGTACTATTCAGGGTCTGAGAGCCCACACAAAAACTCTGACTGCGTGCTAACCTCAGCGATCGAGGCGTTAGATCCTCCTCTTTGATGGAATCCATTCGAGGAAGTTTAGAATGAATCGCTTTATCGTCATCATCTTCGTCCATTATGCGTTTTCTCTTGCCACTTGGCCCATTCAAATCCACGGTCTCGCCAGTACTCATGTTTTTAATTCCGCTGGTTTCTTTCGAAATGGTAAAATTATTAGTTGATGATCCGACCCGCTGGGAGGGACCCATTTCTGGACGACTACTGCAAGCTGGCGGTTCCAAGCGATGACTTCGTTTTGCCGGTGAAAACAAAGCTCGTTTAGACTTTTGAACTTTGCTGGCTACAGCCTTGCTGATGACGGAAGAGGTGGTGGACAATGCTTTCGGTGCCGGATCATCGGGTGGACTTTGAAATAATGCGCGCTTGGAAGCTTCTCTAGTATGTGACGGAATAGCCTTAGCCACTGCTAAACTAAGCATTCGTTTTTTGGTCGATGATCCGGGAGTCTTCCTACGAGGCGTCTTTCGTCGACGAGGCGTACGACGCTTGGGAGTTCGTCCTTTGTTTTTTCGACGATTATCTGATTTTCTGCAACAAACAATAATAAATTGGATTTATTAGTAAAAAAAAACACACTAACATTGCAAACAAGTAATCATTACTTAGGATCGAGCAAAATTTGCCTATTGCACGAACGAAGAGACGAAGAAGAAGCACCAACTACAGTAGAACTAACTGATACGTTTAGTAGATTAGCCGAAGAGAAAGCTGCCCGGCGACGTGCTAAGTGGCTTAAGCGACTTCCTGGTGATTGATTAATCACTCTGTAAGTAAAAAATATATAATGTAAGATTGATTTCCAACCATCAACGTAGAAATTTACTTACTTCAAATGCAAATATCGTTTTTTAGCGCTACAAGGCGATCGGGTTCCATTAAAGGTCGAGCTGGTTTCCGACCCTATGTAGCGGTCTACGTACTTCAATCTAAGCATGTCTATTTTCTCGGTTGTAGTAGAATGATTATAGTACAAACCATGTGCTTTAGCTTTCATCAACTCTGGCCACTTCAGCTTGTGAAGTTCTTCCGGTGAATGAGTTGGTTTGTTCAAACAAACAGATGTGAATGGCTCAACAACTTCATCATTTCGATAGATCAATCGATCTGAATTCTCTGTATACAACGTCAACATTCGACTAGCATCGACGCGGGAATGCGTAACGGACGGAGGAGGGAGAACCCCTGATAGAGAGGATTGTAACCTTTTCAATAACGTTTTCTCTATTTGGACAATCGGATCATCGAAAACGGCAATAGTACTGCCAATATTTTCCTCATCAACCTCTTCAACTGAATCTGATTTATCGTCATCCACGCAACTCTCGTTATCATTGTCGTCATCGGCAAAAAGATCCGGAGATTTCTCGTTTTTATAATGCATCAATGAGTTGTTCTCCTTCGTTAGTATTTCGAATGATTCGTTCAGCTTGTCTTTGCGAACTTTGTCGTTCGTGCTGTTTTTTTCTAGCTTTTCCGTAGCATTCGCTAGCTCGCACTGCGAGCCTTCAGACGGAGCACTTAAGATTTTAATTTTGCCATTGAACGATAGCTCGCCCAGAGGTACTTCATTCTGACTGGTGTCAGCATCACAGGATGAAATATGATTGTCGACCGCATTACAGCTGTCTTCAGCTGCCAAAATACCGCTAATACGTTCAGTATTAACGGTGTTCTCCGCAGTATTTTCCACAGCCTCAACCAGATGGTCTATTTCGGATTCTTTCGTAGAACCCGGACCACTTTCGTTCTCATCAGTTTGATTATATAAACTTTTGATCTTACTTTCTATGTATGTTACTGGAGCATCCTCATTGCTCGGTTCTGAAGAAGTGGCTTCCGATGCCACACGATCACAATTGTATTCCTACGGATATAGTCAATTATGTTCAAATTTCAACCCAAATGCCATAATTAAATTCGTAATACTGACCACAGAGACATCTCCAATCGATTCATTGTTGCTGAGGTTAAGCCTGCTGCTTTTGGTTATCATTTTCCTAAAATTGATTTACACACATTTTTATTAATTTAATGTTTATAATATTTTAGTTAACCATGATTGTTGCACTGATTACGTAGAACTTTCCACATTACGACGGGGCGCGGGACAAGTACTTACCTTGTTTTGTTGCGTTCACGGCTTCTTCTTATCGAATACTACGTATTCGAATTTTTACGCTCCTTTTTGCCTACAGAAAGCTGGTATGAAATTAGGCTATTCAACTGCGCATTACCGAGACAGAATTTGGTTCAATCGCTTGGAAAATTAGCGCAACATCCATTCTGTTTCCTAAACTATGGTTTTAAGGAAGAATAGTAACCAACTTTTTCTTTAAAACTATATAATATTAAGAAATAAAAAGAAGTTACTGCACTTGCTTCTACTGTTCGTGCAATCAAAAAATATTTTTGGGTTATAAAATTGCATGAAATGTTTCAACGGTTATTTTGTTGCACGACTCGTATAACAGTTTCGAGCGTTTCCTGTGTGTTGCAGCACCCTGGGAAAAAAATAAAATAAAATGCAATTTCGTTGCAGAGAAAACTTGAATATTGATGTTGATTTATAATTTATATGAACAGAGAATCTGCTTTCGCCTGCAAAATTTCCACTGGAACAATGATGTTTGCTTTCCGCTGCTGCAAAATCCAAATAGAAAGAGCTTCGTTCGTCAGCGGAAAACGCTGTTCTTTCAAATTACTTATGCATATAAGAGCATGGAGCATAAGAGCATGAAACAGTCTAAAAATTCTATTTAATACTATTCTATAAAAGACTGGCATGTGATTATTAGCAGTATTGGAGTGTATTTAAATATTTCTGTGTAGTGATATTATGATAAGATATTTCATTTATTTCAGGAATTATAAAACCGGGCTCTTCGATCACTCAAACTGCTTGCTTCGACTTATAGAATAGTCAGTTGATTCTAATAAAAATAATTAAATATCTTTTCATTTAAATTATATCTTTATTGATTGGACTGATCTACTATGATTTTCCGATTTTCCAGGACTATTAAGATATTAATACATATCTAATTTTTATTTTGTAGTAGATGTCAGATATATTTTGTAAATATATATATATATATATATATATATATATATATATATATATATATATATATATATATATATATATATATATATATATATATATATATATATATATATATATATATATATATATATATATATATATATATATATATATATATATATATATATATATATATATATATATATATATATATATATATATATATATATATATATATATATATATATATATATATATATATATATATATATATATATATATATATATATATATATATATATATATATATATATATATATATATATATATATATATATATATATATATATATATATATATATATATATATATATATATATATATATATATATATATATATATATATATATATATATATATATATATATATATATATATATATATATATATATATATATATATATATATATATATATATATATATATATATATATATATATATATATATATATATATATATATATATATATATATATATATATATATATATATATATATATATATATATATATATATATATATATATATATATATATATATATATATATATATATATATATATATATATATATATATATATATATATATATATATATATATATATATATATATATATATATATATATATATATATATATATATATATATATATATATATATATATATATATATATATATATATATATATATATATATATATATATATATATATATATATATATATATATATATATATATATATATATATATATATATATATATATATATTATTTTCTATTACGTACATTACATACATACATTCAATAACAAAGGGTAAGGGGGGAATACAGGGCGCCAGACGAAGTGTAGGCTAGATGAGGGATTCGATTAGCGAAGTCTAATTATCTTCCGACAGTCTACAGTGAGTTTGCTAACCCTATTTTAAACAAACCACCAGACGGAAATTATAACGTATAATGCTTACTGTTCATTTCCTGTAATAAGAGCGTTTCGTTGGAAGGAGATTCTCTATCCTTTCCGTAGGTTTCATGTAAGTGCTTCTGCTTACGGGTCCACACCTTCGTTTTTGGCCATTCATACAACGGAATAGTGAGGATTACAGGTATGTACTGTTTGATCTTGCCATTAGGAGGAACTGTACGCCATGGCAAGTCCTGTACTGGTGGTGGCTTCCTATCATATCACATCACATCACACTTCCAACTTAATATCAACAAAAATAACCAATTCGCACACCCGTCAAGAAATTTCATGCTTCTGTAACTAAACCAAACTAACGAATCAAATTCGTTCGTTCGGCCGAGGTGTTGTCCAACCAGCAAATTGTGACTGTAATATGAAATAACAACAGATTATTTTGCCGGGCAAGAATCTTATTGTACATGTGTCAGATAAATCTTCGTTACAGTGGTAGTGGTTTAGTGAGAAGCGAATCTGGATTCAATTCCAGCCGAGGGAAAATCCCTGGCTAGTCTTCCTTTGGAAGGGAAGTGAAGCCGTTGCTCCCAGCTCTCGTGCTGATGAGTGCGACATTTAAGAAGGAGGTGTCCAGGGTATAATTCACTCGGTCACCATGTGTCAACACCCTCAAAAACTCAACTAGCCACAATCCGCCACACTTCAAACACACGCCCCACTACATGAAAGATTAATTAATTTCTGGCAATACTTACACAAATCGTCTGTTTGTTTTCTCACTGTTTTGTTTCCTTCTCGCTTTCACTGATGTGATTTAGATGATGCAAAAACGTCAAAAAGGTCCATGGTTGCCAATAAGCATTAATTTTCGATAAGTAGAAAGATAAGTAGATGCACAGAAACACCAAGCGACACACAGAAACACCACCCGATACACAAACACAACGTGGTAGAGTAACTAACCCCTTGTAGGTGTCTTGTAGTGCTCCATGATCAGTTTGACAGATTCGGTGATCGTCATAAACACAGTCAATTGCGATGGCTCTCTCTTCGTGATTTCTCTTGGAGAGACGTTCGGTTTGGTTACGGTTGGCATGAAAAGAACCATTGGTTACAGTGATCTCTCTGGGAACCACTGGGGTTTGGTACAAAAATATAAATATCCTTTACTATAAGTTTCGCCAAATCACCCCAGAGGTTTCCGAGGTTGTGGTAAATTATTCATTTCATGCCTACCGAAGCACTCTCCAGGTGAAATAAAAAAGAAAGAGCTGTCGCACGACGTGGTTTGGTGCAAAAACACAAATGTCCCCTCCTACAGGTTCCCCCGGGGCACCTCAGAGGTTCCGAGGGAGGCCAATGTGGCTAATGGTTCTTTTCAGGCCTACCGAAAGTCTCATAAAACAAAAAAAAAAACATGAAGAAAAAACCGTCTCACCACGTGGTTCCCACAGGTTCTCCCGGGACACTCCAGAGGTTACCATTGTGGCAAATGGTTCTCTTTCATGTCAACCAAAAATCTATCCAGGAGAAATGAAAAAGCTATCGCACGACCCTATTGATAAAATTCTTATTATTAAACCAAAATGACTTAAAGTTTATAAAGCAATAATTATCTCTAAATCAAATTCAAAATTTGCCCCTAATCCTGATTGCGTAAACAAAAATAAACAACAAACCGATCGGAGATTTTTGACAATTGGTAGTCGAATAGCAATCCTCTTTCGCACCACTATCGCGTTGCTAAATTTGAGCGCCTGATGCTTTCCGAAAGTTGCGCTACAATTTTGCTAGCGCTTTTAGTCGCGCACCGGTACGGATGCTTTCACACACAGAGACAAATTTGATAGTCAATTTTACCATTATTGGGGGTTAGTATGACTATGGCAGAATAGTGATTCTGAACCGACTATGATCATGGTCAAAACGACCATTAAAAATAGTTGATTAAACATTTACCATAATGTCGGAATAGTCCTTGTTACCGTGACCATAGTCAATTCGTCCATTTTCATGGTTGCTGTAACCATTACATGCAATAGTCATCTTGACTATGATTAAATTGTCGGTAGAACGATAGAATTTTTCTCAGAGCAGGACGCTTGAAAACATGGCTCACAGTAAAAGTCAAATTTTGTCATTGTGGATGGACCTTAATTTTTCAACAGCTCCCGCAAGGAAATAAAATGCTGTTCTACACATGTCAAATTATAACAATTGATGTGACATATTGATATGCGCAAATAGTTGGTTTATGACGCTGGCACAGATTCAAATCATATTCTTCAACTTTAATAAAACAATTTGTTTGATTTTGAAGCAATTAAAGCCCAAAAATGCCACTAACCGCGGAACAAGCAATGCTCCAGGTCCAGGTATATATAATATTTTCAAATAAAACGCACAAACACTTGTTTTCGTTCGAACTATATTCTTCATTAAAAAAAAAATTGCGGCTCGTACGGACACAACACAAAGATAAGTATCCTGTATATTAATTGTTATGCTTTTTACACAGGAGCGTCTACGGTCCCTCAAATCTTTAATAGTTGAAATCGAAAACGAACGGAAACGAAATGAGCCAAACATCGTCAACACTATTCGATTGGCCAAGATGTCTAGTGAAGAGAAATCGCCAGCTGTGACTCACAAGTTGAAAACGCTTCACAAAATTGGCATTCAGGATGCTATCCAGGAGGAAAGTTTAATCCGAAAAGCTCTAGCCAAAATTCAAGATATTCGAAACATTCGCAATGAACGTAGAATCCAAGCGAGAAACGCAGGAAATAAGGAAACTATCAGAAGAGGAGCGTTGATGAAGATGTTGCAAATATCGGCCCAAACATTACCGCTATTTGTAAGTAAACCAGGTGAAAAGATTCCTCCCTTATGTGGAAGCATAACAGCAGATAACAGTTATGTTGCCAAACCCGGCGATATGGTTGCTGCTCTAGTGAAAGGCTTGGAAGATGAAGAGAATTGGATTTTGGCTGAAGTGGTCCAATATATTTCCTCGGCAAACAAATATGAGGTGGATGATATAGATGAGGAGCAGAAGGATCGACATGTTCTAAGCAAGCGTCGGATCGTCCCTCTACCGTTGATGAGAGCAAATCCTGAAACTGATGGTCAAGCACTATTTCCGAAGGGTACAACAGTTATGGCCCTGTATCCACAAACTACATGTTTCTATAAAGCAGTTATCAACCAACTACCTCAAACAGCTAACGAAGAATATGAAGTATTGTTTGAAGATCCTACTTATGCAGACGGTTATTCGCCGCCGTTGTTTGTCGCACAGCGCTATGTTATTGCCATCAAGCAGAACAAAAAGGTAGGAGGCAATTCCTGACAGTCCTCTCAGCAAACAACGGTCTCCTCTACGAACATGTTTGGATCTGGGGCTGGAACATCAACCGGGATTATAACTGCTGCAACAAGCAGTGCGGCCAATTTCGCAGTTTCTTCCAGTGGAAATATTTCTGTGTCATCGGGGAATTTGATGCAATCGAAGGAGGAAAATATAATGGATGCATTCATGCTGGATGACCATTTCTGAAAAAAAATCAATGTTTCCAAATAGATTGTTTGTGTCACTTAATACTATATTATAGCATTCGTAAATTTATCTCAAACTTCGACGTTAAAACTATTTTTTTATGTACGGAAGAAAAGAAAATGAGAGTATGTTATTGGATCTTAGAGGGTCAGTCCTTTTTTTTCTATAATTAGTTCGTTTATTTATGAGGCTCAGACGTATCAAACACTTTGCGGAGCCGATATTCAAAATTGTTATTTACAATAATTTGATTTATGATGTTAGTAAGTGGGGCACCAATTTACTGCTTGAAGTCCCTTTATTGCTCCTTGGTGCGATCGATTCGGGAGTATTGCACTGCCGTCTGGAATCCCAGCTATATTAATGGCAGGAATAGAGTCGAATCTGTTCAACGCAGGTTTTTACGCTTCGCTTTGAGATGGTTGCCTAGGAGAGACCCGTTTCGTATGCCGAGTTACGAGAGTCGTTGTCGATTGATCGATCTTGCACCGCTTCGGTTTCGTCGTGACACATCCAGGGCTCTCTTTGTTGCAGATATTTTAGAAGACCGAATCGATTGCAGCGCAATCCTGGAGCAGATCAATATTAACGTTCAACCAAGGGCATTGCGCAATAGCATAATGCTGAGGATGCCAATTCGCCGAAACAATTATAGCATGAACGGCGCGAACGGAGGACTGCAGCGTGTTTTTAATAGAGCCTCGACAATATTCGACTACCATGTCCCTCGGCAAACTCTGCGCAGACGCTTCACGTCATATTTTTCTGAGATGTAGACTGCCGTTCTAAGCATAACTGTCCCATGTTGCTTTTGGTCAAATTCCAGTTTTTTTCAATATATGCTTAATTTTTTAACTATACTATTGGATACAAACAAAAAAATATATACTTTGTTCTGAGTTTGTATAAAAAAAACATCAAGTTAGATTGTCCCATGTTGAAATTCTAGGCATAAAAGTCCCACTACGACTTTTCTAAAGAGACCTTAGAAAAAAAATTTGATTTAAGTTTACAACATTCTTTGTAGGAACAACTCGACACTTAGCATTGATAAGGGGCTTATATGCAAACTTAAACAATTATTTTGACATGAAAACATTGACATTAAATTGTCTATATAAGCCACCATTTGCATTTGATAGAACTGTGTTTCTAACAATGATATGGTGATAAAATATAATCAGAATCATGGTAGGAGCATAAACAATAATGCACATGGCATGTCTATTTGAAAACGTAAATACGATCCATCAATACATCATGCAGTGCGACTGATATGCCTAGAATTTTCTGCTGCAAGGCAAGATTCTACGCATGTCAGTCCCACTGAATATTTTACCTCGTATTTTAAATTTCAAAATAATCTTATTGTTTGTAATACCACAGATTCCATCGAAACTCGGCAACATCTTCAAATGCCAATCATAAATTTGTGGGTTTTGCCACGAATATTAACCAGCACTACACAATAGTGATGCAAAACTTAAAACGCTTTTATCTTCACTACAACTTTTGCAACATGGGACAGTTATGCTTAGAACGGCAGTAGACCTTTATGAACAAGTGTGTTGTGGTTTGATATTTAAGTTTAAGTTTATTGTACTCGACATATTTTTATATAGGGGGTTGTTGGGCTTTGTTGGGGCGGGGGGGGCTTTTAGTTAAAGGGGGGCATCAAGTCCTCGGTTCCTATAGCCCCTTTCAGGAGCTGGGCCAGTTCTTAATGGAGAAAATCATTCATTGTTTTTAGTATAGCCTGGCTAACTTAACACCTAGGTGGCGTGGACCGATTTCTCGCGAATAGAGAAAGGAGTACTATTGGTTATTATTCGATAATGGTTTTACTATAGCTTATCTCTGTTACCAAGGATCACGTTTGGAGTCTGCAAAACTCTGATGTGTGGTGAAGTTCATCCCCGTACTAATTATACCATGTACAAAATCATAGGATCAGTATTTCGGGCGCGGACTACATTAAAAGAAACCTACAGGTAGGTTCCGAACGATGAGAAAAAAGAACTAGAGGCTGTCACATCTCTAAACACTTAGAAAGTTTCACAGTATTCGGTAATTTTTTACCGAACTTTCAACAGCTGAACGTTCGGTAATCCGATTTACCGGATTTCGGTGAAATTTTACAGTATTCCGGTAAAAAAATTACCGGAACTTGTCAAATTTTACCGAACTCCGTTAAATCGGATTACCGAACGTTCAGCTGTTGAAAGTTCGGTAAAAAAATACAGAATACTGTAAAATTTTCTAAGTGTGTATGTATAACAGAGTATTCAAAATTTCACTAAAGCTGCAAGAGTAATGTAATGTTGGTTACATACCTATAGGCGCTTTCTGTGCATTATTATTATTACAACTTATTGAAGGATGCATTGAAACTACCTTTGCAGAATTCTACATTCGATGACTCCCCATTTTCATAACTGATAGCACGAATTTCGATCGTTTCAGTTTTCAAGCAATACATCGCTTATATTTGAAATCGAAACTAACTTTTTCTTTATGAAAGCAAAACAGGTTTTTTTTTTGCAGAAGCTCTTATGGTTTTGAATTACTAATTGAGAAACTTCAAAAAGTTTGTGAAATTGGGTATTTTCTGGGAAGTTCAACGATGTTCTGGGATATATAAAGACTGTGTGTGCGTTTTTGTTTGAAAGGTTTAAGAAGCTTACGTACGTAACCACTAAATACAATCCTTACTCTCTCCATCTTTGTCTCCCCCACACCCCCCGGGACCATGGTATACGACTACTTAGGAGAACACAGCCATGCACTTCTCTTCAGCTCTTGGTTTTAGCTGTCATGCTGCGCCCTTCTGTGGCCGAGCGTCATGACATGCTCTCCTGCATAGCCATCCTCGTGGGACACTTTCTCCTGATCCTGAACCTCTTCAAGGATATGAGCCACTCCCAGGGCAGCATCTCCCTCAAACATAGGGCATTCGAAGACCACGTGCTCTGGTGTTTCCTCCACATTAGTACATTCTGGACTGACGGGTGACGTTGCATGCCCGATCCTATGTAGATACTTCCTGAAACAACCATGTCCAGACAGGAACTGTGTCAGGTAGAACTCTCCGTGCTTCCGGTTAATCTATATGTCCTCATACTCGAAATGAGCTTGTACGCCCATTTAACGTTCGCCGCTGTGTCCCACTCCTGCTGCCACTTGACCATCGACTCCGCGCTCAGTATCTTCCTGTGAATGTGAATTCTCTTCGCCTGTAGCATTCGCTGTCCTCCACTATGGTTATGCCCATAGGCTTCATTCCAGCTATAACGAATACTGCCTCCGATAATACGATTAGGTAGGCGCTAGCGACCCGTATAACCATGAGCCGACGTGTACTGTTCAGCTTCGTTTGAATCCGCTTGGTTGCCAAAGCAGCAAATCAGACTGGACCACCATATCTCAGTATCGACGATGATACACTAGCCAGAAGACACCCCTTACACACTAAGATTTTTTTACAGAAATCTGTAAAACTTTACCAAATTCTCAACAGCTGAACGCTCGGTAATCCTATTTAACGGGTTTCGGTAAAATTTTACCGAAATCCGGTAATTTTTTTAAAGATAACTGCTAAATTTTACCGAAATCCGTTAAATCGGATTACCGAACGTTCAGCTGTTGTGAATTCAGTAAAATTTTACAGCTTTTTGTAAAAATATCTAAGTATGTATACACTCAGTTGACCTCGGCAAAATCTCCAACAGCCGATCAACTCGGCAGTTACGTTTGCTGATATTGCTGTCAAATTTTTGTTTGTTAGCTGATTTTCGGCAAACATTTTATTTGTTAGCTGATTCTCGGTAATTTATTTGTTGACTCTCAGTAAACTGAAATGCCGAAATATTCGGCTGTTGGATTCTCGGTGGAACAAACTAAGTGTGTACACACTCAATTTACTTCGACAAAAGCCGATTAACTCAGCAGTTACTTTTGCTGATCTCTGTAAAATTTTTGTTTGTTGGATGATTTTCGGCAAAATTTTCAATTGTTAGCTGAATCTCAGTAAATTATTCGCTGAGTCTCAGTTAACTGGAATTCTGAAATATGCGGCAGTTGGATTCACGGCGAAAAAAAAAACTGAATGTATACTACTGCCAGGTCCATGATTGTTCGGCATCAGTCTAGTTACCATGTCGATGGCCTTCGCCGCCTTCTCACAGGCCGATTAGGTCGACGTGTCTGTTTAATTTTAGACGATCGTCGACCATCACTCCCAGGTACTTAAGCACGCGCTTCGAGACAATGGATTGCCCTGAGACGGTGATTTCAGCAGTACTTAATACAGGCAGGCATCAGGCATTGAACAACAAACCATTATACGCCCGAACAAAATGGATTCGCTGAACGTGCGAATAGGACCATTGTGGAGAAGGCGCGATGTATATGATTCGACGCCAACTTGCCAAAAAGATTTTGGGCCGAGGCTGTAGCTGCTGCAGTCTATTTAGTGAACCGATCATCAAGCATTACTCAACACAGGGCGAGGTATGGATTGACAGGAAAGTGTGTATGTATAACAGAGTATTCAAAATTTCACTAAAGCTGCAAGAGTAATGTAATGTTGGTTACATACCTATAGGCGCTTTCTGTGCATTATTATTATTACAACTTATTGAAGGATGCATTGAAACTACCTTTGCAGAATTCTACATTCGATGACTCCCCATTTTCATAACTGATAGCACGAATTTCGATCGTTTCAGTTTTCAAGCAATACATCGCTTATATTTGAAATCGAAACTAACTTTTTCTTTATGAAAGCAAAACAGGTTTTTTTTTGCAGAAGCTCTTATGGTTTTGAATTACTAATTGAGAAACTTCAAAAAGTTTGTGAAATTGGGTATTTTCTGGGAAGTTCAACGATGTTCTGGGATATATAAAGACTGTGTGTGCGTTTTTGTTTGAAAGGTTTAAGAAGCTTACGTACGTAACCACTAAATACAATCCTTACTCTCTCCATCTTTGTCTCCCCCACACCCCCCGGGACCATGGTATACGACTACTTAGGAGAACACAGCCATGCACTTCTCTTCAGCTCTTGGTTTTAGCTGTCATGCTGCGCCCTTCTGTGGCCGAGCGTCATGACATGCTCTCCTTCATAGCCATCCTCGTGGGACACTTTCTCCTGATCCTGAACCTCTTCAAGGATATGAGCCACTCCCAGGGCAGCATCTCCCTCAAACATAGGGCATTCGAAGACCACGTGCTCTGGTGTTTCCTCCACATTAGTACATTCTGGACTGACGGGTGACGTTGCATGCCCGATCCTATGTAGATACTTCCTGAAACAACCATGTCCAGACAGGAACTGTGTCAGGTAGAACTCTCCGTGCTTCCGGTTAATCTATATGTCCTCATACTCGAAATGAGCTTGTACGCCCATTTAACGTTCGCCGCTGTGTCCCACTCCTGCTGCCACTTGACCATCGACTCCGCGCTCAGTATCTTCCTGTGAATGTGAATTCTCTTCGCCTGTAGCATTCGCTGTCCTCCACTATGGTTATGCCCATAGGCTTCATTCCAGCTATAACGAATACTGCCTCCGATAATATGATTAGGTAGGCGCTAGCGACCCGTATAACCATGAGCCGACGTGTACTGTTCAGCTTCGTTTGAATCCGCTTGGTTGCCAAAGCAGCAAATCAGACTGGACCACCATATCTCAGTATCGACGATGATACACTAGCCAGAAGACACCCCTTACACACTAAGATTTTTTTTACAGAAATCTGTAAAACTTTACCAAATTCTCAACAGCTGAACGCTCGGTAATCCTATTTAACGGGTTTCGGTAAAATTTTACCGAAATCCGGTAATTTTTTTAAAGATAACTGTAAAATTTTACCGAAATCCGTTAAATCGGATTACCGAACGTTCAGCTGTTGTGAATTCAGTAAAATTTTACAGCTTTTTGTAAAAATATCTAAGTATGTACACACTCAGTTGACCTCGGCAAAATCTCCAACAGCCGATCAACTCGGCAGTTACGTTTGCTGATATTGCTGTCAAATTTTTGTTTGTTAGCTGATTTTCGGCAAACATTTTATTTGTTAGCTGATTCTCGGTAATTTATTTGTTGACTCTCAGTAAACTGAAATGCCGAAATATTCGGCTGTTGGATTCTCGGTGGAACAAACTAAGTGTGTACACACTCAATTTACTTCGACAAAAGCCGATTAACTCAGCAGTTACTTTTGCTGATCTCTGTAAAATTTTTGTTTGTTGGATGATTTTCGGCAAAATTTTCAATTGTTAGCTGAATCTCAGTAAATTATTCGCTGAGTCTCAGTTAACTGGAATTCTGAAATATGCGGCAGTTGGATTCACGGCGAAAAAAAAAACTGAATGTATACTACTGCCAGGTCCATGATTGTTCGGCATCAGTCTAGTTACCATGTCGATGGCCTTCGCCGCCTTCTCACAGGCCGATTAGGTCGACGTGTCTGTTTAATTTTAGACGATCGTCGACCATCACTCCCAGGTACTTAAGCACGCGCTTCGAGACAATGGATTGCCCTGAGACGGTGATTTCAGCAGTACTTAATACAGGCAGGCATCAGGCATTGAACAACAAACCATTATACGCCCGAACAAAATGGATTCGCTGAACGTGCGAATAGGACCATTGTGGAGAAGGCGCGATGTATATGATTCGACGCCAACTTGCCAAAAATATTTTGGGCCGAGGCTGTAGCTGCTGCAGTCTATTTAGTGAACCGATCATCAAGCATTACTCAACACAGGGCGAGGTATGGATTGACAGGAAACCAGTTAAGTAGCTCGAAACCAACGACCTTTTGTACGAACGATTGTGAGAAAAGGTTCTTCATTTCGAGATCCGCAATACGGCCCCAGATCTTTCGTATGTTCGTGTATTTAGTACGAAGATCATGGTGCAAGTTCCAAAATGCAAACGCAGACAGTGGAATTCAAGGTTACGTAAATGTATGCTGGTTGAATTCGAGGAAGATACCAAGGGCTATCGCTTGTATGATCCCCGAGCAAGATGTGTTTTCAAGAGTCGGGAGATGATTTTAATCGATGAGGCGATGAGAAGAAGCCATCTGCTGTTCCGATAGAATTCACTGATGTTCCTGTCAATCTACCGGAAGTCGGTCAACCTGCTGCACCAGAAGAAATTATCGAAGACTCTGAAATGGAAGATGAATTCGAAGATAGTAATGAAAGCAAAACTTCGACTAACACGTTGACAAATGTGACCGTGCTCCCTCCACGCCAATGTTCAGAACCGGTTTTTTTTTCACAGACGTTGAGGCGCAGCGGACTGGAGCACAACCTAGCCGGCAAATATAAAGATTTTACTATTCAGTGCAAAGGTCTTCCGGCGTCGAATACAAATCAGATTCTTGTCTATACCTTAAGTGCACAAAAGACTCCTGGTGCTACGTTTTGGTGTACGTGGATGACCTAATTGTGGCAAGCAAAAATGTTTCGGTGATAGAAGCTGTTGCGGTATCATTTCGGCAGAATTTCGAGATCAGCGAAATGGGGAAACAAATCATGCATGATTTCCAAGATGAAGACGGAGACTATTTTCAGAGTCACCGAAGATACATCAATGACATTGTTTCGAGTGAATAGGATAATGCGAAGGAATCCAGTATTTCGCTGGTTTCTGGATATGTGACTAGAGAACGAAATTAGAGCGAACCGTTGTAGGACAACAGAGAGTACCAAAAGCTTCCCAATAAGCTGCTGTATGTACACAGCAAAAATAGTTGTTGAATATTACACAGAATCAGATGCACATAAGTCATTCCATCGGTTGTGTAAAGTTAGGTTGTCTCGATGTACACAATAAAATGATGGCACTGATAAAAAAGCAATGATAATATCTATGTGTCCAACACATGATTTTTGCAATTTGATCAACAAATGATATCTATTTGTAACCACACATACTTCCTATGTGTACAAATAACCACTATGTGTGGCCTCACATAATTTTCATTTGCCACATAAACTTCATATGTGTTTCTCAGAGGGTTCTGTTTATGTGTGAACAAATGAATATTATGTGGAATTTTACATGGATTTTTGCCAATAAATATGTTTAGATTTTTACCCGTGTGCACTGCTTATCGATGTAAACGAGACAACGTGAATCATCGCGACGTACTACATAGTCGTGACGAAAAGAAAGTAATGTAAAACTTTTAATGTAAATCTAATGTTCGGATATTATTCAATAAAAAAAAATGTTTACAGTGGAAATTAAAACACAAGGATGGTTTTATTATTGAAAATCAATATAATGAAGAATGAAATGAGAACTACCATTTATCCATTTATAGTCTTTATCAATGCGATTGGGTTAACATTAACAAATGCAAATCCCAGTCTTAACTACGATACATCCTAGGCATTTACGGGAATGGCAATAATCTAGATCATGTCACAATAGACTTCCATTGCGAAAAGAAGAAGACATTAATGCATTTATAAAAATGGTAAATTTGACATCAACCCTATCGCCTTGCCTCAATTAAACCACTAAAGTCATACTGACTAGTACAATGCAACGGAAGAACATTTTTTTCGCAACGATTCTTGCATGTTGATGTATATTAATTATTTTTTTTTGCTGTGTAACCGTTAAAACGAGACCCGATATTTCGACTGCTGTTTCAATATTGAGAAGAAACCACATGCCGACCACCTAAAGATTGGATCGAACTAAAACGGGTCGTCGGATACCTGAAAGGAACCAGCAACTATCGGTTGCGATTAGGCAGAATTTCTGAATCGAAAGGCATCGTAGATTACTCGGATGCTGATTGTACTGAAAGCAAAAAGGAACAGTTAGCTGGGCCTGCAGAAAGCAAAGTTGCTACGGGAACTGAATGGAAATTCGGAAGGACTGGTTATTCATGAAGACAACCAAAGCTGCTTGAAGATAATTGAGAAAGAGAAAATAACATTGAGGATCAAACATATAGTAACGAAGATCAATTTTGTTCCAAGATCAAATTCAGAAGGACAAATACGGTGTTGTCCATCGGAGACCATGCCTGAGGCCTTTGCCCAGAATCCGAACAGACAAGCTCATCAAGATGATTGGATAGATCACTGCCGTCTAGGAGTTCAGACGACATCGATCATAGTACACCGAGTTCATCATAGGAAGCATAGAAATACTTAACTGTACTAGGCTGGGTACTCAATTCGAGCATTTCTTCGAAGTTTGCAATCACAAGGTCGTTACTGATCCCACACTTGATCAGTATTCTAGATTAGAGCTAGGAGTAAGGGTTTTACTCCTGTCAGAACCTCCAGGCTCATATTGTGCGTTGAATGCATACAGCCAAGGACAATACGTAGACAACAATATTGAATGCGTTCCAATTTAATGATGTGGCTGTTTCTTGCCGAGAGGAAGCCAAAAGAGCCATATTTGAGGACTGAAAGAATAGTTGTTTTATAAAGTTTTATGAGGTCTTCCAGGTGAGCAACCCACCGTGCCCCGGAAATGTATCTTAGAAAATTGATCCTATGTTGACTTTGCTGTTTTAACTACGCAATGTGAGTACTCCAAATGCATTTTGAATCAAATATGACTCCAAGGTATTTGAAGGTCAAAGATTGGGTAGCGTCTCTTCAAAATAACTTGAGACGCAGTTGGGCTGGGAACCGCTGTCTAGTGAACATCACCAATTCGTTTTTTTTTCCCTATGAAAACTCGATCCCCACATTTCGGGCCCAGATTATCTAGGGAATATTTTAGTGGTTTTTTGCAAGATTTCCGCATGTGGACTTCTAAAGGCGATCACAGCATCGTCTGCAAGTTGTCTTAGCGTGCATCTATTTTCCAACAGTTATCACTATCTGTAACCTAAAAATTATAAAGCAAGGGACTTAAACATGAGCCTTGGGGTAAGCCCATGTAGCTAATTCTGGAAGTTGTCAGTCGACCTAGATTGGTCATTTGTTTTTCTGACAGTAAATTACACAAAAATTTATTTAAAATTCCTGGTAAACCACTACAATGCAGACTATCTGACAGTATATCTAAGGAAACTGAATCAAATGCGCCCTTAATGTCCAGAAATACTGAAGCCAATTGCTCCTTGTGTGCAAAGGCCAGTTGTATATCAGATGAAAGCAACGCTAGGCAATCGTTTGTTCCTTTACTCTTTCGTAAACCAAACTGCGTATTTGAGAGCAAGTTTTTTTTATTCAACCCAACGGTCAAATCTTAATAGGATCATTTTTTCTAACAATTTCCTTAAACATGATAGCATAGAGATCGGACGGTAAGAATTGTAATCAGACGCTGGTTTCCCAGGCTTTTGAATAGCTATTACTTTAACGTGTCTCCATGCGGTTGGAACTATGTTTAATTCCATGAGAGTGTTATACAGGATAAGTAATCGTCTTTTACCGATATCGGGGAGATTTTTTAGAAGATTGAATTTAATCATATCGCTTCCCGGGGCAAAGTTATTGGATGTAGCGAGTCTTTCTCCAAAGCGTTGTCATCGCGGTTTCTCTAGATAGTCCCTCTATACACGAACGCCAGTAATTGTGTTTCTTTGCTTTGAGTAAGTTTTTAAGCTTTTTTTTCAAGCTTTAGGTACTTATCAAAAAGCTCACAAGTTTCATGTCTACGATAAACTTTAAACGCATCGGATTTCTCAAGATACAACTTAGTGCAATCGTCATCCCATCCAGGGGTGCACTTGGAACACGTCGTTTCTGAGCTTTTAATGCACTTTTGTACATCAGTTCGGTATTATCAATACTAAGGGTTACTGCCGATTCCAAATGTTACCAATCAGTATTCCTCGTGAGGTCATAAGGAACATGGATTGTCTGGTCTGTTTTTCGACAACCATTTTTGATTGAGATAACAATTGGTGGGTGATCACTACCATGGGAATCATTGAATACCTTCCACAGACAATCTAATGATAGTGAACTAGAGCTCAAAGATATGTCAAGTCGACTCTCCCTGACAGGAGGTTTTGATATTCGTGTCACTTCCCCAGTGTTCAAGATGGTCAAGTTGAAATTGTCGCATAAGTCATAGAAAATACATGCGCTATTGTCATCTTATTGTTCGCCCCAAGCAGAACCATGAGAGTTCAGATCGCCCAGAATAAGAACTGAAAATGGAAGTATTGTAACTGAACTCCAAAGTTTACAACGGTTTATTGATGTCCTCGGTGGGACATAGACGGAAGCTATGGAAAGATCTTGCTTTACATTTATTTGGCAAGCGACGATTTCAATGCCCGAGATTATTGGGAGTGAGATTTTATAGAAGGGGTAACACTTTTTGTTCCCGAAAAGTACGCCACCATATGAATCATCTCGGTCCAGGCGAATAATGTTAAAATCGTGGAAGTTTAAGTCATCTTCAGAAGAAAGCCATGTTTTACAGAAAGCGAATATATTACAATCAGAATTGTGAATCAAATACTTGAATACTTGAAACTTGAATTTAGGTATTAGACTGCGGCAGTTCCATTGTAAGACGGTGATCATATCTTTATTCTCACTCGCCGAATTATTCATCGAAAGATATGAATTCACCAATGAGGGCCATGATACAGTCAATTGCTTCAAGCAGTTTCCAACTATAGGAATAAGCAGGTCAACAAGTCCACGGAGCGGTGAATCATCCGAGAGACCAAGAGCATTTAAAATGTTATCCACAATGTCCCTAAATTTAATCTTACCTCCCTTGGACGGGTTATTTTTCTTAAAATTGCCGAGAGGACATAATATTTGGTTTTGGAAACGTCTTACGGCAGGGTGGTATAGCTACAGCTACCTCCAATTTTTGCAAGCTTTTGAGAGTAGGTTTTGTTTCCGGCGAGGAACTAGTGGGCTTCCTTTTAACGGGGGCGTGTACCTCCGGAAATCAATGTACTCTTTTTTTGCACGGTTTGTTTTCAGCGATAACTCCAGAACGGAACAACTTATCGACCTAATTCGAATCACATTTTACGTTTTGGGCAAAAAGTAATCATATGGCAGTTTTTCAAAAAATTCACAATTCTTGGTGTAAATACTCAAAATTTTAAAAACTGTATTTTGACCATTGCATGGAAAGGTAACACATGCAAACAACATCGAAGCTATTTAAAATGTTTATGCATGTGTTAACGCATGATGGTTTATTTTCCTCCACAAGATGTTCCTTCTCCTTGCACTCCTTTGATCTAAATGGCGCTGTAGTGTGCGTGCGTTAAACGCCACTAAGCCTAATTTAATTGTGAGATAAATCGAGTTATGCGTGTCGTCCGAATCTCAGGGATACTCTCGAGTCCCTTCGAAACTTAAAGATGATTACGGCAAGGTGAAGGATTGTCGTGTTTGCTATTTAACCTTGCGGCCAACTTTTTGGCTTCGTCAACGACGTTGACATCGCAGCACGCAACTTTGAGACTATGGCGGAAACATACATCAGAATTAAGGATGAAGCAAGTAGGATTGGGCTTGTCATTAATTCGTCAAAGACAAAACACATGAGGGGAAGATGCTAACGAGATAAATGTGAGCCACCCATTACGAGTTCAGATCGACGATGATGAAATCGAAGCGGTAGAGGAATTTGTGAAACTGGGCTCTTTGATGACAGTTAATAAAGACACCAGCAGAGAAAAAAAAATAGAACAAATTTCGCCGAAGTTTAAACTAAAAACTACATAGTTGACAATCTACAAGATCTTGATTAGCCCGATTGTCGCACAATTCTAGTGGAGGACCACTAGTCTGGTGTCTTTGAACGGAAGGTGCTGCCTACGATCCACGGTGGAGTGCAGATGGAAGACGCATCGTGGAGGAGCCGAATAAACCATTAATTGCATCAGTTGCTGGTAGAACCTCCCATTGTTCACACCGCTAAAATCGGTCGACTACAATGGATTGGGCATGTCGTAAGCATGTCTGGCTACAGCCCAAGAAGAAGAGGTGCGCAACGATCAAGGTTGATTGATCAAGCAGAAGGGCCTTCGGATCCTTCGCAGACTGCGAGGATGGCGTAGTATAGCCATGGATTAAATGGAATGGAGACAACTTCTGTGTACAGCAGCGGCACCTGGCGTTAGCCTGATTGGTGAGGTAAGTATGTAAGTGTTTATTTGTGAGCAAAAGTATATGGTAAGACTATGTCATATTATATTAACAGCCAGAGATTACTTAGATGATCTGACTATGGTCACTCACGGGTTGATAGAGTATTTCTATTGAGTAAGTGAAGCGACAAATATTTTTCGAAAACGAAAAAAAAAATGCGCAAAACTAAACTAGGAGCATGTTTACGGCACATTAAGATATAATAACTAAAAAAGGCCTGTGATACACCTACTTCTACTGTAAGCATTAAACACGTAATTGTTAGCATTATGTTTTATTTTCTAAAACTTAAACTTTTCTTTTTGATATATTCGTCTCTTGTTGTCTTCATTCTTTTTTTTTTTACTGATGCTCCTTGTTTTTTGTGGGCTCCAGGTCCTCTTTTCTCCAAACTGCAGTTGAATCTTTTCATTATTATATTTTTTTCAAAAAACTTGTCTTCTTTCTCAAGCATATTTTTTTGCTTAGTGGCGGATTATCAAATCTGTTTTCCCATATGTTTTTTTTTTGTTTTGTTTTTGCCATCTTTTGATGATTGCCATGTCTTTTAATTTTTTTATCAATCCGCATCTTTTTGTAGTGGCTATTTTGTTTCCAGTGGACCTTTTTTGTTGTGGCATTGTATGTCTTTATTTCCTCTTTTGTGTTTGACGTTTTGAACGGATTCAAAAAACATTATTTTTAAACAATGGCGACCTTTTTCTTCTGTTCATATGACAATGGCTCTGTTTTTTGTGTGTGGGAATTATCGAACACTCTTGCTAGGGAATGCAATTTAATTGTTTTAAAGCATCCGAATTCGAAGGTGTAGAAGATATTTGAAGACAAATAATGTTTTTTGAAAAGATAATGAAATATAATAATAATAATCTGTAAATATTAGACAGAACAATGTTGTTATTGGGCCACATAAAGAGAAGTATTTTATTTAAGAAATGTAAACTTATAAGGCAGAATAAATTAAACGGGTTAGTGGTGTACGGCAAACACAAAAAAATAAGAAACTTGTTAATGACTTCATGATTTGATGTTGAATGATCAGAATTTAGGATGGAAACATGACTTACATAGGTCTACATCAAAAGTTTGACTCTACCGAGAAAGTTAAAAATATCATCGTAGAAGTATTATTTTTACAATGTTTTGAGTGTAGAAAAACGAAGTTCGAAAAAATATTTTTTGCATAAAGAACTACGCACACTATGCCGGGTCTGATGTAAAGCAGAACTCATTTTATAACTGACTGAGGACCATAGCCCACTCTAGAGGACTATAGCTTCCTCTAATAAAGAAAATTAATTCCATGTTCCCCCGAAGGTTCCTTCTGGCTCAAGTCATTTTAGAAATCCTTTTTGCTTTTTGTTTTCACACTACGCCGAATCACAAAAGGCCGAAGTACATAAAAGGCCGAATCACGAAAGGCCGAAAAAAAATCGGCAGAGCAACCGAGTGGACCGGAGCAAGCGCGCGCTTGCTCCGGTCCACTCGGTCGCTCAGCCGATTTTTTTCGCCCTTTCCTCGTTGAGCACAATTTTAAAGTCAGTTATTGCAATCTATTTTTACAACATTTTAGTTATTTCATTTAGTCTACAAGCAATTTAGATTTTTCATGCCTGATCTAATTAAAACGAGAATTCCGTGCGTTTATATTAGAATTTTGCGGAATTAATAAACTTATACTATAACTGTATAACTGGAAATAAATAATTAATGCTAACTGTGGTTTTTCCCTTATAGGGTTTCCCCCAATTTAATGGCAGACTGAAGATTTAAATAATGTTCACTTTTCTGTGGTTTCGGCCTTTTTATGTTAAATTTTAAAAATTTCGGCCTTTTGGGATTCGGCCTTATTTGAGTTTCGGCCTTTTGTGGTAGCTACATACATTTTCGGCCTTTTGTGTTTCTGCCTTTTGTGATTCGGCTCCCACGCATTCACCTATAATTTCGTTAAGATCGAACCGTTTTTTCCATACAAATAGAAACTTTTTTGTATGACAAATACTGTTTGACTGACAACGCGAATAAGTGTGATTAGACTGCGATGTTAAGATTCTAAGACAATTTATCCTTTTTCCAGGCAATAACTTGTAATAATATGATTAACCAATTTGATAGCTACCTAGAAAATTCGTCAAGATTAACGGTGATTCTTAAGCCTTAAAAATAGAATGACTGTACATTTTTCGTTTGCGATCTTTTATATACTGTGAAAGTAAAATAACTAGGAAATCTAAATAAGGGAAATGACTCGAATACTGGCCTAAGAATCGTTAACTGGGAGATGAACCAGCCTGAGGCTGATTATCTTAATAATCAAGAAAAAAAAATGTTGAGTCTATTTTTCATAGACGTAAAAATAATTATATTTTGTTGCAAATAAAAAAGAGAAATGACAAATTTCGTGTAACTGGTATTCGTCTGATGGGTAATTCATTCTACTCGGGAACAAAAGATGAAGTCTCGAGTACTTTTTCAAACAGACGTATCTGATGTTGCAAACTCTCAGCACCCTCACGGAAAGTAGCATCAGTTAGGGAAATGTTATTTCTTGTATCGATGACCCTAGTTTTCATGAAAGTGCTAAGGGTTTTAAGATTTTGACGTTTTGAGGCATATATTCTCCTCTTTGTTAACAAAATCAGATACCTCTGTTTGAAAAAGTACCCGAGAAGTGACAAATGGATTGATTTCTTTATGTTGTTGGCGAAGGTACGGAAAAAATAACTCGTGTGTTTATCTTTTGTTTTGTAGTAGGATGATATTAATAACAAAGCAAACCCGAGTATTAAATGAACAATGTGGACTGACCCATATTTCAACAATGTTCTCCGATTTTTTGCGCCTACTGTTTTCATACCCCTATAATATCTGTTCAAAATATTAGCTTATTAGCCTATAACACGATAGAAACCTGGCATAACGGAGTTTTGTTAAGAAAAAGCTTTTTGGATAGTTTTCAACTCTACCTACTAATCTAAGGATTTGTGAGTATGAAATTTATATTTCATAACAACCAACCAGGTCGCACAGAGAATGAGGTAATAACAGTAATGGAGAGTTAAGGATATCGCCATTGACTCGACAATCTTTATCATATTGTGTTCAATATACGACACGCCTTTGTTGCAAATTAAAATTCTCCTGTTCAGAATCATTTCTATGTTATTGCGCGTTGGTTGAAAATACATTCACTAACAGAAATTATTGGGATATGCAGAAACTACACGGCCCAAGTTTTACTCAATGTTCAGCCCTTTTTCGACTCATATTCGTCAAAAGTGGAGTCACTCAAATTTAAGTAAATCTAACTGGGCTTGACTACCAAAGAAGTTGGGAGCTTTGAATCATTTCGGTCTATTCTGCGAGTCGAAGCGAGCTCTTACTTACGAGCTGGCAATTGGTGAATCGAGTAGGTTAATTACCGTATACAAATCAAATGGACAATCACCTCACTCGATAAGACAAGCGTTCTTACCTCATTCGATTCGCTGATAAGGCCCAATTATCTACTGAACAGTGAACCGGTACCGAAAAGGTATCACTGAGTGATTCCATACATGTTTTTTTTTTACGTTGTGATCGACAATGGTTTCATGGGTAGGAAGATGATAGAATTTAAGGCGTGTTTTGCGGTTTATAGAAAAAAAGATATTGCGTACAATTAGTAGCCCACCGATAGAACGAAGTACCGTGCTCATGTACGAACGGCAAAGGAGAAATTGAAATGAATTTCGTCTACTTACCTAGTTGCCACTGGTGTTATTCCAGTGTTACTTCTTCAGGGATAATCCTAGATGCTAGAAGAAATGAAACGTGAACGCGTTTTCGGCTTATAGCGAATATCGGATGGCATAGCCCGCTCCTAGTATGGCGCGTAATAGGTAGCCCTTCCTCGGTATCCACGACTGTTATGTGTGTTTGTGACGGTTGATAGCGAAGCAGATAAAAAATCAAATAGAAAACAAAAACGGAAAATAATTTATTTTCAACAAGATATGGCTTCGATTCTATTCATTATATCTATCAGTTTGATAAGGTACGTACGCAGGCCTTCGTGTTCCTCGGTGTCCTCCATAGCAGCATGCTCTCGAAACTCTAGCACCTCGTCCTCGAACAGTGCCACGAGGAAAGCGATTGGTGGTACACATTCCCGGTCGATTTGTACGTTTCGGATTAACTTTGATTTGACGTCCACGAAAAAGGGTTTCATTCATTGCTAGTGCCGTTTCGACAAATTCTTTCGAGCCAAACTCTATGTAGGCGAAGCCCTTCGGGTGTCCATCGGCTTTATTGCAAAGAATGGTAACCCTATTGATGGTGCCACAACCATGAAAGTGAGCTTCTAGTTCTTCGGCCGTTGCGCCGTAGTCAACATTTCCCACATATATAGAACGATTGTCTATTTCTGCTTTTTCCTCGGCCGTAAGTATTGGGGTAACACCTGTAGGTGAACCCATGGTCATTTGTTTAGTAACTTCCGTTTGTAGTTGTTTCAGTTTTTCTGCTTCCTCTTCCATTTCTTTAACACGAGCTTTTATTGCCTCTAGTTCGGGATCGATTTGCATTTCGGCTCCCTTCAAATAATCATCCTGCAAATGTTTGCTCATGGTTATCGAATCATAGCTAAATTGTGATTAAAAGTTACCTCAATTATCAACTCCGAATCATCATCATTGGATCCTAAACCGCCCAGGTTTGAGTCGTTCAATAGACTTTCATCAGCCATTATTTTATTTTATTTTCTAACAAAGCAATAAAACAAAAAAAACAACACTCACGTTAATGATTGTTGTGATATGATTTGGATCTACCGGTGTCGATAATCAACGATCAGCAAAGCAAGAGCGGCATCACTTTTAATGACGATGACGAGCGACATCGAAGCAGTAATGGCCGCTGACTATAAATTTGATCGAACTTCAACAGCGAATTTCAAAATCATTTTACGCAGGAGAAAACGGATGCTTCACCAACCTTTTATAAAATTGAAATTAAACTGAGGCCTAACAACGGTTTTACACTTATTTGAAGCTAAACTGGTATCTGTTCGCAACAATAATAGAATTTTTAATCACAGTGACCACGAGCGCAACCTTTTCACGATTATTTGCAAGCTCTGAATTTCATCGAACATCGAATGTGCAAGCAAACCTAGGGCGTCGCATCAGGCTAACGTGATGCTCCGTGACGTATCCGGTGTTATAGATTTCAAAAGGTATGCGTTATTCGTACTCGGTGCGTCAAGCGTAGAGTTTTTGGCATATATTGTTACTGGAAGGAGGTGTATAGTGAAAATCTAATACCCCGTTCCCACTACAATCTATATTACGTAATATAGAGTATCTTGATATCAAATGCCATGCACGTTATTTCCAGCGAAAACTAGATATATAGATGCTGATATCAAGATACTATATAACACGTAATATAGGTTGTAGTGTGAACAGGGTGTAATAATCTATTCTATAACCAGGGGGGAAATCACTCGGCCACCATTTTAAATTTAATGTCTGTATAAAACGTCAAAAAAGTCCTATCATGACAACAAAAAAGTAATATGCATCCACGTTATTGATGCTAACGTATTAAAAACTGCTGTAATGAAGGAAATACGATGCACAATAACATCCACTGATGCTCTTCAAATTACATCAGAACCAAATTATTAGTTGGATGAATGTTAGAATCACACATCAAAAACATAAATATTACACGAAAACCAATGCACATAAATGACGCCGCAAACAATGTTAAATATTACATGATTTTGATGTGCTTTATCGCACTTAGTTCTTATGTAAAATTAAATCTCGCAACACTATCACTATTCATTTTTCTTGCGATTCCCGCATATAGGCTAGTATCAACAATCAATATGCAACTAGCGATTTGAAATTGGTTCACTGTTGTAGAACCCCTCGGTCCGAAGTACACCTTGAAGCCAGCACCTAACTATACATATTTGCGCCTTTGTTTCGATTTGCTGTGTTATTTTGACAGAATATTTGAGAGTGTGTTAGTGTGAGTTCATTATTAGGGGTGCATTGTTAAGCTTGGGACCGAGCTTGGGACCGATGTGCTAGTACTGACTGAGCCAAGAAAAAAATCGTATTTGTTCCGGACCTACTGGTCTTAGAGTTAGTCTATGCTAGTATGCAGCTCAAAGGTAATGTGCATTAGGATAGGACAAGTAATGGTCAAGAAATACTTTTACAGTCGAAATTCCTTACATAATATGCAGCTGAAAAGGAGGGCAAGCTTCGTAACGTTAGGAACGCCTGCCCATGTAATCTAAATGGGGCTGTCACTTTTCCTTGCGGAATAATATTCGGTTCGATTATTCCGCAAGGAAAACTGACATTCCACTCATACTACGCAGTTGTCAAAATTGAAAACCCAGTAAAATTTTACCGACTTCGGTAATAATAACTCTGCGTGTACCAACTTTTTGGCATAGAGTACAGCAAAAATTTTGTTCGTGAAGATTGCCATTTTTTATGGTAACTGAACTGAACCGCCTATTCAGCATATTGTTATTTGGCCTTTTACCATCTGACATATTGTTAAAACTATATAAGAGATTGTTAATTTATAGTTGTCAACTATAAGGGTAAATGTCGTAACAATAACGAAAACGGTCGTCAACAATAAGAGAAATGCTCGGGGAAATGGTCCAGGAATGGTTTGTGATTATGCGAGTTCATACGCGTGTTGTGTTTTTTTTCCAATCATCAAAGGTTTTCAAAGGGTAAGATTTTTAATATTTATTATCATATATCATCCTACATTCATTTATATTGTTTAATTACAAGCATAAACTCGAAAGCAGCTGTTGTCCGGATTATTGAAGCGCCATTGATGTTCGGTTACCTCCCGCTGGACCTCTGGTATTTTTTTTGATAACATAAAAAATAATTTTCATTCAAATAATAGACAAATGCAAATTGAAAAAAGAAGAAGACACCGAGTGGTGATAAATCTGACAGCTCCCATGTTAACGTATAGGGTGAACATTTTAAAATGCTTCTAAAAATTCAAAAGAAATTTTAATTAAGAGTGGTTTGTTGTATATTTGATGAAACATCCAAAACTGTACAATAGGAGCATTTATTTTATTTTATTTGTATTTCGCTGAAAATATCTTTACTGAGTAATTTTTTATGGTTAATTTAACAAACAAACAACTTTTTTTAATTAAATTTTTTTTTTTTTTTTTTTAAAATTTTTTAAATTTTTTCCTAAAACCCCCAAAAAACCTGGGGGAAAAAGAGGGTGTGTAAAAAAAAATAGGGAAAAAATATTTGTTGTTTTTTTTATAAATAGTAAGTTTAGTTTAACGAGGGGGCGGACATTTTTTCCCCCCCTGGGTTCTTTTTTTTTTTTTTTTGTGGAGTCGAAAAAAACACAACCATGGGGCGGGGGGGGGGGCGCCCGGCCTGGGGGGGTGGGGGGGGGGGGGGGGGGGGGGGGGGGGGGGGGGGGGGGGGGGGGGGGGGGCGGCCGCCGGCGCCGCCGGCCTTATAGTACGTTCACACTATGGCCTATATTACGTGATATAGTGCGATTCATGATATAGCAGATATATCATGTTCTATATTACGTGATATCCCATACATTTGATCTGTCAATCTATATTAAGTTCAGTACTTGATATAGATCATATCATCTCATTTACTTGATATAATTCTAAAAAGCAGAGGTTGGCAACTCAGCTGCGATAGAGCTGGCCGATACATTTCAATCTCAAATGTCACTTTCCCTTTGGAGTTGAATCCAAACAAAACACATTTTTTTAATTTGAATAATTCCACCGTCGTGTTATAAAGGAAGTTTAAAATCATTTTGTGCATGCATGTTCGTCGAATGAAACAAACTGAAACGAAAATATTATTCGCCATCCATATTGCAGATTTTGCACCCAATTAGACCATCGACAGAAATTTTCAGTCAGAACAAAATAGGTTAACACCATAATCATCATACATTGATTCATTTTATAGGTACAATTTTCTTTAGCGGGTACGTTTTTCGGGGTGCAGTATCGGATAATCGGTTGGTAAATGAAATGTAAACAATTTTTTTATCGAAAAAATATATCTTCGCGATAGTCTAAAAACCAACCCAGAAGGTAAAATTCAACCAACTTATTCCTAGCCCATGTCGGTTTTGATTTTCATCGACTAATTTACATCAAGGCAAGAATCAAGCAGATATTTCTATACTATCAACGTTGCACTTAATTTTCCTAATTGAAATAATCGGAAATCAGGGGACGAAGCTTCTGGTTATTAAAAATGTGTTAAGTTTTGATCTCAATGAAACCCATCGTATTAAAACGAATTAGAGGAATAAATGGTTCGTTTAAACTCTATTTCATCAAGATCAGATCTTTTTGTCTAAAACATGGAATAAAGATAAGTTTACTTTTTTTCTGTTTTCTTCATCGTCATATTTACAAACGTCAAACTTTATCAAGTCAGTGTAGTGTGAACACCTCCACTTGATATCGATATCAACTTGCTATATCACGTAATATAGTACGTAGTGTGAACGTACTATTATCTTTCAATATTACAATCGAAAATTTATGCTTATTGGCAACCATGGACCTTTTTGACGTTTAATACACGCACACTTATGCATCATCTAGAACACATCAGTGCAAGCGAGAGGGAGAGAAAACATTGAGAAAACAAACAATCGATTCGAGTAAGTGTTACCAGAAATTAATTTATCTTTCATGTGGTTGTGTTTTTGAGGGTGTTAATACATGGTGGCCGAGTGACTTACCCGCTGGCTTTTGTTTAAGTTTCCGCTTTAAACCTCTTCTTTATCATTGAATAATATCCGAAAATTTCATTTACACTATCATTTTTATTATGATTTCAGTTGAAAATCGAATTTATCGACTAGCGACAATCGGTTTTTGTCTCGTTTTGTGTAGTTAGTGTGGTGGGGGGGGGGGTGGGGGGGGGGGCGGGTGCGGTGGTTAACAGTAGTTATATAAGGAGTGGAATAAACAGAGAGAGTGAAAAATCGTTGGCGCGTGTTGAAAATAAGTTTATATTAATGTTATCGGGGGGGGAGGGGGGGGTCATTAACCGATGTATATTTGTGGCGGTGGGGGGGGGGGGGGGGGGGGGGGGGGAAAAAGAAATATTTAAATCACTGCAATGCATAAAAAGTATGTATTGAATCTATATATTTTATGCATTGCAATACATTTAAGATAATTATTATTTATCGTGCATATTGCGTTATCGGCGTTAAATGCTGAAAGGCATATTATGTATTCCTTTCTACGCTTTATTCCTTTGATATCACTGCAATGCATAAAAAGTATGCATTGAATCAATATATTTTATGCATTGCAATACATTCTAGATAATCATTATTTTCCGCGCATATTGCGTTACCGGCGTTATATACTTTAGAAGCTCAAGACAGCTTATCTATTTGTGAATAAAAACGGAAGGATTGGTGATATTAGGAAAATTTTACTGCAAACAAAGGCCCTTAACCAAGTGCACGTGAAAAGGCTGTGCGAATCCAAACTAGCTTCGGAATGCGGTTCGCGGAAGTAGACGAATTATGTTCTTAATGTACAATTTTGAACACACAGATTCAAATTTTTTGCATCATTTTGTCGCGCTAACAATTGCTAACTATGCGACTCATACATTACTGGGATACTGGGGTCTATCAAAATGGATAGTTGTTTCACATAATACTATTGATACAATTCCCGAGTACTTCTTCAAACAGACGTATCTGATTTTGCAAACAAAGAGGGGACGTAAGATTCAAACGTAAATTTCTAAAACTTTCAGCGCCCTCACGGAAAGTAGCATCACCATCATGTTAGGAAAATGTTATTCCTTGTGTTGGTGACCCTAGTCTGCATGAAAGTGCTAAGGGTTTCAAGAATTTATCGTTAGAATCTTACTTCCTCTTTTTGTTTACAAAATCAGGTACGTCTGTTTGAAAAAGTACACGAGATTTGTATTTTTGTGCTCCCTAATCAGTTGTTTGTCATTTTACAATTTACAATGCTGATTTTCATATATTTTATTATTTTATTGATATATGCATTGGAATGCATATATTTATATATTTATGCATTGCAATGCATAAATTTGATTTATGCATTGAAATGCATATATTTATACAAATATGCATTGCAATGCATATATTTAAAGTATGCATTGGAATGCATACATTTGATAAATACATTGGAATGCATATATTTGATTTATTCTTATCAATGCATAAACCTGGTTTATTCATTCCAATGACTGGATAGATCGAATATGGTTTTAGCATAGAACTTATGCTATTTAGTATATTTGTTTTTCTCCGTGTACGTCGCGATTACTCATGTTGTCTCGATGAGTTACGTTGTCTCGACCAAATTTAATTGGTAAGTAGTGGGTTTTTTTTTTGTGCCCATCGAGGCAACCTTACATTTCACAACCAATGGGATGGCTTTTGTGGATTTGATTCTGTGTTATATTCGGGGGGGGTGGGATTTTATTTCAGGGTGGGGTTTTTTTTGGTTTGGTTTTTGTGGGGTGGGTGGGTGGTTAGAAGAGAAAAAAAATTTTAGTGATGTTGATGAAGAAATAAAATAATTACAGAAAAAAGAGCAGGCAAGTAGATGGATTAAGATTCACAAGCTGAAACAAGATTTTTCAAAGATTGATTCGCTAGCGTGAGATTTTTCGATCATCTTGAATCTGGATTTAAATGTGTCGCACCCCCAGAATATTCAGCAACTTTTTTGCTTTGCAGGATAGTATAGTTACTCACGTAACCACAAGCATTATATTATTGCACTTATTCAACCCAAAATCAACATTATTAATGTGAGATCGCATTTATTCGACATCATTAATGCGGGATCGCAATATTTCTACAGTTTTCAAGTAAAGAAGCGTTCGATTAGCTTTAAGAATGTATTGATGCAGTACCAATCTCGTTACCAATGCAATAATGCTACTTTAGCAATTTCTTATCGCATAACAAAAGATAAAGCATTAGTTCGATCTTAGTGGGGCCCTTTTCAGCTTTAATTCAACCTCAATGATGCACTAGACGTAATGCATATGCCCTATATATGCATACTATTATAGCCTCGTGGTTACTTGGGTAATAAGCAGAAATTTTCGATTGTAATATTGACAGATAAGTTGAAACACAGAAACACCTTCCGATACACTGAAACAAAAACACAACTTGGCAGAGTGACTGACCCCCTGATGTAATCTTAAGCTTACGGACTACATGTTCGCTAAACTAGTAGAACATATATGCTCATTTCAACAATCTCTCTATACGAATTTTCAACTACAAATCCATAAAAGCCAAGGTTTAGGCAACAGTGTACCTGTCAAGTATATTTAACACCCATAGGTAAGTCGCTTAGAACAGTGTGCCATCCACGATGTCTTACACACTAGACGAATATGTTTCATAACTGCGTCACTTCGATTTTCAATCCATACCACATGTGTGGCACACTGAGGCACACTTTTGACAGTTGAGCTAATAGAAATAAGAAACCAGCAACCTTGTCAATATTACGGAGAAAAAAGATTGGTAAACGCAAACATATTCCTGTTCCATTTAACCGGAATTTTACGTTGAATTGAGCACAAACATCATATTAGTTTGAAATCACTACCTACGGTGGTTGAAACAAACTAAAATTTTGAGTAATTGTTTCGGGAGCAGTTAAGTTCAACTGATATTCGTTTGAATTTACCATTATGTTCTACCAACGCCTATGGTTTGTTGATTTGAACTGAATTGCTGTTTGAAACAAACAAAATTTTTTGAAACAACAAATATTTCCGTTTACAATCACCTACGTTTTTCTATAATTTCAGAAATAAATATTCGAGTAAAATGCTAACAAACATGAGAAAAGTGCACATTTACATATATATACTTCTCTCAGAGAAATCTGAAAATGTTAATGCTAGCCTTTCTACTGTTTTCAGGTTTGTTTGTGTAAAATTTTGTTTATTGCAACATTTTTCAAATTAACACAAAAGCAAGTCTGGATGATTGGGCTCGCCTTGTGACCGTTCGAATTTTCTATCACCTTAATGGGAGTGATAATCGAGAGTATTCCGTCGGATGAAATCGATGACTTGATTTGGCTGATGTCGTGGCCGGCCGGGATTATGTATAACGGCACTTGAACCATAGACTAACTCTAAGACCAGTAGGTCCCGAACAAATACGATATTTTTCTTGGCTCAGTCAGTACTAGCACATCGGTCCCAAGCTCGGTCCCAAGCTCAATGATTCGCCCCTAACAACGTAGCTCACACCAACACATTCTCAAATGTTGTGTCAAAATAACATAGTGAATCAATACAACAACCAAGATACTAGTACCGGAAGGTACCGAAAAGCGCAAGAATTATTGCAAGGTGCAGACTGCAAGGTATACTTCGGACCTAGGGGTTCTACAACAGTGAACCAATTTCAAATCGCTAGTTGCACATTGATTGTTGCTTGAACTGTCATGCTCATGCATGGAGTCATGCTCAATATGTTTCTTCCTGTTTTCCTTCGATGATTGAACTATTGTGCGAAGCTGTAACCAATATTTCGTTAGGTGAGAACTGTTTTACGTCTAAGTTTATTTGGAATTTGTCCTTACCGTTACTATTCGTCGATCCTGCAATGCTCGAATCATGCCATGGTTGGTTGTAGTTGTCGGATTGGATGTTGAATAGAAGAGCGTGCAACCAACAATCAATATGCAACTAGCGATTTGAAATTGGTTCACTGTTGTAGAACCCCTCGGTCCGAAGTACACCTTGAAGCCAGCACCTAACTATACATATTTGCGCCTTTGTTTTGATTTGCTGTGTTATTTTGACAGAATATTTGAGAGTGTGTTAGTGTGAGTTCATTATTAGGGGTGCATTGTTAAGCTTGGGACCGAGCTTGGGACCGATGTGCTAGTACTGACTGAGCCAAGAAAAAAATCGTATTTGTTCCGGACCTACTGGTCTTAGAGTTAGTCTATGGTGCAACTGCTGCCGTCGACATGACCGCAATCAGTTCGTCCGAGCTGATACCGCTTTCAAAGTGCTGGTCAATAATCAGAGACGAACGGATGGGAGCATCCCACATATCGTCCTCTTAGTTGCGGAACATCATCGGAACGATCGATATTTTCACTGAAGTATTTTTTGAGTCACTGACGAATAAAACTCGACACAACGGTTATTTGGTTTGTTAAATTGCATTTCACGCTTTTCACGATAACGCCTCGTTTGGGTGTTGTCGACTAACAGCGTCAGAACATGCAGCGGTACTGGATCGATAACGTTAATGTAAGGTCCGGCACATCAGGCAGTTTACTTGTGTTGGAAGCAAAAATATAGCAAACATTGCTGGGCAAGCGAATGACGACGTCAAACTACCACAACACTCAATATATTCCCGCATAACGAAAAACAATTTGCTATATAGTCAAAACTATATTTCGAATGTAAGATATATTATCACATTTTATGTTATTGTTATCGAATAGTTGCATCTCATTTTCATCATACCACCTCTACATTAACACATATTGTTAATGTATGCCATATTGTCATTGAAAGGTTTTTATACTGTCTGCACTTGTGAAAATTGCCATTTTTTTATGGTAACCTAACTTAACCGCCTATTCAGCATATTGTTATTTGGCCTTTTACCATCTAACATATTGTTAAAACTTTCTCCTAGTGTACGCTTCCCTTATCACAGTTCCTCCATTGACTATGATCTCTCCATGAAACAGGCTATTCAACGAGTTCTAGATCAACTTCGACTTATTTTAATTCCCCATATTTCACTGATGGGTCGCGCATTGATGGATCCACTGGTTTCGGTGTTTATAGTGAATACTCATCTGCCTTCCGGAAACATCAGGAACCTTGTTCTGTATATGTTGCTGAGCTGGCAGCAATCAATTTTGCATTGGGGATAATTTCCGACATGCCCATAGACCATTATTTCATCTTCTTGGATAGTCTCAGTTCTATTGAGGCCCTCCGGTCGATGAAAACAGTGAGGCACTCATCTTACTTTCTTTCAAAAATAAGGGAGCAGTCGTGTGCGTTGGTCGAAAGATCATTTAGAATAACCTTTGCATGGGTCCCCTCACATTGCTCAATTCCAGGCAATGAGAAGGCGGACTCTCTAGCAAAGGTGGGCGCAAAAAAAGGCGAGATTTTTGAAAGAAGAACTTCACATGATGAATTTTTTCCATTAGTACGTCAGAGTTCTCTTCAAAGTTAGCAAAACGATTGGACAAGTAATTCTCTTGGGCGGTGGTTACATTCCATTATTCCTAATGTTTCGTCGAGATCGTGGTTCAAAGGTCTGGATGTAAGTCGTGGTTTCATTCGTGTGATGTCAAGACTTATGTCCAACCACTACTCGCTAGATGCACATCTCTACAGAATTAACCTCGTCGATAGCAACATGTGTAGGTGCGGAACCGGTTATGATGACATCGATCACGCAATTTGGCATTGCCCGGGTAATGATGCCTCCTGAGCACGACCATTGGATACCCTAGTGGCCCGAGGTAGACAACCCACCCGCGAGGTAAGAGATGTTTTGGGAATGCGTGATCTCCCCTACATGCAAGCGATTTACGAATTCCTTTGTTTGTCTGACCTAAGAGTGTAATGTCATCACCTCCTCCCATCCAGTCTAGTCAATTCCTTGCTATTGTTTCCCAGTTATACTATCCTTTTGTTTCCGTACTACTTGTACCTGCCCAGCAAGCAGTGGTCACCCATCTGCGGCTTAGTTCCTGAAAGGGACTACAGGGACCGTGGATTTGGTAGATGTTGCAACCATGAGCAGCAAATAATATCTTCAATAAGTTACCTGCGATAATGTGACCCATTAACCTCGAGCTAGCCACGAGTAATTGGCACCCCATTTTAATAAAATTGATAAATTATACATTGTAAATAATAACATTGAATATCGGCTCCGTAAAGTGTTACGCACGCCTGAGCCTAACAAATAAACGAACTGATTAAAAAAAAAATATTGTTAAAACTATATAGGAGATTGTTAGTTTATAGTTGTCAACTATAAGGGTAAATGTCGTAAGAATAACGGAAACGGTCGTCAGCAATAAGAGAAATGGTCCAGGAATGGTTTGTGATTATGCGGGTTGTGAACTGATAGTTTAACATCACCATAAACAGCTGTACCGTCAAAACGATTAACATTGTGAGAAAACGCGTTGCGTGAATTTGGCAGTTTTCTTGGTTTTACCATAGGTTTTCAGTCAAATTTACGTCCTCAAAACGAAAACGTATTTATTATTGGCAAGCCTTAAGGCCCTAATGCAATGGAAGGAAACGGTAAGTTTTGTCGCAAATGATGTCGATACCCAAGTAACCACGAGGCTATAATAGCATGCATATGCCAAGGGGTGGATCGCTCAGTACACTTTTCTGCTGTGCTGTTTTTTTAGTGTGTCTACAAGCGTTGCAATGCTCTGGGTGTTCCCATAAGGTGCAGATTTGTTGACAGTTAAAATTTTTATTGTTTGCTGTGCCTAGCAAACAGTTGGCAAGGTTGCTAGTTTCTTATTTCTAATAGCTCAAGTATAAAAACTGTTCCACAGTGTGCCACACATGTGGTATGGATTGAAAATCGAGTTCGACAGTTATGTAACATATTCGTCTAGTGTGTTAGACACCAGGGCTGGCACATTGTTTTAAGCGACTTATCCTTGGCATATGCATTACGTCTAGTGCATCATTGCAGTTAGATTAAAGCTGAAAAGGGTCCCACTAAGATCGAACAAATGCTTTATCTTTTGTTATGCCATTAGACATGGCTAGAGTAGCATTATTGCATTGGTAATGCATCTTAAAGCTAATCTAATGCTTCATTACTTGACAACTGCTGAATTGATGCGATCCCGCATTAATGATGTTGATTTTGGGTTGAATAAGTGCAATAATATAATGCTTTTGGTTACTTGGGTATGTCAAATTGGAATCAACTTGGATCGAATCAGTTTTCTATCCGGCAAGTAGGTATAGTCAGATTGGGCTCCTCCGGTGCCATTGCCGTTCCGCTTCCGTTATCACTGCGTTCGAGCCTTTAAGAACTGGAAACCCCTACCCAAGTAACCACAAGCATTATATTATTTCACTTATTAAACCCAATATCAACATCGGTAATGCAGGATCGCATCAATTCAAACGGTTGTCAAGTAATGAAGCGTTAGATTAGCTTAAGAATGTAGTGATGCATTACCAATGCAATAATGCTACTTTAGCAATGTCTTATGGCATTACAAAAGATATAGCATTAGTTCGATCTTAGTGGGGCCCTTTTCAGCTTTCATCTAACTTCAATGATGCACTAGACGTAAAACATATGCCCTATACATGCATGCTATTACAGCCTCGTGGTTACTTGGGTATTTAGATAATTGCTTTACCCATATTTGGGCTTGCCACCATCGAAGATCGAACGATCAAACTATCAATCTTGGTAAAAAAAAATACCAAAAATGATTTATAATTCAACCAGAAAATAAGGGTTTTCTTATTATACTGTTAATGGGTAAACCAGGTAAACTGAACCACACTGTACATAATTTATTTAACCCAAATTTGGGTGAAAAACAATCGTGAATCGTGAAAAACAAAATGAATTACAATTATACATAAAAAAAAAAATATAATTTTAAGGGGGGGGCGTAGAGGAGAAAAAAAAAAGTTATGTGCGGGAAAAAAAATAGACTAGAGGGGGGGGCGAAAAAATATGTTTTTTTTTGGGGGGGGTAGGGGGGGCGCGGCCGTCCCCCACCCACCACAATTTTATACACGGAAGAAAAAAAGTACCCATTTGAGCAGTTGCGTGTGGGAAGCCAATTTTGGGTATAGTTATGTTAACCGACCCGTTGTGTATAAATAACTTACTTTTGGGTGAAATTCTACCCAAAAGTAAGTTCTTTGTACCCAACGGGTCGGTTAACATAACTATACCCAAAATTGGCTTCCCACACGCAACTGCTCAAATGGGTACTTTGTTTCTTCTGTGTATAGTGAATCAATACAACAACCAAGATACTAGTACCTGAAGGTTCCGAAAAGCGCAAGAATTATTGCAAGGTGCAGACTGCAAGGTATACTTCGGACCTAGGGGTTCTACAACAGTGAACCAATTTCAAATCGCTAGTTGCACATTGATTGTTGGTTTTCGGGTCAGGAAGTACCAGCACACCGGTCTCAAGCTCGGTCCCAAGCTAAATGATCATTTAGCTTGGGACCGAGCTAAAAAGCAAAACAAAACAATTTAGTAGCGTAAAGCGCAAGAATGTAATTATTACTGAGCAAGCGAACAGTGATGTCACGTCGGATAAACATTCCATATTGCGAGCATCCGGCATGACGAAGTCGTTCAAAACTGTTTCGTGTAAAAAGGTAAACATCACGACCTCTAAACATTTCCCTATTCACGAATACCAATATTCTCTTGCAGCTCACCTCTTAAACTGTTCGTTGGCAATAACCGTCATCGCGGATAGAAAGAGTGCGAGAGCCGAAACCGGGGTCGATCGGAAAAGTGACACAAAAATGGCCGAGGAAAACCAAAACATCATCTGCGCTCCGGCAGAAAGTTCCATCAAAATCAACAAATGGAAGGTCCGTGAAGGATATCCGGTGACCACTGGCAACATCATTCTGTTTTACGAATGTACAAACGGTAGTGAAAAGGACGTCAAGCGCCTGAAAGCCACCAAAGCTGGCGTCGTTAAAAAGCGCCTAGCTAAGGAAGGTGAAATTGTTGATAAAGGGTAAGTGCGCCAGATAGTGGCTTGGTTTTCGCGGCTTGTCGAATGTCTCTGTTATTGCTTGCGTATGGCGTCGTGTAATGCATAATTTGTTTTGATTTTTTTTCGATTTCGTTACATTTGTAGGAAACCGTTACTTGCATTGCAGCAATGTAGTCATACTACCGTCATTAAAGATATGTGTGCCGATTGTGGGGCAGACTTGCGTCAAGACGACCAGGCTGGTGGATCTGAAGCCTCTGTTCCAATGATCCATTCCGTACCGGAACTGAAAGTTACGGAAACGTTGGCTAAAAAACTAGGACAAGCGGACACTGAACGATTGCTGAAGGACAAAAAACTGGTTTTATTAGTTGATTTGGATCAAACATTGATCCACACTACTAATGATAACGTTCCTAACAATTTAAAGGTAATAACGATTAATTTATTGGTATAGTTTCCGTTATGTAAATGCTGGTTTTATGTTTTAAACAGGATGTGTATCATTTCCAACTTTATGGTCCAAATTCGCCTTGGTATCACACGAGACTTCGACCGGGAGCTTTGCAGTTTCTCACTACGATGCATCCTTATTATGAACTGCATATATGTACGTTTGGCGCTCGCAATTATGCTCATATGATAGCTCAATTTCTTGACCAAGACGGAAACTTGTTTTCCCATAGAATTCTCTCAAGAGATGAATGTTTCAATGCAACCAGCAAGACAGATAATTTGAAGTATTAAATCGTTTTTTTTTAATAACTTTCAAGGTCATCATAAAATGTTTTACATTGTAGGGCTCTCTTTCCTTGCGGAGATTCGATGGTATGTATTATCGATGATCGGGAAGATGTGTGGAATATGGCAGCTAACCTTATTCAAGTTAAACCCTATCACTTCTTCCAACATACCGGTGATATCAATGCACCGCCAGGAATGTCCAAACATGAACTAGATGGGAAGGGAGTCGATTTTAAAGGTAAAAAAGAACCTAAATACCGATTGAAAACATTATTAATATTCGGTAATATTTTTAGATCTCATCAGTCAATTTACAAAGGATAAAAGAGATGAAAAAAGCAATAGTCGGCCACCAACGCCAAAGATTGAAATTGAACAGGATATGGCTGATGAAGAACACCTTTCTGACGAAAAGAAAACATCCTCATCGAATAACGAGGAATCGAAAGATGAGCCCTCAGGTGAACTGGAGAAGACCAAAGGAGACGAAAATGATTCAAATGTTAACAAATCGCCAGAAAAAGATCCTTTGCCTAGTAAATCTACAAAAAAAGATAAAAATGAGCAAGATAGTGAAGAAAATCTTATCGAAATAGAAGATCCGGATGATTACTTGCTATATTTAGAGCATATACTTCTGAAAATTCATGAAACTTTCTACGAGGAATATGAAAAAACTAAAGAGGTAAATTTCAACCATGATTAGATACCCAACCATATTCTGGGTGCGCGGCGTGTGAGGCGAGACGACTCGTGGTCAATTGACAATTGTCTTTTCGGATAAGGTGAGTCTCCATGCAAAACAAATGGAGAGTCACAAAATGACAATTGCAACCTCGTAGGTTAGGAGTCGTCTCACCTCACCCCACGCAGGATAAGGCTGATCATTTTTAATAGTGTCTATAAGTAGAGTAAAGGCATGTGAAAACTGGATCGATCGATTATTTTACAATGGTTTATAACACTCCATTATACTCGAGCAGAAGATCTGTTGAAAAACTCAGATGTTGGCACTCCGCCTGTAGGCACTCTATTTTAACTTAAATTTACGAAACATATTATCTGTTCTTTTTTAAAGATATCTGACCTGAAAAGATTAATCCCGCAAGTAAAGGCCCAGGTTCTCGTCGGATTGAACCTTGTCTTTTCTGGTTTGGTCCCCAACAGTATGAAACTGGAAGGAAGTAAAGCGTATCAGGTTGCACGAAGCCTAGGCGCAAAAGTAACACAAGATTTCGAACCTGATACTACTCACCTGGTAGCAGTCACCTTCGGCACTTCTAAGGTACACAACGCTAGGAAAAATTCCAAAATCAAAATCGTTACCCCAGAATGGCTTTGGGCCTGTGCCGAGCGATGGGAACACGTGGAAGAGTTGCTTTATCCCCTAAAACAGTCTAAACCTTCCAAAATGCGGCAACCGCCACCGCACTGTCATAGCCCGGGTAAGGTTCTTAATCACATGATATGTAATTTAGGTTTTTTTAATGATCCTGATCCTTTTTAGAACACGCCGTAAACTACGGAGAAGGTAGGAAGGCCGGAGGCTCCTCAAAACTAAAGGAAGGCTCACCACAAGAACCACCCAAATTCATCGACACGCTGAACCCGTTGCTCAGCTTTTCAAATGACGATCTAGACGCCATGAATAATGATTTCGACGAGTTCTTCGAGTCCGACGATAGCAGTAGCGATGATGAGCCTGTTGACATCGAAAATCCACCGATGAACAAATCGCTACGGAAACGGAAACGTAAAGAAGAAAAGGAAAACAGGCGAAATATTTTCAAGGAGGAAGACGAGTCAAGTAAAACTCTTATTAAGTACAATGAAGAAGAAAACGACAACTCCCAAACAAACCTGAGCTCGGACGATGACGACAGCCCAAGTGCAAAGTTCAGGCGAGGATGTGGTTTACCTTCCGACCTAGACATGGGCTCGAACAGCGAGGGAAGTAACGACCCAATAGATGATGTGGACGACGGTGATTGGAATATGATGGGTGCAGCGTTAGAGAGGGAGTTTCTCGGTTTGGACGAGTAAATCACTTTCTCCGGTAGCTAGTGCTTTATTGAATTTACGTCTCCTTAAACTGTACGTCTGCTGTAGACGTTTTAGTTCATTCGAGACGGCAATTCCGGCATCTAGTGTAACTATTTCAGTGGTAGTACAAAAGTGAACAGTGACCTCACCACAAGCGCGGTTTATTCTTCTTTGTTCTCAGTTCCAGAGTTCTCTTGTTACAATGTTGTACATATATAATGAACCGGTTTCTGATGTTTAAGATTTTTTTAATTTAATTCCCTCAATCCTAGTGTACGATTGCTTCTTGTTAATCTGTAGTTTTATTCTAGATGACATTTCTAAACTTAAATTCAAACAGCGAACGGTTGATCCTTTCCGTCTTCGTGGTATTTTATGTAGGTCTCACCATGGGTAAAATCTTGGGTACCCTCTAGTCGTCCTCTCGGCGGTGCTTTCTCGTAATCGAATGCTGTTTTTGATTTGCCGAACAATCTGTTAGCTTCCTCTATATCTTCGCGATACTTTCCAACTGTGACCTTCTTTCCCGTGATTGGATCCGTCACATCTCCCAGTGGAGATACAATCTCCTCGAGGGAATGCGTTATCAAGCGGGTCATTTTTTGTGGTAGTTCTTTGATCAACACAATGTCTCCGGTTTTGCACTTTTTTGTAGGATCGTGCACAAAATAAAACTCGTCTTTCTTGAAATACTGTAAAGCAAGAAGATTTTCGTCAGTCTACATCTTTTATTATCTAAATGGGTTTGAATGATCTGCAACATAAATGCAATGCTCAGTGAAGCAGCTTTGATTTTCGTTTACATTTTTGCGACGTAGCTACACCAGAACTGCGCCATCGTACACCGAGAAAACTACGAGTGTAGCTGTCAGGTGCACCTTTTATTACAAACAAATGATGTTGAGCTTTCAATGGCTTGTGCTTGTTGACGCCGCTACACTTTCAGTGTTACATCACCAAAACAAAAACGACATTAGTTTGAATCGTTTGCACGCGACCAGCTACTCGGTTTCGAAAACAGAGGAGTTTTTCGGGGCTTCTGTTCCACATTATGCAGGTTCATAGAATGGGAAATCCAAGAAATATCAACTGGATCATGTAAACGCTTTCACTGAGCTTGCTTAAAAGCTGAACGAAGAGATTATGCAATTATAACACCGGCTGAATTACCATATTGAGGTTGGTGTCCAGTTCCATGCGACGTATGCGAATTTTCGATGCATTTTGTTTTATACAAGGCATCACTTGGCCTAGTAGCATAAATGTTCTACTAGCCATGATTAATAAATCAAGAAATAAATCGCGAAGAGAATCGAATCTGCTGAAATTATTATCAACTTATGCACTTGTAAACAACGTGACAGTTTTGACAGCACACACGGTAATTCCGAGGGAGTCATTTTGACTACACCCTACACAGAAAAAAATCTTGTAGTAAAAACTACCATTTTACACAAGGGGTCGGACTTCCTGATCATTTGATCAGATCTCCTCATTTTTTTATTCTGATCTTTGAAAAAGATTAGATGATCTGATCAAGATATAAAATCTTTTATAACAGTGTGACACAGACTGTTGTTTTATTTCAGTGTTTCAAAATATCAACATTCTTTTTTGCCCCCTGACATGAGGCTGTGCAAGCTGCTATAATTGTTTTGTCTCACTCACTCTCACAGGACGCTTGGAAACATGGCTCAAAGTAAAAGTCATTTTTTTATAGCGTGTACAGGCTCATTCTTGTTTCGATACCGTTCGTTTGAGTTCATATTATGTTCAGTACAATGTTATTGTTTCACCCGCGAGTATCAGCTTGATATGGAATCTAAACAGGAAACAATATAAACTATGTAACATTTATAAGTTTAATTGAGAGCAAGATTAGATTTTGGACATTTTGCCCGTTTTTTGCTTAAATTGGGAAAAAATGCTTCAAGACCTAGTTCCACACTTCCAGATACGCAAGATTTAAAATGAAACGATTATCGCTTTCTATTTCAGCAACTTCTCAGAAAAAAAAAAACATTGATGCTGAGCTTGGCCCAAATCATCTCAATATTTAGGATACACAAGGGTGTTTCAAAAGATACATATTCTCATTACAGTAGAAAACCGGAATAAGTCACTCCCGGCAACGAGGTTTTCTCCTGCTTTATACGTCAAACCTAACGTCGGACACAGTGCGCTGTATTGTTCATCAGATGTATTATATGTCTAACATAAATTTGAAAAATAGAACGGGAGAAAAATCCATTGCCATTGTGGCTTATTTCGGGTTTTTACTGTAATGAGAAAATTTTCCTTAAAAAACATGAAATGAAAACCGGCGATGGTTGATTAAAAACGCATGTTAGCTGGCCAAACTGGGCAGCACGCGCCCTTTTGAAATATGCGGTGCTGCTCAACCCTGAATCAGAGTGACAGCACTGCCACCTGTCATGTCATGAATAGAATAAAAACAAAATCATAAGAAGAAGATTTACCTACTTAATATATTAGAAAAACGTGCAAGAAAATAAGTTTATTAAATTAGTTGTGCTGAAGTTATTAATTACTCTTAAATCTAAATTACGTGCTAGCTTATCTATTTTCACCTAAAATAGTCCATAAAAGCTAACGAGCAAGTTTATAATAGTTGTGCCTAACCTGAATTCGGCAATCCTTTGATACTGGTAAGAGAAAGTTATAACTATGACTATCAAATGACTTCGAAACCCTTAAATAATATTTACAGCTATCGGTGAGTGTCGCTGTGGGCCTCCAATCAAGCCGCTTGCAGATTCCTAAGACCTTGCGAGAAGAACATTAGGGGAATTAAACGTAAGTGCTAGTTTCTTATGTACCTAAATGACAACAATAGAAATAACCTCATATAATAAAGAGCTATAGCTAGTAAATTGCTCTGGAGGTTAACTAATTGGAAGAATCCCCCTATCAGTCGGTTGAAGCGAACTTCGACAAGTTAATAAATTTGTTTACGTTAACGATGTCAGGTCGGAAAGGTGTTAAGATCGGTTCGGAAGGCGCGCGGTCGAAAGAAAAACAGTCAGAAGTGATTGAATTCAGTGGTGATGGAAATGAAGTGGTGGTGGTGGTGGTCACGGAAGAGGCGGAGAATCCGGTTGCAGATCCTGCAGAGCAGGGTCAAAGCTGTACGTTCTGCCAGAAGCCTGATGATGACGAGATGGTTCAATGCGACAAGTGTGATAAGTGGATACACTTTGCGTGCGTCGGGGTCACACAAGAAGTGGAGAATAAAAGCTGGAGATGTCCCAAATGTATTACTGCAACCGCGATCCAGCAGTCTTCGTCTTCTGCCGTAAATCCCTCTCCACTTGGAACATGAAGTCACGGTGAACAACGGAAGTCAGCAGCAACACAGAAACAACTCAACGCCAAGACTACTCTCGGGATCAGCAAGCTTCGTCACAATCCTCTCTCGGAACCCATAGTTAGAAGGGCTGCGGCTCAAGGAACCATGCCTCAGGGAAACAAGGTACCTTCAACTAACGTCAACTTCGTCACGCAGGTCAGCGGTACAACTACAACTGCTGCGGTTGGAAGAAGAACGTGCATTCGAGCAGCAGCAAGCAGAAAAGCATCGAGCCTACCTGGACAGAAAACACGATTTACTCGAGCAGCTGAATAGCCGAACCGGATCCGAGTGCAGTGGATCCCAAGATCGAGTCCAGTAGTGGGTACGAGACACAAACAATGTTCACGTGAACGATATGATGGATCATCGGATGAGTGATGTCTTCGACCCGCAGAGGCATTCAACACAGAACTATTCGGGACAAGCCCAAGTCGGCTCCGATCCACCCGCGAATCAGCTTCGCTCAAACCACCACTGGCATGAGGAGTTGGTAGAACGTCACCAACAATCCATTCCCCTAATAAACATGTACCATACAGGAAAGATATTATAGATTGTGTGACCATACCACTTACAGTTGCGATGATACCCCAAATTGGTGGTTAGGAACTTCTTATGGTTATTTTTTATGCGGATCACTCTATAGAGAGAGACAGAGATCATACTAAGTCATTCGTGCCACATAGCCAGCAACAAAGAAGGACATTTCGAGAACCAGAGCTCCGATCTGGGCGCCAAGAAGAGGATTTTGAACCGTGTTCGTTTTCCCGACAGCAGTTAGCGTCTCGCCAAGGAATTTGCAAAGATCTGCCCAAGTTTTCTGGTAAGTTCGAAGAATGGCCGATCTTCATGTCTATGTTCAATAGTATTACGAACATGTGCGGCTTCACGAACGAAGAGAACCTTATTCGGCTTCAAAGGTCCTTGGAAGGAAAGGCCTATGACACGGCGCGGAGTCTACTGATACATCCGGCAATCGTTCCGGCAAACATTCCGGCAATTATGCGCACCCTGAAGATGAGCTTTGGTCAACCCGAAGCTGTGGTCCACTCCCTAATACAAAAGGTGAATGCCCTGCCGGCATTACGAGAGGACAGACTGGAAACGTTAGTGGAGTTTGCAGTGAATGTGCAGAACTTCTGCGCTACCGTGGACGCGAACGAGCTTGACGACTACATGTATAACGTCTCACTACTGCACCAGTTGGTGAACAAGCTCCCGTCGTCGCTTAAGCTAGACTGGGCACGACATCGACAAGCACTCCTACAGGTCAACTTGGCGATCTTTGGAAACTGGGTGTATTCGCTGGTGGAGGCAGCTAGCACCGTCGTGATCCCAATTGATTTGAGCGAGTCAAAGCCAGCACGCAGTGAAAGGCGTAGACAAGAAGTCCAATGTATTCCTGAACGCCCACCCTAAAACGTATTCGAAACCAAGTGGCTCTTCTAAATTTAACGATTCCAGTGCAGCGTCGAAAGCACGCAGCAGTGTGCCAGCCTCAAAAGGTTCGGCTTCTGTTTCTGAAGTTTGTCAGGTTTGCAAGTGCGGTTGTACCAACAATCAATGTGCAACTAGCGATTTGAAATTGGTTCACTGTTGTAGAACCCCTAGGTCCGAAGTATACCTTGCAGTCTGCACCTTGCAATAATTCTTGCGCTTTTCGGTACCTTCCGGTACTAGTATCTTGGTTGTTGCTTTGATTCACTATGTTATTTTGACACAACATTTGAGAATGTGTTGGTGTGAGCTACGTTGTTAGGGGCGAATCATTGAGCTTGGGACCGAGCTTGGGACCGATGTGCTAGTACTGACTGAGCCAAGAAAAATATCGTATTTGTTCGGGACCTACTGGTCTTAGAGTTAGTCTATGGTTGTACCTTCCGGTATCCCCAATAGTAAACCCCAATAAGCTCGGAAAGGTTTGACTGGTTTGGGACTGTGCAGCGTGCTTTTTCGGCGTCTCACTGAACTCCGCTTTATTGAAAGGCCCTGATCAGCTCTGTTCATTGCTGTCCATACTGCTCCAATTTCGAGAAAATCGGGTAGGCCTTACCGGGGACATAAGAGAAATGTACCACCAAGTACGCATTCGAGACAAATATCAACAGTGCCAGCGATTCCAGTGGTGGAATGAGAAGGGAGAAGTCGTTATCTACGCGATGCAAGTCATGACGTTTGGAGCCTGTTGCTCACCCAGCTGCGCGCAATATGTAAAGAACATCAATGCAGATCGCCATGCTGGAGAGTATCCCAAAGCAGCAGAAGTCATCCAGAAGAAGCACTATGTGGACGATATGCTCGTCAGTCTGAAAACTGAAGAAGAAGCGATGCAAACAGCAAAACAAGTGAAGCATGTCCACGAACAAGGCGGATTCAAGATCCGCAACTGGATTAGTAATTCACCAGCAGTCCTGAAAGCCCTTGACGAAAGCGGAACAGTTGCGAAAGACTTAGACTTGTCAACCGAAATTTCCACCGAGAAGGTTTTGGGCATGTGGTGGTGTACTTCAACGGATACCTTCACCTACAAGGTTGGATGGACCCGCTACGGTCGCGCTCTTCTGGAGGGCCAAAGACGCTCTACGAAACGAGAAGTTCTGCGGGTGCTGAAGTCCATATTCGACCCACTCGGACTGATCAGTCATTTCCTCATGTTCTTGAAAGTGCTGCTACAAGAGGTGTGGCGTTCTGGTGTGCAGCGGGATGATGAGATCACCGATGATACATTCGCAAAATGGCGACAGTGGATGAAATTACTGCCCCAAGTCGAGCAAGTCCAAGTTTGCCGATGCTACCGCTCGGTATATCCGACATTAGATTAGGAAGTAGAGCTTCATACTTTCACGGATGCCAGCGAAACGGAACCGCAGGAATGCACATGTTGCATTCCTGCGGTTCTCCAGAGGCGACACCGTCGAATGCTTAATCGTTGCTGCAAAAACCAGAGTTGCGCCACTAAAGTTCGTGTCATTACCCCGCATGGAACTACAGGCTGTCGTTGTTAGCGCCAGGCTGGCTCTGACGGTCACGGACTCCCTGTTCATCGCAATATCTCGGAGATTTTACTGGACCGACTCTCGAGATGTACTCTGTTGGCTGAACTCCGATCATCGACGCTATACTCAGTACGTTGCGTTCCGTGTCAGCGAAATCCTAGACCTTACGGAAGCAAATAAGTGGCGCTGGGTACCATCAAAGATGAATGTTGCGGACGACGGTACGAAGTGGAGCTCCAGCCCTGATCTAACACCCGAAAGCAGATGGTTCGTAGGTCCTGATTTTCTATTGCGCCGCGAAGTAGATTGGCCTCGGCCGCATACAAAGACTGGCACTATAGAAGAGGAACTTCGCCCTAATCTGCTCGCGTCTCACGTCCCCTAAGAACCTATAATCAACTCCAGCAACTTCTCCAGCTGGAAGCGCTTGCTGAACGTCGTTGCTGTTGTTTTCTGCTTCCCTGCCAACTGTCGGCTGAAAATCAGTAGAGAACCAACTATCATAGGATCACCAACAATTAACGAACTAACTTCTGCTGAAGCATATTTTCTACGAACCGCTCAACACAACGGCTCTCCGGAGGAGAGTCACTCTCCTCCAAAAAACAACAGCAAACCCCTAGCAGATCGTACACTGTACCGAAGCAGAGCAGTTTGTTCCAGTTAGCGCCATGGATAGATAACAGAGGAATCATGAGGATGAGAACGAGAATTTCGGCCTGCCATTAAGCAACAGATGATGCCAAGAAACCAATAATTCTACCACGTGATCACCCCACTACCTATCTAATAATTTTGCACTATCACCGACGATTCCACCACCAGAATCATGAGTCTGCGATCAACGAGCTGCGCCAGAGATTTAATATCCCACACATCCGTGCTGCCTACGCTTAAGTGAGAAAGAACTGTCAAAGATGTAAAAATGATCACGCCATCCCGCGTCCTCCAGCTCGTCTCGCAGTACATACTCCGCCTTTTACGCACACAGGCCTCGACTACTTCGGACCATTCACGATCTCCGTAGGAAGGCGAACAGAAAAACGATGGGGAATGCTTGCTACGTGCCTTACGATCCGGGCAATTCATATTGAAATAGTGCACACTCTTAACACCGACTCGTGCATAATGGCGATTCGCAACTTCATAGCACGTCGCGGCACACCCAGAATATTCTATAGCGACTGACGAGGCGACTGAGGCACCAACTTCATCGGAGCTTCGCGGCAGATGAAAGAGGCCGCTAAAGCGGTGAACGTCGACGAAATAATGAAGGAGTTTGTATCCGTCGAAACGACGTGGTCCTTTAACCCACCCCTGGCGCCACACATGGGTGGCAGTTGGGAGCGCCTGATAGACAGCGTAAAGCGGAACTTCCAGGCGATCCACCTTCCACGAAATCCGGCTGAAGAAATCCTGCGTAATCTCTTGATTGAGGATGAGAACATCATCAGCTCCAGACCGTTGACCCACGTTCCAGTTGACGATGACTGCGCCCCCACGTTGACGCCGAACCATTTCCTCCTTGGTTCTTCAAACGGAATCAAACCACTCTCCACCTTTGACGACAGCAATGTCGCTCTACGGCAGAACATTCTGACCTCACAGGTAGTAGCCAACATGTTCTGGAAGCGATGGCTTAGTGACTACTTACCTGAGATCATCAAGCGGTCCAAGTGGTTTAACCGAACCGAACCAGTCATGGTGGGAGACGTGGTTGTAATTACCGACCCCAAGCTACCTCGGAACTGCTGGCCCAAGGGAAAAGTCATCGCAATCCATCCAGGCAAAGACGGAGAAGTTCGCTCTGCCACTATAAGAACGTCTACAGGAATCTACGTGCGAGCTGTCACCAAACTCGCGGTTTTAGACATTGGGCGCGACGGAAGTAAACCAGCGTGAACGCTGGTGTACCCGGGAGGAGTGTTAGCTGGCCAAACTGGGCAGCACGCGCCCTTTTGAAATATGCGGCGCTGCTCAACCCTGAATCAGAGTGACAGCACTGCCGCCTGTCATGTCGTGAGTAGAATAAAAACAAAATCATAAGAAGAAGATTTACCTACGTAATATATTAGAAAAACGTGCAAAAAAATTAGTTATTAGCTTATTAAATTAGTTATGAAGTTATTAATTACTCTTAAATCTATATTACGTGCTAGCTTACCAGGTATTTGATCTTATTCCACGTGTAAGCCTAAAACTTATTGAATTTTCACCTAAAATAGTCCTTAAGGGAACCCTCCCCTGAATTTGAACCAAAAAATCGATTTCTTTTTTGACAAAAAATGTAAGCCACATATTCGTAAAATATATGTGTAGAAGGATTTTTGATACGATGAATATTTATTGAATGGCAGCGTCTCAAACACACCTGTCTCACGTGCGCTGCGGGGGCTATGGGAGCTTTGAACGCGTTTTTCTCGAAACCATGTTTTTCAATCTAACTTCAAGCCCCGGGCTTGAACTATTAATCCGATTCCCTTCATCAAATAACTGTTTGAAAGGTTATAATTAATTGGCATTAATAATTAATTATTTATAATTTTTGAATACGGTTGAAATGGAAAAAAGTAGCGAAAAATTAAACTTTTCAGTTCAAATGATCACTATGCAATGAGGTTAAGTTTAAATTGTCTGAAATTTAGTTAATAGAAAATTTCATTATCTCTCAGAAATGATAACTAGATTTGATTTCTGTCCACTACAAGAGGCTGCAGGCTTGAAGTTGTCACCCCATGTTTTGCGCGCAGAAGCTTACGGAAATCGCCATTTTGTAGCCGCCATTTTGAATTTTCACAATTTTTCGTCAAAACCCAAGATTCGTACGCCTTTTCATTCTCCCACAAAAAAAAATACAAACTTTGCCTTATTTTTAGGGACATATAACAGACTTTTTATGTATGTTGCAGACTTTTTTTGAACAGACATTTTAGAAATATTTTTTAAATTTCAAATAAACATATTCTCTGAAGTTTGGATTTGAAATGCACGAGGATCTGAGCAGTATAGTCGATACGGTATGAAGCTTTGTTGAAATATTTTAAAATATGAACATAATTTTTTGCAATGCGATTGTCAACATATGACAACTATTTGCAACCATAAATAGTTCCTATGTGAACACCTTAGTATTATGTGAAATTTTCCATTGATTTTGGCCAATAAATATGTGTGGAGTATTTGCCGTGCATGTGTAAGAGATGGGGTACATATATGAAATTTTCTCATTCTTCACGCAAAAAAATACATAGTTATACCAATACAAAATAGGAATCAATTCAACTAAAATTTTGGTTTGAATATGGACCAATAAAACTGATGAACTAATTCAACAAAACCTTTGAGTTGAAATAAAACTTCATACTTTATAGAATTGAACAGGGCTGGCAAATGTCATTTTCAATGAAAAATGACTAACGATTTTCACCGCCCTACGTCTGAAAATCTCATCGGTCGAGAAAACGATGACGAAGATTTTCTTCTAAATCTCATCGATTTTTTCGTCATGACAGTACGTGACAGTGTTTTTGTCATCGCTATTACAAGCGCATTTATTGATATAATTGTAAGTTTCATCACAAAACTTCAAATAAAATTTCCACTGTATCGAAAACATATTATTGCTTGGCTAATTTCAAGTAAATTAATTAGAAATTTGTTAAACAAAATCGTATGAGAAAAAATCTCATGACTGCATGATGGTGTGAGATTGACAAGAAAGCTCATGATAGTTCATTTCTTCTCGTGACAGTGAGATGGCCTATTTTTTCGTCGTCACATGATGGCCGTGAGATTTACCAGCTCTGTTGAATAGATTTGGAACTTTTTTATCAATTGAAACAAATAGAAACCTTGTATTGAAAAGCATCAAATCATTTTGTTGATTCAAAAAGAGTGATTTCTTAGAGTGACAAAATATTTTGTTCGGGCTAATAAATTAATCATTTAAGTTTTAAAATAAATGTGATTGTTATGAGTCAAATATTATTTAAACTAATATCACACAGTTGCCAATACTTTAAATAATCGTATTGGTTTGGTTTGAATGAAATTTTGAAATGACTTAGAATTTTTTATGAATTGAAACAAATAGAAACCTTGTATTGAAAAACAACAAATCATTTTGTTGATTTAAAGCAGAGTGATTTCTTTGCGTGTTCCATCTACCACAAAAAAAATACAATAATCTTCATTGCTATTGTCACCATAAAAATTACTGTCAAAGCGTTGGTCAATAATGGTCCATTGCCATTAAGTCCCAATGAAAATCAAGTTTCACAACAATACAAATCATATTTGAGAAATTCACCGTAAAAAAAAAGGGGTTGGTGAGTATTTTAACCAAGAAGCAATCAACTAAACCATAAATACAATGCTTAGTAAAGCAGAAGTCGTATGCCAAAAATAAAACCAAAAAATGAGCGGGAGATAGTTTCTCTCCCATGTAGGGGATTTAGGGGATACGAATAGACAGTTCGTTAGAACCATTTAAGCTATCGGTAGTATATGAGCATGATCAAGCGCACATTCTTTTGCCAGTCAAGGTGGTGCATTCGTTCCAGCCTTGACCTACCCCGCAGGGGATGCTTGGCAAAAGATTGTGTGCTTGTTTCGAAATACTACCTCACAATGCACTCCGCTCAATTTTCAAAGCTACTTCTATTCAATCTTCAAAGCCTGCCGTGTGCTAACGGAACTATCAATACTTTCTCTTAACAACTTTGTTCTAGCAAAAAAAGTGCCGTCTATTCCTAGAGCCTCACGTGTGATGAGAAATTATTTCCGTCTCAAAAACAACATCATCATAAATCGTTACTCCGCGTATGGGAGAATACAAAGAAAAGACTATGTCAGTGCATAAATACAAGCTTTTAAAAATATATACCTCCGTATCAAAATACGAATAAACTCACTTATAAGGTATAGTTAGATAAGTCCAAAATGGGTGGGCTTAAAACAAATTCTTATTTCTTAAACTAGACTAAAATACTGCGTAAAATACATAATATGCAAAATAACACCAAGGGTAAGTCACTTAGAACAGTGTGCCAGCCACGATATATTACACACTAGACGAATATGTTTCATAACTGCGGCACTTCGATTTTCTATCCAAACCACATGTGTGGCACACTGAGGAAAACTTTTGACAGTAGAGTTTATAGAAATAAGAAACCAGCAACCTTGCGAATATGCGTTGCCTGGTTGGCAGGCTCAGCAGAAAATAACACGTTGGCCGATTAACACATCGACACCTTCAGCACATTACGGGAATTCCCAGAACATTGCAACGCTTGCGTTGTAGACGTGCACAGGAGAAAAGTGTGCTGAGCAATCCACCCCTTGAATAATATTCAATACTTCATAAATTACACGTACACGGTATAACAAATATATTTAAACAGAAATATAAATTGCACCTTCTTAATACGATAGAAAAATCGAAGATACAAAAGTTGACAGCCCCTCGACTTAAACTACTAAATAATGCCTTTTTACCCAAACATTTTATTTCACAACAATAAGTTTCATCATAGTGTTTATTTTTATTAATAAATAAAAATAATAGTTTTTAATTCAACTTTTTAATTTATGTAACGGAAAATTTACTCTGTAATTCATTTTAATTCAGAGGTTATTTTTGGACAAAGAGAAAAAAGATCAGTTGAATTTATTAAATGAAAACTAAATTTTGATATAAAAATACAAAACTGGAAAGAAAGTCATAGGAAAAAACACAATAGAAAATTGTGTCATCTTTGCGAATGCTTCAAGTGTTACTTTAAAAATATGAAACAATAGTGTACAATTCAAGACATAGATGCAGATATGTTTACATAATCACACATATAGAGAAAATGACATAACTCGCTCTCTTATTACGTCTTTTTTTTATTGAAAGACGTCTTATTTTGCAAAAAAAAAAAAAATGACAGACTTTTAAGACACTCCCAGACATTTAAAATTTTTATCGCAGATATTTGAAAAAAAAATATGGCATCCCTGGTCATTATGAAGATAAACAAAAATAAACTTTAGAAGGTGGTAATAAGTGCAAATGATAAAGTACATCAAGTTGTATTAGAAACAAAACTTTTGAGCATTACAAAATTGATTAGAAAGTCAGGTAAATAAAATGTTTCTTGTGTCTCATACGTGGGAATTTTAATAAATGCCAGACATGTGTGATAAAGTTCGACTGAACATATTGTTAGTGATTCTAAGATATTATTTTGCAAATGTAATTGTATTTATTAATCTTACGTGAACCAGTTTACAAATATCGGGTCAAAGAATTATTTACTTGTGTTTATTTAAAAAAAAAAAAAAGGCTAGCCTATGATACGCCTTTCTTCTGTTTAATGAAGTATTCCTCTGGCAGTTCAAAACTGGAAAACTCAACTGGCGACAATCGATTTTACTCCCGTTCTGTACGTTAAACCTTTCCTTACCACTGTTCTGTCCATTTAACCTTGCTCTATACAGCGCACTACTTCCGACGTGAGTTTTTATGGACAGAACGGCAGTAAAATCGATTGTCTCCACTTGAATTTTCTAGTTTTGAACTGCAGGAGTAATAACATGCAACGATGGATCACGTTTTTAGATGCTATAGATTGAAAGTCCGTGAGACTTAATAATTGGAAATAGTTTCCTTCACTTTTAAAATTAGGGCGGGGAATAAGGATTTCGATTAATTTCACCTACACTTACTTCTGCTCCAGTACAAATTTGCTTGTAACCTAGAACCAGCCACCTGCAATTTGAGAGGGCGAATTTCTGGACGAAGCGTTTTCGTAATTGATCCTGGCTAGTTTTAGTTTTACTATACAGCTACCCTTTATTGTCCTCCCAGTTTTCGGTTCCGAACCAGCCCAGGTAAATGAAAGTCACCTAATTAAAGTAATAAGAAAATCGCCTATGTGTAAAACTAGAACTAGCCATTAGATACGATTCACCTTATACAGCAACCGTTCGCTAACTGGGCTAAGTGCACAGCCCAGTTAGCGGATGCTGCTCGGTAACTGGGCGGACATTTCAAATGTAAATAAATTTCGAGAGGGCTTTCGATCAGATTTCGTTTGGGATATTTCATTGCACAATACATACATTCAATAATGTTTTTATGCTTTATACGTTATTGCGATGTAGCACCCCATTTTGTTAAATGTTTGACTCAGTTTGTATGGCATTACGACTCAATTTCATGCAATTTAACAATTTTTCACTCCTCCACGAACCTTATATGCCTTTTACATGCTCCTTGCTGATTTTGACAACAAAATGTCAAATGCTGATTTTTGAAGTCTATTTGTTATAACTGGGCTATAGCCCAGTTAGCGAACGCCCAGTTAAAAAGCAGCCCAGTTAAACAGCACCTAGTTAGCGAACAGTTACTGTAGTGCCCAAAGCGTTATAGTGTTATCACAGACAGACGTTTAAGCAAGAACAAAATTAATCGATAACTTTGTGTAAATTTTCAAATCTCTAGCAATCGCTAACGTTAACGTAAAACGATACCGACTTCGTTATTCAACAGTTACTGGGTTGTCTCTAGTATGAAGCATATCTGGCCGCCCACGTCCAGGTCCCAAAAGGATTTATTCATTTCGATTCTCTCATCTTTGGAAACCAGTGTGTCACACCCCTTCCTACGGCCACAATCTTCCATAATTACATTGTGTGCAAAAGGCCGTTTTCTTGCATCCAACCTCCGGATTTCTTTTTTGGTCCTCTTCCTTGACGTTTTCCGTGTATCCTCGTCATTTCTGCCATCCGAATCAAGATCTATCTTTGGGGGTTCGATGATGTTTTCCGTCGATTTGGTGTTCGAGGTGTGGAAAAATCACCGGATGTTTTTAATGTTTCCACTACATGAAAACCGTTCAATGTTTGTCGATGCCAGATCGAATCCGGGAAGATCTCCATCGGAACTATCATCGGAGGCGTAAGAAACCTTGATCACGTGTTACGAGGACATATTAAAGACAATTCGGAACAACGTTTACGCGTCCTAAAAATAACATACTTCGAGCATTACAAGCAATTTTGACAGCTAAGCAAGAGGAAAACAAATCATTAAGTTGGAATCACATTTGGACAAATGTAAAGCTCCGCTCATGATAGCGGAACCGGAACGGCAGAGACACGTCCATAGTGGGACTTTTAGCCGGCCCTCTACTTAGTGTTCTAGATGTACTTCCCAGTTGCTAATTGAGAGTATGTGAAGCATATGGAAGCACCAATTATGGGCAACAATACCAAATCGCCTGTGATTAAATCATAACTGAGCAACAGCAAGCAACAACTCTTATGCTACCATTTTTAGACAAAATAGTCAAAAGGTCGAAAGTAACATTTGTAAACAATGACTTCTAGCGTATTTTTCTGGGGTCTGCTTGCTCAACAGCAAAGTAGCAACAGAAACAGATACAGGGAGTTATTACCTTCCCGTCGGTAGTGGATATAGATGTTAGCAACGTGGCATTTCAAGGAAATTTACGTTTTAAGTCATTGTTTACAACGACCTTTTGGTGATGAGCACTTACCTCGTCCATCGCGAACGCAACAGCAAATCCCGAACCCAGCAGTGAATGATGCCCCTAGCAGCGATTTGGCGAAAACAATGTAAGCGTTGGATGCTCGGTTGATCAGATGTCAACACCAGTCTAATCCAACCCAAGATCAACTAAACGGTCTGAAGGAGCAAGTGGAGCTCTGCAGGCAGCAGTTTGAAAGCCTTCGCTTCGCGGAATCGGATCGTCAACCATCGATCGGTACGTCAGGGGTACCAAACCGGTACAACTTCCAGCCGGTGACTAAAAGCCAGAGAGCAAATACGTCTACCCCACATCAGGTAAGACCGTTAGGCGCGATTCCGACGCAAAGCCAACCGGAACGCTTCGAACACTGTAAAAGTCAAGCCTTTTCAGATGGTACTAGTAAAAGCGATATTTTTCCGACTTTGCCTTTATTACCGACTAAACACACTGAGCAGCAGCTCGCAAGCGCACTCAAATTACAATATTATAGAGCAGCTGCGACAGCTTCTCGCGCGCTTTGATAGTGAAGAATGTAATCGTAACATCCGTCGTTCAAATCCTGATACTAATGTTCACTTCCCCCATTGCATGAACAGTGTTATCCGACGCAAGGACAGTAAGCAGCAAGGCAGTCCCTGGCTCGTGATCTCCCTATCTTCTCGGGTGATCCTGCTGATTGGCCGATATTTATTTCGAACTATGAATACACCACTCAAACGTGCGGCTACAACAATGGTGAAAACATGGTTCGACTTTAACGCCCTATTGCACAAGGTTCGTCTGATTCCTTCTCTTCGATCTGACAGGTTGCAGGGACTGATTGAGTACGGCTTAGTGGTGCAGGAACTGTATAACCATATCGAAACGGCTCATCAACGTGATCATCTGGCAAACCCAACGCTACTTCAAGAACTCGTTCACAAGTTGCCTACCGATCAGAAAATGATGTGGGCTGGTTACAAACGGGGGCTCAACGGAGTTAATTTGAAGACGTTTGCCAATTATATGACAGGCATGGTGCAAGATGCAACGAACGTGATGATGTACGGAGGAATACGTGAACTCACATGCGACGGACGTCGAACTGCCACCATCTTCGATGAAAACTATGAAACCTGGTGAATGCATCAACTGTAGCAAGGCAGGACACAATATGCGGGAGTGCGGTGCTTTCAAATCGCTCAGTGTCGACGAACGCTGGAAACGAGTCAGATCGATGGGTGTCTGTCAAATCTGCCTTTTCGGACACGGGAAACGTTCCTGCCGCAGCGAAAGTCGCTGCAATGTGAGTGGTTGTCAGTACCGCCACCACCCGTTACTGCATGGAAGATCACTAGTGCTACCGATCCCTCGAGTTGCTGAAAACCATACACATCGTTCCGGCGACTCGAGCGTCCTCTTTAGGATTATTCCCGTTACGCTCCATGGCAGCTCAGGACGCGTGAATTCTTTCGCGTTCTTGGATGAAGGTTCATCGCTGACGCTCATCGAGGGTGGACTAGTAGCTCAGTTAGGAGTACATGGAAGTTCACAAACTCTTTGTCTTCGCTTGACTGGGAACACCTCTCAGATGGAGAAAAGTGCTCAGGTAGTTACGGTTGTAATATCTGGCGTCGGACAGAAGCGGCAGTTCCAACTGGCCAATGTGCGGACAGTGGAAAATCTAAATCCACTGAGTCAGAGTCTCGATTATGACAAAGCTGTTGAACATCATCCGTACCTGAAGCAACTTCCAGTACACAGTTATCAAGGGGCAGTCCCAAAAATACTCATCTGCCTCGACTACCTACGGTTGGCGTTACCGCTGAAGGTGCGTGAGAAGACGGAACAGGTCCGTCTGCCTGAAGACACGACTAGGATGGTGTGTATACGGGCAGCATAAGGAGCACCTTACGGAAGGTTACAGTTTCCATATTTGTGAGTGCGACAGCAGCAACGAGTTACAAGAAACGATTAAGCAGTTTTTCGCAGTGGAAGAAACCGGAGCGATGCCGACGATAGTCTTCGTCACTAAGGAAGAGTAGCGGGCACAGCGCCTGTTGGAGCAAACCACGAAGCGTGTGGGACAACACTTTGAAACGGCCCTTCTGTGGACGACATCAAACTCCCTGACAGCTACGCCATGGCTGTGCGTAGGCTGCAATGCCTGGAGCGTAAACTAGACCGAGACCCTACCTTGAATAAACATTTCCACCAACAAATCCTAGAATATCAAAATAAAGGTTACGCCCACAAAGCGACTTCAGAAGATTTGCAGAAAGCGGATCCAGCGGATGGTACTTGCCGTTGGGTTTGGTAACAAATCTCAACAAACCCGGGAAAGTGCGCGTTATCTGGGATGCATCGGTGAAGGCTGGTGGCGTTTCGTTGAATAGTATGTTGCTTAAAAGCCCAGATCAGCTCACTGCCTTTCCTGTAGTCTTATTTTCTGGCAGTTCTGGGTAGCGGTGAGATTTGGTATGCGGATATACAAGAGATGTTTCACCAAATATGCATACGAGACGTAGATAAGTGCACACTCCTCTTCTTGTACAAGAAGAACAAAACACAGTCAAAGTATTCATGATGGACGTCGTGACATTCGGCGCAACGTGTTCCCCTGCATCGACTCAGTTCGTCAAGAACTTGAATGCAAAGGAGCATGCGGATCAGTTCCCGCGTGCCGTGGATGGTATTCTCCGTAGTCATAATGTTGACGACTATTTGGATAGTTTCGGAAGCGTTGAAGAAGCGAAGCAGGTGGCAAAAGATGTACGACACGTGCACCGGAATGGTGGATTCAACCTACGTAACTGGAACTCGAACTGCGATGAGATCATACGACATCTAGGAGAGACCAAAACCGTCGAAACCAAATATCTGTATTTGGGAGTTGGCGAATCAACGGAACGGGTCTTAGGCATGCTTTGGAAGCCTGCCTCAGACGAGCTGTGCTTCTCTACACGCATGAGCGATGAGGTGCGAGATCTGATCGAAAACGGAAACGTGCCAACCAAGCGACAGGTGTTTCGCTGCGTGATAACGCTATTCGATCCGCTCGGGCTGCTTTCTCCGTTCCTTTTACATGGTAAAGTTATGATTCAAGACTTGTGGCGAGCAGGAACCGATTGGGATGAAACTATCGGGGACGTTGTCTATGACCATTGGAGAAGATATTTGGAGATGATTGAATTTGTATCAACTGTGAAAGTCCCGAGGAGCTACCGAAAATACGTACGAAGGAGCGCAGTTACACGTCTTTGTCGATGCTAGCCCTACAGCATATTCGTGTGCCGTATATCTGCGCGCCAAGGATGGAGATGGAGTAATACGCTGTGCAACTAGTGCAGGTAAAGCCAAAGTTGCCCCTCTTAATCCTATTTTGATACCAGGGCTAGAGCTTCAAGCCTGTGTTCTCGGAACTCGCGTTCTGAATTTCGTGCAGGAAAACCACACAATTCGGGTAAAAAAAGGGTTCTATCGACCGACTCTACCACGGCATGGCATTGGATTTGATCAGATCCTAGTAGTTTCAAGCCCTTCGTAGCACACCGTGTGGGAGCGATACTGGAAATTACGAATGCTGCGGAATGGAAGTGGATTCGGACGTGTTTAAACTCTGCCTACAAAGCGACCAAATGGGGATGCGGTCCGTGTTTCTCGGATGAGAGCATATGGTTCTTAAAAAATCCTGAATGCGAATGGCCAAGTTCAGTACCACCGTCCGTGAACAGCCCGGAAGAGATTCGAGCATCGGTGTTGCATCACGCTACGGTCGAGCGGATCATCGATTACGAAAGGTTTTCATCATGGGAACGACTACATCGCACTGTAGCCTACGCTCTACGCTTTCTGCGCAACGTAGACAAGAAACAGCCGACAAAGAGAGAACAACTGGATCAGGCCGAACTACAGGGTGCGGCAGAAAATAATGCGAAAATTTGTTCTATTTCTTTCAAATCTCATTTTCAACTAATTCAAGCAACAATATGAACATTTTCGAGTGCAGTTATCTTTATAAAGTCCTTTTAAACAAATGTATTCAATGTGCCCTCCATTTTTATTAATAACATCGAGCCGACGCCGGAAGCCAGAGCATGCCTTTCGGACGTAGTCCTACGACATTGGCTGCCATGTGCGTGTTATGATTGACTTCAGGGTTTTCACACTAGGGTGTGATGTTTTGCAGGCTCGTGCATCAACATATGCCCAAATCGAATAATTCAACGGATTAAGATCTGGACTGCTAGGGGGCCACAAATCCTTCGGCAAAAATTTCATGTTATCGTTCAACCATTGTTGGGTTCGATTGGACGTGTGACACGGCGCTCCATCCTGCTGTAGAACAACGTTTTGGTCCTCGGAGAAGTTGGCCTTCACCCAGGGAAGCACTTGGTCCTTTAAAATACCGATATACACTTCGGTATTGATCGTAACTCCAGCATTAATGAAAACAGGCGGCATTTTCAAACCGTTGGGCCCCACCAAGCCAAACATCATGACACCAGCCGGATGTTTTTCCCGGATCCTTTTTCCGGAACGTTCTGCATTTTCTGCGGTGAAATGAATCGGTCCGTGCGGCTGTTGGCCACAGCATCGATGCTGAAAAGCTTCTCGTCGAAAAACAGGATTATCATTTTTTCCTTCTTCAACAAGGAAAGCCATCTCTTGGAACGAGTCATTCGTAGTTCCTTGACCCGGTCCGTAATCAAGTGGCGTTTCACTCTGGCTCTGGAAGATGCATGCAGGTCTTCTTTGATGATTCTCCGCATGGATTTCTCCGAAATATTGGCTTACTTTGCAAGTTTTCTTATGGAACGCACCGGGTTGCGAGCAATTTTTGCACGGACCGATTTGATCACGTTCGGCGTGCGTGCAAAGCGCGGACGTCCGCTTTCCGGCTTCCGCTGCTTAGGACCATCCTGCAGGTACTTTTTTATGCGGTAAACTGTTGCCAAATGGCACCCTACCACCTTGGCAATCTCTTTCGGCTTCTTCTGGGCGAGCAACAAACTGGTGATCACTTCTTCCGCGAACATTTTGACGAATTTGCAATAAAACAAATAGAATGTTTGGATGCAGCACTTGAAAGTAAACGTAAACAAATACACTTTCTACAAAAATTAGTCACTAGCTACACGAATTAACCCAATACTCAAGTTTGAACATTTTCGCATTATTTTCTGCCGCACCCTGTACGAGCAGTGGAAGTGACCATTCTGAAGCTTGTACAATGGGAATCGTATCCTGATGAGAAAAATTTACTCCAGCGAAACGAAAGCTTACCGCTTAACGAAAAGAAGTCGCTGGATAAGAGTAGTAAGATCTATGAACTGGTACCGATGATCGACAAAGATGGATTGTTACGGCAGTACGGTAGGATTGGAGCCACAAAAGGTGTAAGCTATGACTTGCGCTATCCCGTGATTCTGCCCCGGGAACACTGGGTGACTATGCTGTGCAAGCTACGCAAAGCACGTCCGAATATTCCGCTGCCCCCAGCAAGGCTAGCCGTTCACGCTCGACCGTTCAGTTATGTGGGTTTGAACAACTTCGGGCCGCTGCTAGTGAAAGTCGGGCGAGCCAATGCCAAGCTATGGATTGCGCTATTTACGTGCCCAACAGTGCGTGTTGTACACCTGGAGGTAGCATTCAGCTTGTCGACGTCTTCTTGCGTATCATGCGTGCGGCGTTTTGTTGGAAGGCGCGGTTCACCAGTAGAATTCATCAGCGATAACGGGACCAACTTCCTGAGAGCTGAACGCCTGCTGCGGGAACAAATAAGCCAGGGGCTGTCATTAACGTTCACCAATGCATCGACCTCATACCTCCCAGCGCCCACACATGGGAGGCGCTTGGGAACGACTTGTGCAGTCCGTCAAGCGAGCCACGATGGATGCGTACACTGAGGGGAAGTTGGACGATGAGGGATTACAAACACTGGTCGCGGAGGCGGATAGTATCGTAGGCCTCTGATCTACCTGCCCCTGGACTCTGAGGAGTCAGAAGCGCTGACGCCGAAACATTTTCTGATGGGGAGCTCGAGCGGCGCCAATCAAGTGAATCTAGCACCAGGACAGCCGCAGTATTGTCTGAAGGATATGTGGCATCAGATCCAGCAAAAGCTTGACCGTTTCTGGTATCGCTGGACTGTGGAGTACCTACCAGTGATACGGAGGCAACCGAAGTGGTTCGAGGAGGTGCGACCATTGCAAGTCAACAACAGCGAGCGTAACTGCTGGGTACGTGGACGGGTAGTCCAGACGATCGTTGGGACCGACGGTCGAGTACGTCAAGCGAAAGTCCGAACTTCCGGAGGTATTCTACGTCGACCAGTGGCGAAGTTAGCATTGCTGGATGTGATGGCTAATAGATCCGTTGCTGCAGCAGCAGTAGATCTGGCCGCACTGGTCACCGCTGACCATAAGGGATCATTGCTATGAGGCATCGGCAGCATAACTGTCAGATGAGAATGTACATGTATTGTCTTTATTATAATTAGCTATCCGATTGAAATCCTAATCCTATTGAATTTGCAAACCGTATAGACGGGCATTGAATTTTTTGTGCTAATTATAACGATTGTTCGCGATATTACAATGGGTAATTTTTAGGACAAGGCCGCTGAAAATTTCTGCAACATTCGGAGTTTGTCGGGATTGACTTTCTGCTAGAGAAAACTAAATTTTTTGAAGCACTTTTTATTACGAATAAAGCTATCAATTATCAGATTGGGGGCGACCCCGGCGTAGTGGTTAACATCCATACCTCTTACGCCAAAGTCACTAGTTCAAATCTCACCCCCGGACAAGTTACGAAACCACCCAAAGAGGTGGTTCAGTAACTACGACGGGAGATGAATCAGCGTGAGGCTGAAAATCTCGATAATACAGAAAAAAAACAATTATCAGATTCAAATCGATTCCGACAAATACCATACCTGAAAACAACCTGGACATTACATCAAATTGAAGCAATATAAAATACGATCGCAAAGGAACGGAAACTTGTGAGAAATAATATAGGTTATAAGTGAGTAAAAACTAACAACACACTTGAACATCATCAAGGTAAGAACTTTAAAATTAACTATTCTAAATTGCAAAATAATACAAATAATTGAGACTCACCATTCACTATCTTATGCGATGGGTGAACTTATATGACATTAAAAGACCAAGGCGGAAAAATATAAATAGATTGGACGACAAAATGACATCGTAAAAAACAATCTACAATAATAAGATAAATGATTAGATATAATACCGTGTATATTATATTGAATTAGTAATAACAGTGTCCTAATGGACGCCATGATCCTTGCACGACTGGAAAATTGACCTAAAGGAAATTAATTCAAATGACAGCTAATCAGGAATACATTTGAACTCACCGACACGTATTATCAAACGTTACCTCCAAGACTAGGAAATTGGTTTCAGACAAATATAACAGACACAATGAAAGGATAGCAAAAAACAACATTGAATAATGTAGAACTCACGAAAAGAATAAGGCAAACAAAAATAAATGAACCAGAAGATGTAAGACGAAATGACTCCATACAAAACAGTGGACATGAACATAATGGAGAGAAAGTAGAAGCAAACTTGTGAAATGTAACACCTTTTGAGGCATTGTCAACAACGTCTCTATGGACGACATGATCCTTGCACGGCTGGTGAAATGCTTCAAAGGGAGTTAAGTCAGTCTAACACACAAGGAACAATACTATAACTTCTTATTTTTTCGAGAAAACTGCTTCGGAAAACTCTCAAACTGAATAAACCAACGGGCTAGACTACAAAAGACAGAAGGAATAACGAAACAAATTATTTAAGTTGTAAACGTGACACTGACTAACAAAATTACAAATAGACAATGAAAAAAAAAATCAAACGAAAGGACTTAAAATTCTCAAACGTGGCTCCTTCCGAGTCATTTGCAACAGCGTCTTCTAGGACGACATGTTCCGTGTACGGCTGGCAAAATGATTCGAAAGGATCTACGCAACGATATCTTCAAAGGCCTGGTGTAGAGGTTTCTACTCTATTCAGAGTTTCTCCAGTAACCCTTAAAAACAAATTAAGGCATAATACAAAGGCGAACTTTCCTGTATAGAACAATATTATTATTTACCGTAAACCCTTCTTAGTCTTTACAGAAGTCGTTGGGGCCTTTTCTTATGTCGGGCTGACTATTTTTGTTATAGATTTTTATTTATATACACGGTGTTCAATAAGTTCGGATACACTTTCAAAATTTGTTAAAAAAATGAAAACATGTTTTTTTATTTTTTGGATTTATGTTATTGAAAGCTATGTTTACAAGGAACGTTTACAACATTTCTCTTGGAATGACCCCCCCCCCCTTTGTACTCCTTAACGAGCTTCAAACGTTTCTCGAACGCGTCGCAGGCGGCACGCACGGACTGCATGGGCATTTCGTCCCAGATTTTGAGAATTACCGTCTTGAAATGATCCAAAGTGCTGACCTTGTATTCGTTCAGCTTCGCCATCATATAGGACCAAACAAAAAAGTCGAGAGGATTCAAGTCCGGGGAGCTGGGAGGCCACAAAGTTTTGTCCAGAAAGTCGGTTAAATTGTCCCGACACCAGGCTTGAACCACATTTGCCGTATGGGCTGGTGCACCGTCCTGCTGGAACACGTAGTGCTCATCGCCGTAGAGGCTTCGGAGACTGGGGGCAACAACCTTTTCCAAAACCTCAGTTTTGTAGTACGCCGCGTTGATTTTGACGTTTTTTTTTCAATAAACACCAAGGGTAGCTTACCACGTTTGCATACTGCCCCCCAAACCATCACCGACGCGGCACTTTGGAACCGAGGGATGTTTATATTGGATTCAGGAATGCTGTCCCTCGATGGCGCCCACACCCGGTCATTTTGCACATTGTGCGGCTGCTGCAGCACGAACAGTTTCTCGTCCGAAAAAACAAACTCCTGACCAGCGTGCCGAGAGAGGATCCTCTCAGCTCGATCCAACCGCTTTTTGCTGGTAGCCTCCGAAACGCCATGGACCTTACGTTTTTTGTAAGGCCTGAAACCAAGGTCCTTGGTGAGTATGGTGTGAGAGGTTCCAATGGAAACGTTGAGATCTGCAGCCGTTTTCCGGATTGAGCGGTTCTTTTTGCGCCGAATTCGCTCCCTCACGATCTTGATGACCCGTGGCGTCCTCGCTGAACGCGGCCGACCGGATCTCGCACGGTCATTGGTCGAGGACGTCTCCCGGTATCGCCTGATGGTCGTGTAGACAAAGTTCCGCTTGACCCCATGCGATTTCAGCAGCCGGAATATATCGCCGGGTCGCTCACCGTTCAAAAAACGCTTAATTACTTGCCCAGTGAATAAGCGAACGGTGCAGTACGTTCTGTGCGCTCTCCGTTGCCTTGGAAGTTTTTCACGAGTTGTTTCAAGTCTTCAGTTTTATTTTTTTTTCTCGATCGCGAGTGAAATCGAGTTTTGGTTTTCTGAAGAAGAAAACGTTGTGTGTTAAGCAGTGCAACAACGACATTAATTGCAATTAGTCATATTGCCATAGTCGAACAGCCATATTGCTCCGCATCTATACGTGGCACGCACACCAGCAGTCCATCGTGTGTAGCGGGCATTCGTTCATCTGCCAACCACCACCGACCAGTATCATCATCATCATCGTCATCATTATCATCATCGTTCAGCTCAACGTCTAGCCGGTACACGCGGCCACACATCGTCGCTCGGCAGCAGCAGCACATTCGTTGACCGGCTGCAGCAGATCAGTAATACATATAAGATAAGTTTATGTATTTTTGTCTCCTGAATACATTGTAATTGTATTGTGTGTGAGTGTGAGTGTGTGAGAGAGTGTTCTTAGGTTTATTTTGTTTATCTGTGATTCATTATAAATAATTGCGTTAGTGGTTGAGCGTCATAAGCTCCCACGAACGAGTCATGGATGATTTATCGGAAGATGAATCATCTATGGCGCAAAATGATGGGGTAGCTCATAAAGTTACCCGATCACGTGCTTATCCAGATGGTTCAGCTGGTCCAAGGGTTGTCTATTTTCAGCCCAAAACGAAACCTCTCAATATATATCAGATTTCCGACGAAGCTATTCTCGGCCGTGACCGAGATAATAAAAGTGAGACCGAATAAACTTCGGGTCGTTGTGTCCAATCTTAAACAGGCTAATGAGATTGCTGTCTCTCAGCTCTTTAATATCGAGTATCGAGTGTATATCCCAGCTCGGGGTATTGAAATTGAAGGTGTGGTCACCGATGCGAGTGTGAACAATGAGATCCTACTGAAACAGGCGGTTGGTCGATTTAAGAACCACCTGCTTTCTCCAGTGAAGATACTGGATGTGAAAAGACTTGGCACAGTATCGATCACTAAGGGTGAAAAGAAGTTTACTCGTTTCGTGTGACCTTCTCTGGCTCAGCCCTCCCTCAATACGTCGAGTTGGGAAAACTTCGACTACATGTGCGGTTGTTTGTACCTCGGGTAATGATCTGCCAAAAATGCAAGCAGATGGGACATACGACCTCCCACTGCGGCAATAAGGCACGCTGCTGAAATTGCGGAGAGAAACATGAGGATGGCGCCTGCGAAGACAGCACACCAAAATGCGCTTTTTGCAAGGGAACTCCTCCTCATGCTCTCTCGTCGTGCCCGGCGTACAAACAACGCGGGGAAAAATTAGAACGCTCGCTTAAACAGCGTTCCAGGCAATCTTTCGCGGAAATGGTGAAAAAAGCCTCACCCAATACCAATACAAATCCCTTTGCTCCTCTGTCAGATGACGAGCCTGACTTTGATCTGACTGAAGAGGGAACATCAGTCAGTTTTTCAGAAGGTGCTTCACGGAAGCGAAGATGCGTCCGCCCACGGAAAGTTGCTGAACCGGAGCCCGAAATCAGCTTTCCCATTTCAAGGAAAGGTGGAAAAAAGGAAAATCCAATTCCACCTAGGTTTAGTAGTACTAACTATACCCAGGACTTTCCATCTCTTCCGGGGACATCCAAAACCCCTGATGCCCCGATTTTAAGAACAGAAGCCCCCTCCTCTAATGGGCTATTCTCATTTGATGACATTGCTGAAGGTATCCTCAAGTACCTCGAAATTTCTGACCCTCACAAAAGTATTGTTTTGGAAATGCTTCCCGCAGTGAAGACTTTTTTGAAGCAATCGACAATAAAGTGGCCCCTCCTTGCAGCAATCATTTCCTTCGATGGATAATTTTCCAAATGAGGTCGGAGATTTGATCACTGTTCAACAGTGGAATTGTCGAAGTCTTGTTCCTAAATTGGAATCATTTAAATTTCTAGCTCACAATACCGGTTGTGATGCATTCGCTCTTTGTGAAACATGGCTCTCTTCCGAAATCGATCTTCCTTTTCATGATTTCAATATTATTCGTCTTGATCGTGCGGATTCACGTGGAAGAGGAGTACTTTTGAGGATCAAAAAGTGCTACTCCTTCTATAGAGTGAATTTTCCTCCAATTCCAGGTATTGAAGTTGTCGCATGTCAGGCTGTTATTAAAAATAAAAGCCTTTGCATTGCTTCTGTGTATATTCCTCCTAGAGCCTCTATAAACCAAAAACCAGATATATTTTCGGTTCTTTCTGCTCCGCGGTTGGTCATGGGAGATTTTAACTTTCACGGTACAGGCTGGGGAGAACTGTACGACGACAACCGGTCTTCTTTGATATATGACCTCTGTGACAACTTCAATATGATCGTTCTCAACAATGGAGAAGTAACACGTTTGGCTGGACCATCCTCACTTGGCAGTAGATTAGACCTCACGTTTTGTTCGAATTTCATTATCGTTGGATTGCACATGAAATATGATTCAAGATCCCCACGGTAGTGATCACTTGCCCATAACAGTTTCGATTGCCACCGGGTTCAATCCATCGGAATCCATTAACGTCGCGTATGATCTTACCCTTTACATCGATTGGACACAGTTCAGGACAGCAGCAGATGAAGCCGTAACGACGGTAGAAGAGCTCCCACCGCTGGAGGAATATAACTTCCTCTCCAACCTGATCTTGCACAGCGTGCTTCAAGCTCAAACTCAACCAGTTCCAGGAACGTCATTTCGCAGGAAACCTCCTTCTCCATGGTGGGATCAGCAATGCACCAAGGTTTACCGTAAAAAGTCCGATGCGTTTAAAGTTTTCCGTAGACGTGGAACACCTGAGCACTTCGAAGTATACACAGCTCTCGAACGCGAACTTAAGAGCCTCATCAAGGCCAAGAAACGCGGATACTGGCGAAGATTCGTGGACGGGCTATCGCGCGAGACGTAGACGAGTACTCTTTGGAACACGGCGCGAAGATTGCGTAACCGGACTACGAACAACGAGAGCGAAGAGTACTCGGACCAATGGATCCTCAAGTTCGCGCGAAAAGTTTGTCCAGATTCTGTGCCGGCACGGATGATTCCTCGCGAAAAAGCAAATTCGATAGATAAGATCAGCCAACCTTTCTGGTAGAACTGAACTCTTTCTCGCACTCCTTTCGTGTGGCAATACGGCTCCAGGGGCTGATAGAATCAAGATCAACTTGCTTAAGAACCTTCCAGACGTCGCTAAGAGGCGCATGTTGAACTTGTTCAATCAGTTTCTAGAACTCAATATTGTACCGGATGATTGGAGACGGGTGAGAGTTATTGCAATTCAAAAACCTGGTTAGCCCGCGTCCGACAATAACTCCTATCGACCCATCGCGATGTTATCTTGTATTCGAAAGTTGTTGGAGAAAATGATCCTCTTCCGTCTGGACAAATGGGTTGAGACGAACAACCTGCTTTCAGATACTCAATATGGTTTCCGTAGGGGTAAGGGAACGAACGACTGTCTCGCGTTGCTTTCCACAGAGATTCAGTTAGCTTTTCCAAAAAAAGAGCTAATAGCTGCTGTATTCTTGGATATCAAGGAGCTTTTGATTCAGTATCTGTTGAAGTTCTTTCAGATAAACTCCACGCTTGTGGTTTTCACCATTAATGAATAATTTTTTGTACAATTTTTCTGTCAGAGAAACATATGAGCTTCTCTCATGGAACCTCTACAGCTTTCCGATTTAGCTACATGGGTCTCCCCCAGGGATCATGTTTAAGCCCTCTTTTGTATAATGTTTACGTCTAAGACATTGATGGTTGTCTAAGTGACAACTGTACGTTGAGACAACTTACAGATGACGGCGTAGTGTCTGTCACGGGACCCAATGGGGTCGATCTGCAAGGACCCTTACAGGATACCTTAGACAATTTGTCTACTTGGGCTCTCAAGCTAGGTATCGAATTCTCTACGGAGAAAACTGAGTTGGTAGTTTTTTTTAAGAAGCATAAGAAGCGGCTCGGTCGCACATCATAAAACTGGAACGTATTCAGTATCGGTGTCTTCGTATCTCGTTAGACTGCATACACTCGACTCATACAATGAGTCTTGAAGTGCTGGCTGGCATGTTGCCACTCTCGGATCGGTTTTCAGAGTTATCTCTCCGGCTCCTCACCAGGTGTGAAGTTATGAATCCCCAGGTAATCGAAAACTTTGAGAAGCTTCTCGAGTTGAATCCTCAAACTCGCTTCATGACTTTGTACCATTTGTACATAACACAGGATGTCAGCCCTTCGCCGAATATTTCCAATCGTGTTTGTTTCTCCGGCTTCGATAATTCGATACATTTTGATTTATCCATGAAGCAGAAGCTTCATGGAATCCCAGAGCATCATTGCTCCGGTAATATTTGCTGCAAAGTTTGGCCAAGTTGATTGCACTAAATCGTTCTTCACTGACGGATCTTTGATAGAGGAGTCAGCAGGCTTTGGTATATTTAATCAAATTTATAGCGTCAAACGTAAACTTCAAGCTTGTGCGTATATGTCGCTGAATTAGCAGCAATACACTTTACGCTAGAAATTGTTGCCTCACTAACACCGGATCAGTATTACATTTTCACGGATAGTCTCAGTTCTATACAGGCTATTCGCTCCTTGAGACCGGTAAAGCACTCCTCGTATTTTTTTATGAAAATACAGGAGCTTCTAAGTGCTTTATCTTCGCGTTATTTTATCATCACCTTTGTATGGGTTCCATCTCATTGTTCAATTTCGGGCAATGGGAGAGCGGACTCGCTTGCAAAGGTGGGCGCTATGGAAGGCGATATTTATGATCGACAAATCGCCTTCAATGATTTTTTTTTCTATGTTTCGTCAACAGTCACTCGTCAGCTGGTAGAATAAATGGAGTACAGGAGATTTGGGGCGATGGCAATATTCTATCATCCCAAAGGTGTCGAAGAAGTCTTGGTTTGGGGGGATGGATGTGGGTCGAGACTTCATTCGTGTGATGTATAGTAAAAGCGAGCATGTATAATATATGTATGGTATATAAATTCATCCAAATAGATTAATCATATTTTGATCATTGTAGAATAGTCTCATAATTGAATAGCACATTACGTCACAACAATTTTAAGAAACGCTGAAAAAACTCCCTTCTCCTTGACACGTATTTTAGTTTTTATTGTTTTGTATGGCTTGTCACGGTTTTCATGATCCCATTTTGGCTTAATACGTAACGTAATTGGTTCCAGTCTTACACTATATCACAAAAACATTAATAAATAAAAATGTTGGCCATAAATTAATTTCAATGTGCCTCTTTTTTTGCTTGCTCCGTTGCGCGCTGACGACCAATTGACAACCTTCGTTCCTCTCTCGGAAGAACAAAGGCACGCGCGATTCAAAGCTGTGTGTAATCATCGATCAGTGTGTACAATGCACAAGCATGGATCATCGCTTCGAGCATTCAGACAGTGCAACAACCACCGAATATTTATATTCTGTTACGGTTACTGGCTCTGAACTAATTTGCGATTCTATGTTCACGAATGGGTGGCAGTCTGACACACTATTTTCCAGTAGTGTCATGAATGATTTCCAAGCCCTGACAATATTGCACAATGTGCAAATTAGGTTTACATCTTGTTTGTGTCGCTCTACCAACAGGTTTCGCTCTGCCAGTGACGGTATTTATTTCTGATGCCTACGCGAAAAACAACATTCAGTTTTTTACATCATCTTTTCCGGGTAAACGAACTTGACGAGAACAAGCGCAATAATTTTGGAAACCTGGTCGTTCAAGTTTCAGTATCATAAGTTTGGTCGATTAGGAAATAGGTAACTATTCAATTGATTTAAGCATTTAGTCTAGCCAGGTGTTAATTATGATCGAGTGCGTTTCCAATAAGACATAGGTTGGAGAACAAGGGGCGTAAGGGGTACGCTAAGTAAACTCATTTTTGCATACTTAACGAAGTTAAATCGAATGTACTAGACTGTAATACTTTAATAAGGAGTGTATCGAATATAAGCTATCCACATACATTTGCGTTGTACGCATGTATTTGTGATGGTTTTTTATGCTCTGAACACTGCATGCTGTGCGTTTGACTGCCAGCTTTCTTTTGTTTACTTGTTTGTGCGGTTCAAATTCTGCGTTTTCAAAATGTCGCGTATTAAAAAGGAAGTGACTATACTATGCGAAAATTGGCGAAGCGGTTTGGAATTCATCATGCGAGTGTTAAAACCATCATTAATAAGTTTGGGGAACACTATTCTTTGGATGAGCTACCAGGAAGAGGCAGAAAACCCGGTTCTTCCAACCCGAAACTGGAGCAGAAAGTGGTATCTCTAATCATGAAGAACAAATCAATGTCAATACGTGATTTGGCCAAAAAAGCAGGTACGAGTGTCGGAATGATCCAGCGTATCAAGAGGCAGAACCACCTGAAGACCTACAAGAAGCAGAAAATCTCGAAACAAAGTGCAGAACAGAAGAAGCGAGCAGCAACAAGGGCCCGGAAATTGTATTCGCGTCTTTTGCAGCGTCCGGATGCATGCGTTTTGATGGACGATGAGACCTATGTAAAGGAGGACTCAAAAACCCTTCCAGGTCCACAATACTTTACTGCCGTCGTTGGGGAGGATGTGAGCGATGCGGACAGGTCGATTCAAGTGGAAAAATTTGGTCGAAGGGTACTGGTATGGCAAGCAATATGTTCCTGTGGTTTGAAGTCAACCATTTTTTACACTACCGGAACTATAAATGCGGAAATCTATCGATCTGAGTGTCTCCTGAAGAGATTGTTGCCTTTACATAAGAAGCATAGTACACCTCCACTGTTTTGGCCGGATTTAGCGTCGGCTCACTATGCCAAAACCACTCTCAATTGGCTTGCGGAAAAGGGTATAGATTTCGTTGAGAAAAATATCAATCCACCAAATTGCCCTCAGCTTCGACCCATCGAACGTTACTGGGCAATCGTGAAGAGGGTCTTCAAGAAGACTGGTAAGGCAGCTGGAAACATGCAGAAGTTCAAAAAAATTTGGGCTCAAGCGTCCAAAAAATGCGATGCAACACTTGTCCGGAACTTGATGAAGAGCATTCGATCCAAAGTTCGAAAATTCGTGAAGGAATAACTTAAATTTCATCCGGTCTTCATTATGTTCAAGTTTAACCTCGTACAATAAAGGATCAATTTTTTGTATGAATAGAATATCGGGTTTCAACATAATTTGAAAGAAAGTTTGTGGATAGCTTATTTTCGATACACTCCTTACAATCCTTTTCGTTTGTGATCTGATGATTAAAACTGTAAAACAAGACATTTTACACAATACTATATAGTTGAAAGATTGAGGCAGAATGAGCAAATCAAAAAGCATGTATCATGAATGTAATTTAAGTTTTTAAAACTATTCTAATAATTTGCATATTGTAGGCTTATGAAGAAGTTTGTCGTGGAATTATAGCTTGTCGTCTCACCACATGCTCCCTGGCGAGTCTTTTCACTGACATTCTATTGTGTTTAATCGCTTCCATTGCTACTATTAGCTTGCTCTTTGAGTTCCGCTGGCGATCCGTAGTTGATTTTGATTATTCCGGATCATAAGCTCTTCTGAACACAGAAGTTGTCTTCATTCTATTCGGTCTATGGGCTCACTTCGCCAGCTTCGCAGTACGCGAAGGGTCCCAGTAAACCCATAGACCGAATAAAATGAAGACAACACAGAAGTTGTCTTCATTCTATTCGGTCTATGGGTTCACTTTGCCAGCCTCGCAGTACGTGAAGGGTCCGCAGGACACCTTCTACTTGAAGGTGGTTCATTCGCCTTCACATTCCGTCTTCCATTTGCACTCCGTCGTAGATCGAACGTAGTACCTGCCGTTCTAAGACACAAGTCTTCCACGAGCGTTGTCTTTGTTTCGTGCCTTTAGAGGACTACCGGTTTAATTAATGTCTTGTAGATGGTCAACTTTGTAGTTCGTCGAACTTTGTTCGATCTTAACTTTCTTCGGAGTCCAAAGTAGGCACGATTCCCAGCCATAATACACCTTTGTATTTTTCAGCTGATGTTGTTATCGTCGGTCACCAATGAGTCGAGATAAGAGTTCGTCTACCGTCTCGATCTCATCACTTTCGATTTGAACTCATGGTGGTAGCCTAACCTTGTAATCTCGTGAGCTTCTTCCCATCATGTAATTTGTATTTGACCAATGTCCCCAATGAGTCTAGATAAGAAATCGTCTACCGTCTCGATTTCATCACTGTCGAGCTGAACTCGTGGTGGGAGCCAACCTTGTTATCTCGTGAGCTTCTTCCCGTCATGTAATTTGTATTTGACGCATTAATGACAAGCTCAATCTTACTTTTTTCAGCCTTAAGTCTGATGTGCTTTTCCGCCATCATCTCAAAGTCTCAAATCGACATTGTCGGCGAAGCCAAAAAATTTGACGAACTTCTTGAAAATCGTACCACTCTATCCTCGTTCTCTTCGCATCACACCCACTGCAATCCATAATAATCCATCATCTTGCTTTAACACGGACGTCCCCAACCCCTCTGCGACAGAAACTTTTAAATTTCAAATTGATGATACTCCATCGTTAGCTATCGGATTTTGATGCGTTTTTTTGCAATAGATCACAAAATTATCCTTGTTTATAGCTCTGCACTGGTTATTCCAAAAATGTCCTATGTTTTGGATTCCAAGCTAGGAGTACTGGGGTAAGTATCTGTCCAGGGATGGTGAACAAAATATTTTTAGATGCGAAACATGGCATACGGCATATCAAACTTCATGATATAGCAAAACTAGGTCATCAAAAGACATTTTGAGGATTTCTGGCCATACTGGCCGCTAAATGAAGCCCTGCGAGATCCGAGTTCTTCCGGAAAAGTGGTCATATTCAAATCTTTTCCAAAACCTGGCTTGCGACATATCATACTTCATGATTTTGCAAAATTTGGTCTTCGGAGGATATTCTGAGGGTGTCTGACTATACTGGCCACTTAGGAAGGCCAATATTCAAATCTTTTCCAAAACCTAGCTTGCGACTTATCAAACTTCAGGATTTTGCAAAACTTGGTCTTCAAAGGACATTCTGAGGGTGTCTGACCATACTGGCCACTTAGGGAGGTCCTGTGGAATCCGAATTCCTCCGGGAAAGTGTCTATATTCAAATCTTTTCCCAAACCTGGCTTGCGACATATCAAATTTCATGATTTTGCAAAACTTTATCTTCGGAGGACATTCTGTGGATTCCTGACTATACTGGCCACTTTAGAAGCTCTTGCGGGATCCCAGTTCCTCCGGGAAGGAGGCCATATTCAAATCGTTACCGCAACCTGGCTTGCGACATATCAAACTTCATGATTTTGCAAAACTTTATCATCGAAGGACATTCTGAGGGTGTCTGACCATACTGGCCACTCAAGAAGCTCTTGCGGGATCCGAGTTCCTTCGGAAAAGGGGCCATATTCAAATCTTTTTCAAAACATGGCTTGCGACATATCAAACTTAAGGATTTTGCCAAAATTGGTCTTCGGAGGACATTCTGAGGGTGTCTGACCATACTGGCCACTTAGGGAGACCCTGTGGAATCCGATTTCCTCCTGGAAAGTGGCCATGTTCAAATCTTTTCCAAAACATGGCTTGCGACATATCAAACTTAAGGATTTTGCAAAAAATTGTCTTCGGAGGACATTCTGAGGGTGCCTGACCATACTGGCCACCTAGGGAGACCCTGCGGAATCCGAGCTCCTTCGAAAAGTGGCCATGTTCAAATCTTTTCCAAAACCTGGCTTGCAACATATCAAACTTCATGATTTTGCAAAACTTTTACTTCGGAGGACATTCTGAGAACTTCTGACTATACGCCATTTGAGAAGCTCTTGCGGGATCGCAGTTCCTCCGGGAAAGAGGCCATATTCAAATCGTTACCGCAACCTGGCTTGTAACATATCAAACTTCATGATTGTGCAAAAAAATTTCTTCGGAGGACATTCTTTGAATTTCTTATCATATATCTAAATCATTTTCCAGGAAACTTTGTCGTGATGCTTATGCTCGTAGGATAGATTGAACAAAGTAGGCCTCGCCTCACTTTTGTAATCCGTCCGTCCTCTTTGTAGTCTTTTTCTAAATTTCGTTACGCTATGGTACACTAAAATGTGCGTGTCTTTTCCAGATCGACAGTAACAGTTCTTTTGTAAAAAATGGTTTAGTTGGAGCATGTACCGCTAGCGGACACAGGCATAGTTAGAAGAGCTTATGTCAAAACAAATATTGTGGTTTTGCGGTTGAAACGGGATTTTCGTTTTTGTGTTTGTTTTGTTCGATAGTGTGAATCATTTTTGTGCAAAATTTTGAATGACTTAGAATCCGATAATATGAGCATCGCAGATCCTTATTTAGCCTGGGTGGAAAGGGATATTGATCCTTATTGATCCAAAGACCCAGTTTTGCAAAATCATGAAGTTTGATGTGTCACATGCCAGGTTTTCGTAAGGATTTGAATATGGCCTCTTTTCCGGAGGAATTCGGATTCCGCAGGGTCTCCCGAAGTGACCAGTATGGTCAGACACCCTCAGAATGTCCTTCAAAGCCCTATTTTTGCAAAATCCTTAAGTTTGATATGTTGCAAGCCAGGTTTTGGAAAAGATATGAATATGGACACTTTACCTGAAGAACTTGGATCCCGTAAGGCCTCTCCAAGTGGCCAGTATGGTCAGACACCCTCAGAATGTCCTTCGATGATAAAGTTTTGCAAAATCATGAAGTTTGATATGCCGCAAGCCAGGTTTTTGAAAAGATTTGAAAATGGACACTTTCGGACGAACTCGGATCCCGCAGGGTCTTCCAAAGTGGCCAGAATGGTCAGAAATCCTCAAAACGTCTTCTCATGACCTAGTTTTGCAAAATCATGAAGTTTGATATGTCGCAAGCCAGGTTTTGACAACGATTTGAATATGGCCTTTTTTCCGGAGGAATTTCGACTCCCGAGGGCATAGGCGTAGCCAGAGGGGAGCAGTGTGGGGCCTTTCACCAATCCCCCCCCCCTAAATTTTGATTTTATTTTCAGATTTTTAATGTTTGTTTCAATTTTTTATTATTTATTTTTAATGTTTGTGAGATTGTCCCTTTACCTCAATGAAAAAGCGCGAAGTCGCCTCGATTTTGTAATAAGTTCCCGCATAATCACAAACCATTCCTGGACCATTTCCCTTATTGATGACGACCGTTTCCGTTATTGTTACGACATTTACCCTTATAGTTGACAACTACAAACTAACAATCTCCTATATAGTTTTAACAATATGTCAAATAGTAAAAGGCCAAATAACAATATGATGAATAGGCGGTTAAGTTAGGTTACCATAAAAAAACGGCAATTTTTACGAACAAAATTTTTGCTGTACTCTATGCCAAAAAGTTGGTATATAATCCAGACCGAGTGCAGAAAATAAAAAAAACCTTTCAATGACAATATGGCATACATTAACAATATGTGTTAATGTAGAGGTTGTATGGTGAAAATCCGATTAAACTAATTGATAACAATAACATAAAATGTGATAATATATCTTCATTCAAAATATAGTTTTGACTATATAGCAAATTGTTTTTCGTTATGCGGGTTGTAGCAAAAAAGCGCAAAAAGCGGACATCCATGAGATTTTTTTTTAATAGTAAGCCCAACCTAGCTAACTTATCGTATCTAAAAAAATATATCTAGTAATGTTAACTATGATTCAAGCATTGATTGTTTTTTTCCCGCTAGCTGAAAGTGGAAAAAGCTATGCTCAGTTCAATTTTCAGTTCTTGGCAATCAAAAAACGTAATATTTTAACCAATGTTATAGCTTTCGGGAGTCAAATAACACCAGATTGAGAAACATAATTCATAATTCATAGTTAGAAAGTGTATCAACGGAAATTGTATATTTGAACTATTCATGATATGGGCCAAACCGATCAATGTTACCCCGCTGATCAATAATATCCCGTTTTACGGTACTGTCGTTTCGTATTATTGAGAATATATGTTAATCATATCTTACAGTTTGATTCAGTATTTTGAAATATTGTTTCTGTATCCAAGAGGTATTAATGGAGCATATGCTACGATATAATCCAGGTGAAACGAGACGAATCGTATCCGATGTTCAGACCAGTAATTTGATAAGCGTGTGAGAAAGCAAGACAGCATGCTAATCAGTGCGAGAAGTTGCAGTGGTCTTATCCTATTCAAAGATGGGTCACCCAGAAGAGAGCTACTATTAAAGTTGATGTTCATTACTTCTCATTCTAAATTTGATTTCGGAAAAGTGCTCTGCTGGTGAGTACACATTGTGTGAATTGCGCAATGATTTTTGTAAATTATTAGCAGTTCTTTGATTTATTGTTATCTAGTAGTACCATAAATGTAATTAAAAGAAACAAACGAACAAAACTAAATAAATGCCGCTGCAATAACCACGAAGAGAAAATTATGCAAAATGATGGCTTTTCTCGAATTTGAACAACAATTTTAATAACATTCAATAATACACCGTTTTTGTTTTATACTACTCATATACACTTCACTTGATACGACGACACTATGCCATCGACATTATACCGTTTCGACAGATCGTGTTTCACTTGGATCATATCAGATAAATCGGTTAAAATTTCAAAACGCAGGTGCACCAGTGTATCTGAACTATTTTAAAAATATTGAGGAGTAGCAGATAGAATGCATGTGAATTCCTTTGCGTCATTGATGAATAAAACTTCCTAAATTATTTCTTAGTACTCGTGTATTAAGAATACAAGTAGCAACAATTTATCACAAAAATCACAGCTTGCTTACAATCGCAACTTACGTCGGTTTGTAAAGTTATGCATGATTTTCCTGTTTAGATAAAACAGAGAAAATAATTAAACTGAAGGTAAGTTAAGAGGACACAAACCATTAACTATAAACCACCAAAACTCAAAATGTATGTTTGTTAAAATCTAACCACTTATTATTTGAACAACCATTAAAAAAAAATTCTATTGAAACGGTGTGAGCACGGTGAGTAAAAAAACGATGTTTTTGCGGTGTTGCTTTGTCAGTATATGCACTGAAAATTTATTTTCGTGAATTAGCTTTCCCTTGTTTCGTAAACATGGATAATGTTCATAGAATAAATTCCTCGTAATTTGCATGAAACATTCCTTATGCTTGTCATCTGGTGAAATGCTGTCATTACACCTTTCTGTACAATACACGAAATGAATTTTGTGAAGACCAACCTATCACTGCTTTTCTTCAATCGTACTCATACATGTTGGTTTTGCTGCTTGAGTGGGCTGGAATCATTGATTTATCCCAAAATAAAAATTAAAGCGCGATCGAGAGTTATGAGTTCATACTCATTAATCAAGTAGCTTCTAACGAGTCATCATGGCTTAGTGAGATCAACCACGGATCCAATAACAAGTCTCCTCAAAAATACAGGTTCGAACTTCATTTCAGAAATATGAAAAAAAATGCTGAACAACTCCTCGTGGTTTGCGCGTTTTTTTTCAATTACTTACTGAGTCGATATAGAAGTTCTGTTAGTAATTCATGTAACCATGCATTCTTATTGATAACAAAATATTTGTAGCATTTTGTATTGTTTTCGTACAATGAACGAGTGTTCCTTCTGTGTCAACTAATGCTTCGTGCTTTTAACAGTTATGTAACAGCATTGTGGCATTGAATACGAAGGTAGTTTCTTGAAAAGTACAAATCAATTTTGGTGTAGAAAACAACGAACAGATTTGTTAGTTCTACATTCGATTTCGTCATAAAAACGAAATTTAATTTTCAGTGTGGGCGAGCGGGTCGCGAGGAAAAGAACATTTTCAGTAAAAACTGTTAACAAACTCCGTGGTTGTCGTTTACAAAAATCCAACATGACTGTAAAATGAATATTTTGACACATTACAGTACCCGTTAGATTTCAGCATGGTTCCTATTTAATGGGATTCGATTTTGGAACTTGGGGAAAATCGAGAGTTTTTAAAATCTTTTTTTTTTCATTCCAGATCAAGTCTAGAATAGTTTAATCTTGTTGCCTATTGTAAAGACGGGACTCGATAATGTCCCTACTATATGGGTCCACCGGGCGTTGTGTTGTCCGTTGTATAATGTTAAGTGTTCAGTCTGTGCAGCAACTGGCTGAAGACGGTGTAATTCTCTCTCTCTCTCTCTCTCTCTCTCTAACTCTCTCTCTCTTCTCTCTCTCTATGTCTCCTAAAAAAACTAAGCTTGCCCCCCCCCCCCCCCCCCCTATACGAAATCCTGGCTACGCCTATGCCGGAGGGTCACCCTAAGTGGCCAGTATGGTCAGACACCCTCAGAATGTTCTCCGAAGACCTATTTTTGCCAAATCATAAGGTTTGATATGTCGCAAGCCAGGTTTTGGAAAAGATTTGAATATGGCCACTTTTCCGGAAGAACTCAGATCCTGCAGGGCCTCTGTTAGTGGCCAGTATAGTCAGAAATTCTCAGAATGTCTTCTGATGGCCTGGTTTTGCTTAATAATGAAGTTTGATATGCCGCATGCCATGTTTTGCATCTAAAAATATTTTGTCCACCAGCCCTGGACAGGTACTTACCTTAGTACTCCCACCTTAGAATCCGATACTACGGACATTTTTGGAATAACCAGTGCAGATCTATAAACAAGGATAATTTTGTGATCTATTGCAAAAACCGCATCACAATCCGATAGCTAACGATGGAGTATCATCAATTTGAAATTTAAAAGTTTCTGTCGCAGAGGGGTTGGGGACGTACGTGTTAATCCTCTCGGAGATTCGATGGGACTTGAGAGTGTTTTCGAGACTCTAATCATCGTTGTTGTCCTGACCAACCACGCTGATTTTAAATCGAGGAATAAGATGTTTGGGCACGTTATATTCGCGACATTTCCGCAGCACTTATCGAATCATGAAAATTTAGCCCGCGGTAGTGCGGACACCCATGAATCTCACTGCCGTACTAACTCCTTCGGTGGTGCTCGGTAGCGTGATTGCACGATAGTTGCAACAGTTCAACTTATCACTGTTTTTATGGATGAGACGGCTACACGATACCTTCCGCCCAATCTTTCGATAAATAAAAATCATTTTTTTTCGGCTTATGCAGACGTACCTAGTGCCGCTATTGCAATGGCGGTTCGAATATATCTCCAGACATTTTTAGGATTATTTGCGGGAAGTTCCGTTGGTAGTGCTGCTTCAAGCGGTTGCACGTATTCCTGGACAACTCCGGTTTCTCGTAATCGCATAATGTTTGGTCGAGACGTCCGAATTCGATGTGTGCTGTACACCGTCAAGAGTTTTGAACGCATATATACTACAACTAGGTTTTTATATAATTTCAATTCCCACTGTGTTTGGTCCGAACGTTGATGATATCGAAAAAAAATTTGCCGTTGATTAGAACATGGTTGAACATGGAGAACATGGATGATTCTAATTGCGTTGGCCAGGTGATCTCCAAGTTGCCTTTGATGATGTCTCTGTGAGAAAAGAAAGTACTTTAGACTACTAAACCACGGGAGGCCGCAAAGCTCACGCCTCATTGCCTTTGTCGTTTGTTGCGGCTTGTATTACGGGGTGGCAAAGGTTGCATGTCAGTATCAGTGATTGGTTTTGGAAGATTGTTTGTTTTGGTTACACTATAAACATGAACGCAAAACGAAATCTTGTAGTAGATTTATGTTTGAAGAAATTTAGACCGTGTAAGATCTTGAGACAGCTTAAATACAACGAGACTCTTACATCCATAAATAGATACAACGAGACGGGTACGTATAAATTAACCAAAGGCAACGGCTAGAACTAAAATAATCGTGAAACTTGAACGGTAGTGAATTCTCCGGAATTCCACACAATCAGGGCGAGCGCTGGCCAAGGATCTGGATATTTCCCATATGTCGATTCAAAATATCGTCAAGATTTGAAACTCAAAGCGCTCAATAAAAAACAGTGAATTCACGGATTAACAGAAAAACGAAAGAAGGCTCGATTGATTCCAAGTAATGAGTTGCTGTAGCGGCACGCTGATTGTGATATTCTCTTTTCCGATGAAAACATGTGTTTGTTGCAAACTTACCACCAACAGAATAGTGGTGTCGCTAAAATTTGCTCTTTATCATATCATCACAAGAATGGCCTTCCCTATAGCCAGATCTTCATCCTTTGGATTCCTTTGCATGCTCAGTTAAATTGGAAGCACCAACCAGCAGATCTTTCATACGGTTGCTCGTACCACGAAGAGGTAGGGATGGGAGTTACTGGACGAGAGGCTAGTCATTTACCAACCAATTCCGGATCATGATCACATCTGATCACTGATTCGAAACTAGAAAATCATGACATCTACCGACAGTTTAATGTACCGTTTGTTGCTCATGGCATCCCGCATAGATAAAATTTTTTCAATCAATTATTTCTTACTTTAAAATTCAAGCGTGTCATTGTTTAGTGTTTCAAATGTTCAAATGAACGATAGATAAGTATCGTTGCTAGCAGAAAGATTTCATCTGATCTGATCGTCAATCAGTTAAGAAGCATTTTAATCCGCTCCTCGCCGCGTACGTTTTTCGCGTTTTATTTTTTGTATACGTTTCATTCTGTGCTTATTCATCATGAGCTGTGAAATTTGCTCGCTTGACTCCACCGTCGATACAGTATTGTGGAGCTGCTTCGGTTGTCCGCGAACCTTTTATGCCGCCTGCGTGGGAGTACCTGTCCAGCGCAATTCTCTCAGGAAAAATGATAAGAAACTTGATGTTCAGTCGTATGTCTTGCCTTGCTGTAGTTCATGCCAGGCGCTTATCACACTCAATTTCGAAGTTCAATTGCTTACAAAACAACAGGCAGAGTTAGCCGAAAATGTAAATAAAAACACTGAGGTTACTTATCGCGCAACGCAGCAAAATAATGTTTCACTTGTGCACGATGGAATCGATCGACTTGAGGGTATACTCATTGACAATCAAAAAGAGCTGACGGCTATCCGAAAAGGGTTCTGCCGGCAAAAAAAAAACAATTTAACAACGCTGTGTGATCTGGCTATGCAAAAATCGAAGGAATATCTGTCTACCTTAATGCAATCAACGACGTCCGGTATTGCAAATGATATCAAATGCATGAAAGACGAAATTAAATTAACGCTATAACTGTGGACACAGCTTCTTGTATTGTAATGCACAGAAACCTTGTGTTATGGACTGATATAATGAACGAGCTGAAATGTTTATCAGCGAACATCAGTGCGATTGATTCAAAATTCATCGGCAGCTCTGCAGATTCTGTTGTCACCTTAGATCACGAATGAAATTATAACAATAATATTCAGACGGCTGAACAGTCAGGCTGGCGCCTTCTTGGAACAAGGAAGGTATGGAAAGCTGACTGGGCCGATTTTGATAAACGTATGTTGCATCGTTTAAAACAACAGAAACAGGCCGATAATGCAAGAAGGCGTAAAAAAAAGGACACATTATAACAGCAGTAATATCCCTCAACATAACAGAAGTCATATCAATCATGGCAATACCTCGGAAATTAGTTATTTAAATCACACAACTTTATGAGAGGTCACTGTGATAACGGCTTACTGGCTCAATATACTCAATACTTCTTGCGGCTGCAAAAGAAAGATTCTCCAAACCACCGAGATGTACTTCATTCGACGCACCGACCCACCGGCCAATACAGTTCCACAGGGGTGAAATTTTGAACCCCTACCCGGCTCTTGCTGAGTTTCCACGTTCTACTTTCGACAAGCAGCACAACCAGATATCCTCAAATCAACCTGGATGCTCTTCCAATCCCACTACGATGCGAAGCTCAACATTCGTGTTTTCGACGCAATTGGTCGAATTTGTCCGAGGAACGATTTGAAGATGCGGACACGGATCCCGAAGATTGCAGTATTTTTCAAGACGTTATCTGCCGATATAAGCATAACTGTCCCATGTATATAGGGAAACCCATAGAACATGGGACAATTATGCGTAGAATGGCAGTTATGTATTCTAGACAGTTTTCAGGAATGGTAAATATGTTTAATGGAAATAATTCTAATGTTACAATTGGTCCTATTTATTCAAACTTTCAACCCTCATACCAGGATTGAAATCTCAGTATATTGTCAAAATTTTAATCGGATGAAAAGTGCGGCTAAGATTAACAAGATCCAAAACAAGGTGTTAAGTTGTTCTTATTCCGTGATCCTGGCGAATGAAACTAGTTGGGATGAGAGTGTAAGAAGTGAAGAGGTCTTTGGCAATAGTTATAATCGATTGTTGTTTTTGTATTCTCCCAAGCGCGGAAATAACGATCTTTGATGAAGTTTGTCAGAAGTAGATAATTTATCATCTCCATGCGAAGCGCTTGGAGTGGACGGTAATTTATTGCTAGAACGAAATAGACATGAAGAGAAAGTGTATTGATAGTTCCGTATAGGGCAACGGCAGGCTTTGAAAATTGAAAGATCAAGTTTGAAAACGAGCGGAGGGCATTATTGAACGGTAGTATCCGATCAGGCACATAACCCTTTACCATACTACCCCATGCAGGATAGGAAAGAGGAGGGAAAGGAGCCAGTCAAGGGGATTTCCTCCTCTTGCCTATCCTGCATAGGGTAGTATGGTAAAGGGATGTGTCTGATCGGATACTACCGTTCAATAATGCCCTCCGCTCGTTTTCAAGCTTGATCTTTCAATTTTCAAAGCCTGCCGTTGCCCTATACGGAACTATCAATACACTTTCTCTTCATGTCTATTTCGTTCTAGCAATAAATTACCGTCCACTCCTAGCGCTTCGCATGGAGATGATAAATTATCTACTTCTGACAAACTTCATCAATAGTTATAATGTTTATAGAGATGATCGCAATTATCAATTTGTTGCTGTTTCGACCAATTTCAATTCTGAAATTATTATGACAATAAAATTCAAGGAGTTTGAACAAGTGTTGGGCAAAAGCGAATGTGGGAAATGATTTTTTGTTTCGGTGTACTTTCCTAAAAACAATGCCCGTAAAGCTATATACGAGAAGTTCTTTAGTAATGCCGAAGAATTTATATATGATTTGTCCCCTGAAGTAAAAGTACATATATAAGGTGACTTCAATCAACGCAATTTCGACTTCATTTCCGACAATGATAATGAGAGTATCTTAGTTCCGATAATTGGGGAAAATGAAGCTCCAACTCCAATGAAATGCAAACCAAGGACTTCATCAAATAAACCATATGAAAAATCAACAAAATTGTTATTTAGATTTTCTATAACCTAATGTTTACGAAGAATTCTGTATGAGTGAATCATTGAATCCAATATGGAGAATTGAAGCAATTCACACAGCAATTGAATATTCCCTGTTTGTGCATGAAGGTGAAATGCCAGTTGAATGCGAATTTGAGGAAGTCTTTGACTATAAATCAGTAAATTTGAAAACATATGGAGTAAATTTAACTTAATTGATTTTCAAATACATTTCAACTAATTATGTTATTTCTTGTTGCACAAAGCACGTAATTAATTATAATGTTTGAAAATTGGAAACCTCATTCTTATCAATATGCAACTCTAGGAGTGGACAGCAATTTCTGCTAGAAACAAAGATGTGAACAGAAAGTATTGATAGGTCCGTAAGAGCACGGCAGGTTGTAAAATTGAATAGAAGTAGTTGAAATTAGGCGTAAGGCATGTTTGGATGGCGGTATCTGATTGATTGGCAAACAGACTTAAGAAAGAAGTTAATATCGAAAGTGCAACCAAAGTGTTCTACAATAAGTTGACTAAAATTATAGAAGATGAAGTACCAATTAAACGACGTAGACGTAAAGTGTTTTCAAAAAATCCCGTAAGGTTCTACAGGCAAGTTAAAAAAATAAATATCGCTTTTGAGGAGTATAATTTAAAACCCGAACGTGAAATTAAATCTAGCTAAAAAACTTTTTTAATTATGTCAATACAAAACTGAAGTCGGACAATTTTCCATCCAGAATGTATTTTGATGACACTGAGAGCAATAACTCAGAAAAAATATGTAATTTATTTGCCAAGTTTTTTCAAGTAACATATTCAAGCTTCTCAGAAGAAGATCGCGATCGTGATTTTTTTGGTTTCCATCCTGAATTTCCAAGTGACATTTGCGTAAGTCAAATTAATCTGCACGAAATGTTTGAGGGGTTAGGACATTTTTTTTTTTAGGTGGGATGGAAAATCTGCAACCAGACACCTGAAGAACTCAGAGTGTGGGGATGAGGGTGCCAACTCCTCGACCCACTAAAAACCCACCCGTGCCTTAAGCTCTGGACCCTCCCCGGGACCACCTTTCGGTATTACTTCGGGGACGGGGCTATTGTGCTTGTTAAGCACCCACTATGTCTAACTACTTAGGGCTTTAATAGTTAGGTGGTCCCTGCGACCTGCCTTTGGTCGTTTCGCCATTTTTGTTGGAGATCGAGGACGATCTGGGAGGCTGCTACGCATACCGCGTCCCAGACGTCCCGGTCCTGGCACATCCTCTGGACCAAGTTATCCGGAGTCGTGTCGTGACCGCTTACGGCAATCATGCTGGATCTCGTGCCGTCAAAGCGAGGACATGCGAAGAACACATGTTCCGCAGTTTCCTCGACTCCCGCGCACTCGCTGCATGCGGAGGACTGTGAATGCCCATATTTGTGCAGGTATTGTCTAAAACAGCCGTGGACAGACAATGTCTGCGTTAAGTGGAAGTTCACTTCACCGTGTCGCCTATCGACCCACCCGGTTAGTTCCGGGATTAGTCGGTGGGTCCACCGACCTTTGGTGAAGTTGTTCCATTCCCTTTGCCACTTAACCATGGATGCGGCTCTAGTGGTCTTCCGAATACCTCTTGTTCCACGTTGCTCGAAGCACTCTACGTCCTCTTTATGACGATGCCTATTGGCATCATCCCCGCTAGGACGCAGACCACGTTGCGTGATACCGTTCACCACTCTTAGGCACATAAGCCTGTGTGTACTCTTTAGCTTACTTGCGTAGCTTTTGGTACTCAAGGCGGTGATCCATGCCGGCCCGCCGTACCTAAGTATGGACAGGGCGACGCTGGCCAGGAGTTTACGCTTACTCCATTGCACCGCCGAGCTATTCGACATCATGCGTGATAATGCCGATATAGCCATAGAGGCTTTCTTGCAAGCGTAATCGACGTGACTGATAAAGGACAGCTTATCGTCGATCATAACCCCAAGATACCTCAAGAACCTCTTCGATTCTATTGTGCAGTTATCTGCACTGATCGTCGCATGTTGCTCCGATTTCCGATTATTCTCCACCGTGACCTCGGTCTTATGGTGGGCTAGCTCCAATTGCCTGCTAATCCATCTCTCCACAATGCCAATGGAGTGTGAGGCCGTTAACTCGACCCCCTCGATGGATTCGCTACATATCTCTAGGGTGATGTCGTCCGCGAACCCGACTATATTCACCCCGCTCGGGAACTCAGGCCACAGTACCTCATCGTACATCGTGTTCCATAACACCGGACCCAGGATCGAACCTTGCGGGACGCCAGCGGTGATCTGAACACGTTTCTGGCCTGCCTCTGTATTATATACCAGTACGGGATTCTGGAAGTAGCTTCCGAGAATCTTGTACAGGTACCCAGGAACCTGAAGGCGTTGGAGCGAGTCGGTGATAGCCGCCCATCTGGCGCATTGAACGCATTCCTCACGTCAAGGGTGACCACCGCACAGTATCGTACTCCTCGCCTCTTGCGCTGGATTGCCACTTCGGCCGTCTTAGTGACGGACAGGATGGCATCCACCGTCGACTTCCCTTTACGGAAGCCAAACTGATTATTAGACAGACCGCCTATACCCTCCGTGTATGTTGTCAGTCTGTTGAGGATTACCCTCTCGAGCACCTTACCCGCTGTATACAACAGACATATAGGTCTATATGCCGATGGATCTCCTGGTGGCTTCCCTGTCTTTGGTAGCAACACAAGGGTCTGAATTTTCCAGGCGTTCGGGAAGACGCCCTCGTTCAGACACTTTTGCATCACCACCCTGAACATTTCGGGATCCAGGAAGATAGCCGTCTTGATGGCCAGGTTCGGAATACCATCCAGTTCCGGCGCTTTGTTCACTTTTAGCGACTTTGCTATCGCAATGAGTTCATCATTCGTCACCGTCGCCTCGTCACCGGTCCCCGTTGTGCCGTTGTCAGTGCCCACGTGGTCACGGGTGTTCGGCTGAGCCGTCCACCCTTCCGTCGCTATGACAGCGTTAAGGTCTGGGATACTGGAACGCTGGTCATGGGACACATCTACGGCGGCGGGGGGCCACGGACTTGGGTCGTGGCTCGGAAAGAGTCCCCCAACGATCACCTGCATCTCTGATGAACGCTCGGTTGGAGCCGCCGATCCTCTGGTTTTGGCCATTACTACCCGGTAGGCGTCACCCCACGGATTCGTATTGGCCTTCTGACACAGACCCTTGAAGCAGGCTCGCTTGCTGGCCTTTATCTCTCTCTTTAGTGCGGCCTTCGCGGCGATTAGCGCCCCTCTACGCTCGATTCTATCGGCGTCTGACCGCGCTCTTTGCACCCTCCGTCTTGCGTGGAGGCATGTTCTTCGGAGGACAGCGATCGACTCCGTCCACCAATACACCGGCGATCTTCCATTCCTCGGTTTGACTTCCCTCGGCATGGTCGCAACGCACGCTCGTGTAAGTGTCATAACGAGTCGTTCGCCGCAAGGTTCCTGGGTTTCGCGTAAGTTTCGTTCCCGCTCAAGCGCCTCTTTAAAATTCTCTACATCAAAGTAGGACGTCCTCCATCTGCGGGCGAATCGAGTGGATGCTCCTCCTTCCGCGCGCTGCCTTGTATTGTGGACGATACAATAACGTACCGCCAAGTGGTCGCTATGGGTGTAGCCATCATCCACCCTCCAATTGCTAAGTAGCCCAGGACTGCTAAATGTTATATCGATGATCGATTCCGCTCCGTTTCCATGGTAGGTACTCTTGGTACCCACGTTGGCTAGGTCCACATTGAGCCTAGCCAAGGCCTCCAGAAGAATCTGGACCCTGGGGTTGGTAAGGCGGCTCCCCCACTCGGGCGCTCAAGCGTTGAAGTCTCCCGCTATTACCAACGGGTTCAGGCCAGTTAGCTCCGTTGTCATCCAATCGAGCATATTGGAAAACTGTTCGATCGACCATCTTGGCGGTGCGTAGCATCTGCAGAAGAACACTCCATTCACTTTTACCACCACGAAGCCTTCGTTTGTGGTACACACACCTCCTGAACCGGGTACTTGCCGGTCGTCCATAATGCCGCCATATAAGACCTGTCCGCAAACCAGTTTCCGTTGCCGGATGGGATGCGGTATGGGTCGGAGATTATGGCGATATCCGATGCCGACTCGCTAACTGTCTGACACAGCAGTTGCTGGGCTGCCTCACAATGGTTCAGGTTTAGTTGGGTTACCTGCATTACGGTTGGCTCTTTGGAATAGCCTTACCTGCCGGGCGCTTAGCCCCCCCTCCCCTTACGTGCTTATCGTCCGGTTTCCCGGCGCACATCAAGCATTTGGGGGGTGTTGAGGCGCCTGGTTGCCTCAATGGGAAGGTTCTTTCCTCACAAAGAAATAAGACGGTTGTTGATTTTACAAGCTTTTATTTCTTTACTTAAATTTTACTTGACCGTTAGCCGGGTCAAAACATACTGATATTTTGCTCACTAACCTACTGCTTTATATTGCTAGCAAAAATGTTGCACGACAACAAATAGAACATTCTCGAAGAATCTGGAGCCACTGCACCGCACGCTGTCATCATTCCCTATTGCGCAATGATGATGATGATGATGGTGTCGTCGAGCTCGTCGGTAGCAGCAGCGTCGGCATAGCGCGCTCTCTCGTTTTCTCGGCTAGTTGATGTTTGCATTCTCTCTCTCCGGGTAGGTCATGCCGATGATGACAGCGCAACTGCTAATAGAATGTTCACGTGATGTGTTGTGTTTTGCGCGCCTTGCGCCGCGTGTGTTATCTGCCGGAGCTAACGTGTCGGTAGCGAACATACACCCCCGGGCTGGAAAGATTCCTCTGAAGCTCTGCAATCCTGTTTGCAGTTGTCTTCGATCGGCAGGATAGAAATTCGAGTAATCACTCGTCGGTAGATCGTTCCACCTATTTGCACGTCGACGGCTCACACTAGGTTGTCCGCTCTAGGGTACACGTTAACGTTTCTGCCCATCTTCCAACTCTGGGATGGCAGATCTCTTTCTTCCACTAGCACAATCATTTCAGGACAGATGTTGGGATGTGTTCGTTGATTCTTGACAAGTAGTCGTTCCTCCACTGTACCCCTAACGGTTCGGTGATTTGACGTATTTTGTCGATGCGGTTACGTACAAAGACTTGCAGGGTTGAAAGTGGCTTCTTCAGCCAGGCGAAGACTATCTGACTGTCTAGCCAGAGGACAACGTTGCTGACGTTGAGGTCGAACGATTCCAGAGCCTTGGAGATCAGTTTTCCTAGAAGGTAAGCTCCTAGCAGCTCCATGCGTGGAATGCTAACTTGCTTTGATGGGGCCACTTTCGATTTGCTGCAGAGCAAACGAAGACTCGCAGTCCCATCGGGAAAGATGCAGCGGGGATACTGCGCCGCTCCGTAGGCCAGTTTGGATGCATCCGAGAACCCATGAATCTCGACAGCGATGTGGTTTGACCTCATGACGCACCGAGGGATCCTGATGCTGTTTACGTTTTGCAGGGACGTCCGAAATTCCTGCAACAAGTTTCCTTCTAAGCGGGTGTCCCATAGTAGTCTCGCTAACCGAATCTTTTGCATTATGAGCTTGGCGATGATGATGACTGGTGATATCAGACCACCCGGGTCGAACAGCTTACTTATCTCGGACAGGACAGATCGTTTAGTTTTTCGAGCTTACTTATCTCGGACAGGACAGATCGTTTAGTTGGTAATTTCAACTGGTCAGCGAGGTGATTAGTGACGAATGCAAATTCATCTCGTCGTGGACTACAGGTCAGTCCCAGAGCTTTCATAACTCCTTGGCAGCCATAACTCAGATTCACCAGCTCCTCACGATCAGCTTCGGGGATGCGTTGTAGCAGCTCAGGGGAGTTAGAGCTCCACTTGTGGACCGGGAACCCCGCGGAATTCAGCATGCCCAGGAGCTGGGTCTGACACTCGATAGCCTCTGGTACGATGTTGGCTCCAGACAGGATGTCGTCGACGCAACAGTCGTTTCGGTGGATCTCTGCCGCCATTGGGAAGGAGGCAGCCTCATCGATGCTTATCTGTAGTAAGCACCTGGTGGCAAGGAATGGAGCGCAGGTTGTTCCATACGTCACGGTTTTCAATTCCAGGACCCGGAGTAGCAATGCTGGATCGGCTCGCCAAAAGATCCGTTGGAAGCAGGAGTGAGCTGGTATAACCTTGATCTGCCAATACATCTTGGATATATCAGCCGTGAATACGACGGAGTACTTCCAAAATCGGACGAGGATGACAAAGATGTAATTTTGCACGGTTGCTCCAACCAAAAGGGTTTGGTTGAGAGCTACGTCGGATGCTGAGGCCTTCGCTGATGCATCGAAAACCACGCGAAGCTTTGTGCTGGAGCTGGACGGCCGCAGGACCGCATGATGGGGCATGTAATAACGAGCCTTGTTCGGTTCGTCAAATTCCTCCCCGATCTCACGGCAGTGTCCGAGGGCCTCGTAGTCGTCGATAAACTTGGTGTACTGGAGCTTCAGGGAAGGTTCCTTCTTCATTCGTCGTTCGAGTGAGAGGAAGCGTCGCAGGGCCAGCTCTCGGTTGTCCCTCAGCTGGGGTGGGAACCCACGAAAGGGCAGGGAGACAACGTATCTTCTGTCCTCGTCCCGGTAGTGAGTGGCCAGGAATATCTTCTCGCATACCTCATGCTCCGTGGGTTCTTTGGCGTCTTTGATGTCTTCAACCTCCCAAAACCTCTTCAAGGTCTCGGAAAGTGTGGTGGTGGTGGCTATGTAGCACTGTTGGTCGTTCTTCTGTTCCTCAACGTCTCCTGCGAGGACCCAACCGAAGTGCGTCTCTTGCAGGTCAGGCAAATCCGCTCGTAGTTGCATCCTTGCTGATTTGAGCAGACGTAGGAAATGAGATACGCCAAGCAGCATGTCGATTTGACCAGGTGTATGGAACTCGGGTTCGGCTAGGAATATGCCGGTTGGTAGTGGCCATTTCGACACGTGTTGGGGTGACTCCTGTCACTTTTGGAATCATCAGGCATTCGACGATCGTTGAGAAGTCGGAACATCTGGATTCAATTGCAATAACAATCTTTTCGCGGGCATAGATCCTGACTGCGCCAACTCTGGTGATGGGTACAAGCGTCGGAATTCTTTGGAGGGACAGGCGGTCAGCGATGGCCTTCGAAATGAAGCTCACCTGAGAACCAGAATCTAGCAGCACACGGCAGGGTATCTTCCTGCCACAGAGGTCCCTCAGGTTCACAACAGCTGTCATGAGCATTGCTGTTTTCTGTTCCAACGGTCGGCCTTCTGGAATGACGGTATTTGACGACGAGTGAACAGATGTTTGCGCTTGCAATACTGGTTGTACTGCTGGAGTCGTGCTCACCTTCTGCACCGGTGGGGTGGACTTCTCGGGTGGTCGCTTGGGTTCCTCATGCAGAAGGGTATGGTGCTTCCGCTGACACTTCATGCAGGTCTTGTTCGACGGGCACTCGTTAGATCGATGGCCGCATTGAAGGCAGTTGTAGCACAGGTTCAACTCCTTTACCTTTACTATACGTTGCGCTGGTGCCCACTTGTTGAACGTAGGGCATTCGAAGTGGAAATGCTCATTGTTGCACACGAGGCAGGGCTAGGATTTCGTTGAAGGGGTCGCAGTGTGTGCCTTCTGGCTTAGAGGCTTCACGCTCGACGGCTTGGGTTGTCCATCCTTGACGGTAGCTGCGTGGGGTCGATTCTAGAATCTTTCCAAAACCTGACACTCGCTCTGTAGGAACTTCATCGTTTGATCGAAGTCCGGCAGCTTACCGTGTTCCTGTGTCCTCTCCCACAGCTGAAGAGTCTGATCATCCAGCCGTGCCGTGATGATCTTTGTCAGCAGTAAACCAGACATCGCGTCAACTTGGATGTCCTGGTACTCCAGGCCTCCAACGTACCGGTGGACCGTCTTAACCAGCTCCAGCAGATCCTTATGGTTCCTCTTCGTGATGGGTTTCAATTTCAGCAGACCAGTCAGATGGGTGTCGACGATGACGCGGGGGTTCTCAAACTGGTCCTTCAGCTGTTTCCAGGACTGATAGAAGTTGCTGTCCTGGATCATCTTCGCCGTTATCCATCCGGAGGCGTCACCTACGAGGGCCTTATCGAGATGGTGCAGCTTCATGGCGTCGGATTCATTGCTGCGAACGACGATGTCCTCGAACATCGTCCGGAACTTCAGCCAATTCTCCACTTTCCCATCAAAGCTGGGAATGGGTGGTTGCAGAGGCTGTTGCTGGATGATTACCTGGGGGTTGACGGTGCCATTTGCTGGAGAAACGGTTTGCGCCAGCGTTGCGGAGAGCCGCTCGACTCTATCAAGCGCCTCGGTATGAAGCTTGTCGAACGTCATCAGCATTTCATCCTGCTCCTCCAACTTCGACGACGGAGTAACTTCCAGGATTTCTCGATGCACTACGGTGTATTCCTGTTAATGCACATCGAGTTTCTTCGCAAAGACCTTCAGCAGCGTTGGAGTCACCTTCGAAGGATCGTCTTCGGCTTCCTCCAGACTGCAGCTGATGAGTGTGACCCTACGTTTGACTTGGCCACGCTGATGGAACAAGAATTTCACGTCGATCGTGTCTTCTTCCCTTTTCTTCGGTGTGTGATCGAGTCCCATTTTGCCTCGTTAACGTGCACAACACTCGCGACAAAACAACTTCACGGTAGCGTTGTTGAAGCCACGCTAACGCTTGTACACACTTCGAACACAACTTCGCGTTGTTGAAGCCACGCGAACGCTTTTGGTTCCACGGAACAATCGCGATGGTTTCGGATTACCACACGTGATTTCACTTTTTTGATTGACCGACGGTTGGTCGATAAACTAACTCACACTCTGGTGTCCTAGCAGGCTGCTCGGATGTCACCAGTGGTACCGATCAGCGCACTAATCGGCAGGCTTCACTTGACTGGTCACTACGTTGGCCAGAAGCGAAGGGTTGCATCTACTGGTCGTCTGGTTGACCAGAGAAGGCTTGAGGTACCTATTGGCTCGGTAGGAACCTATTGGCTCGGTAGGAACCTCGCTTGGTCACCGTGTTGACCAGGAGGGGCGGGTTTCTTCCACTAGTCGCCTAATTAACAAGCATCAGGCTTCGGCAGTTAACCGGGGACTGTACGCCGGTTACACTCCACAGGATGGTATCCGGTTCGAAGGACCAAATGTTGAGGCGCCTGGTTGCCTCAATGGGAAGGTTCTTTCCTCACAAAGAAAGAAGACGGTTGTTGATTTTACAAGCCTTTACTTCTTTACTTGACCGTTAGCCGGGTCAAAACATACTGATATTTTGCTCCACTAACCTACTGCTTTATATTGCTAGCAAAAATGTTGCACGACAACAAATAGAACATTCTCGAAGAATCTGGAGCCACTGCACCGCACGCTGTCATCATTCCCTATTGCGCAATGATGATGATGATGATGGTGTCGTCGGGCTCGTCGGTAGCAGCAGCGTCGGCATAGCGCGCTCTCTCGTTTTCTCGGCTAGTTGATGTTTGCATTCTCTCTCTCCGGGTAGGTCATGCCGATGATGACAGCGCAACTGCTAATAGAATGTTCACGTGATGTGTTGTGTTTTGCGCGCCTTGCGCAGCGTGTGTCATCTGCCGGAGCTAACGTGTCGGTAGCGGTTGCATTCCCAGGACATGTGCCCGCTCTCTAGGCATCTGAAGCATGCCTTCGGCGGCTGGTGTAGGCTTAGTGGGCATATTGACCATCCCACCTTCACCTTCGCCACATGCAACGTCGCGTCTGCGTCGACTGCCGCTACCCTCAGGGTTGCCACCTGGGTCCCAAGTGGACCCTTCCTCAGACGTATTTTTGCGGCAGCAACCTCGACCTTGAACTGTTCCTTCAGTGAAGTGGAGATCTCGTCTGCCTCGGTGATCTCATCCAGGTTTTTACACTGGATTGTCACCTGCGAGACGAGGGCGCGCACCTCCACACCCTCACCTAAAGCCTGTTTTGCCAGGTCTCTATACGCCGGGCCTTAAGCGTTGTCGCTTTTTTAAGCTCCATGAGCATCTCGCCAGTGCCGGTACGGCGTATACTCTGCACATCGCCTAGGCCTGCCAATTAAGCGTCCCCGCGCATCGCTTTCAAGACCTCGGAGTACTTAGACGCCTTGGTCTTGACGATGAGGGGCTCTCCGCGGTTACGCTTGCGGGCTACCTGTCGCTTTTCTTATTTTGTTCTACTCCTCTCTTTTCTCACTTTATTCCAGGGGCCTTCCCTGCCAGCCTGGGGTCGTCGCTTGTTCCCTCTCCTAGCATCGGCATCTCCTTCCGTGCTAGTTATGGCTGTTGTTGTCGTTGGGGCCCTGCCGCTCGGGCCCCCTTCGGCGCTTGAGACTACACGCGAGCTGGACGTCGCGCCTCTCGCGCTGGGCTTAGCGCCGGGGCCTCTCTCTTTTCGGGCAGCCGGAGCTGGTCGCGAGGATGGACCCTCAGACCCCGCCGCCACGTTCGCATAGGTTCGCTTCCGGGGGGGTTTCTGACACGATACGCTTCTTAGAAGCGTCAGGTGCCTTATCGCCCGGGGACTGCCTAGCCCGCTTGGAGGTCCCCGCCCCCATGGATAGGGTGGACTCTCCGACTGAGACGGATGTTTCCGTCTGCGTCTGCTTCGAGGCTATGTCCCTCGCCCTTTCGGTGGCCGCTAGCCGTGCCAACTCTTTGGCACTTTGCTCGGCTAGGAGTTTGGCCTCCAGCTCTTCCCTATCCTTGCATGCAGCCTGCACTGTCATGCGTAGCCTAAGAAGGCTCAACTTGAGGTCTTTCGCAATGTTGTTGCGCGACGACGTGAACTCGATAATCGCGTCCAACTGCTCCGAGACCTCCATCACCTTAGGAAGGGTTTCCCGCATCCTATCCATGGCCCGGATGAGTCCTGGCCCATCCATGGCCACACCTAGCTTGGTGTCACCCGCCTCCGATGCCGTAGCACTACCGCAGGTGTCGCTCACGCCCGATCCCACCGTTTTGCGCGGTGGGGACCTCGCAAGGCCGCCTTTAGCGAACGGATTCGCTCTCTCTTGGGTTTTCTTAGTTTCCTCCATGTTGTTGGGTCCCCCTCCTGCCGCTATCTAAGCCCACGTGGAGTAGTCGCTATTGTGATCCCATGGTTGTCTATGCATGCAGGGAGGCCATGTGAGGGTTGACACGGCCCTTCATGGGGAACCGTGTTCAGAGCCGGATCAGCGTAAGACAGGTATAGGTCATCTGAGCCTACTCCCGCCCGACTGGCGAGGTCGGGCGGTAGAGAATGGAACGTACTGAAGGCCTGCCCAGGTTTTAATGGGAAGGAGATGACCTGTGCCGCGGGAACCTCGCCATTTCCTGCTCGGTGTGACCCGGCAGTACTGAGGGAGACGACACAGGCGCCAGCCCGAATACAACGGTACCACTCGTAAATCTTTTCGCAGCCAGTAGTCATAATTGGGGTTTTACTGGCATCCACCCCAATGCGTCGTATGACGCTCCCTCCGTAGTTCGTTTAGCCGTTAAGGGGAGCTTAACGTTTCCAAGGTGCACCGCGGGGAGGCGAACTACATTCACACCTCGACGGGGTTAGGACATTTAGATGCATCCAAAAGCTCAGGACCTGATGGTGTACTTCCTTTGCTTTTGAAAACTTTGGCTACAGAGCTTACTTCTCCATTATTTTGACTTTTGATCAAAAAGCCGGTTCGTCACCGAGTGCAGTCGCATTTTCTACGACCTCCGTATTTAATTTTTACAATATTTTTTTTACGCCGCGCGCAAGACCCGAAAAAGTTAAGGTCATCATTATGAATTGCAGTGTTACGTCGTGCAATATCAGTAACGATCGCTTCATGTGGAAGTGTGAATTTTGTGACAAATGTTATCACGCGGCTTGCATAGGCGTTCAACGGCATCAGGAGCAGTTATTATCATTGTATATGATACCTCTGTGTTCCGATTGTCAACATCATCTAAAAACAGGAATCGACACACGCAAGGTGCTTTGTCAGCAGGAGCGGATTATGGATTCAATTAAATCTCAAACGGAATAACTCGGTCAATAAGTCCGATGAGCTTGTGGCAATAAAAAACCATTTGACGTCGCTGTTAAATATTTCAATGGAAACCACGAGAAATCGCATTACGGAGTACGTGAAAGACCTTACAAATGATTTGACCAGAGAACTGAAAAAAATCTGCAACGAAGTCCAAACCTTGAGCGGCGTAACCATGGACATGGCCCCTCATTGTAATCAACACACTGCTAACGCATCTGTTCAAACGCGTGATGCTTTGAATGAAGTAAAAAATATAGCCATTACAGTTGGTGATATTTTTAATGAAGTAAAACCGCTTGCTAGTGCAATTAACACTTTGGACAGCAATATTAGCGCTGATCGATTGGCACCAGCGGTGTCACCCCCTAGCCTTATGAACGAATTGAATACAGCTAACGCTGGCGCGCAGGTAGAAAATGAACTCCAAGAAGGATGGCGCACACTAGGGTCGAAAAGAATTTGGCGCCCGAACTGGAACGAATATGATCTACGAAAGCAACGTCATGTTCAGCAGCAGAAGGCCAGAGATAAGGCAATTAAGCGAAGGAAAGCTCATAATAAACAATGGAACAGGAGCACCAATGGATCCAACAGACATCATCATCAACAAGGATTAACGGGGCGACGGCAAACTAGTTCCAGAAGTAATATCAACAACAACACTTGCAGCAGCAGCAGCAGCAATATCACAAATTACACAAATCATATCGGTCATCAAAATAGTCACCCAGCAGTTCTTCCAATGGATAGGGATCTACTTGGGGGAGGAAAGGGGGGTTTTTCGGGGCCCCTCGGGGGGAAACCCCGGGGGGGGGGGGGTTGGGGGGGGGGGAACATTAAACCCATACCCGGTTGATCATCAACTACCGCAACCGCATCCAGGCCCATTTACCCCACCGTCTCCAGGAAACCGTTTAACATCGTGCGAAGCGTGTGCACATAGACATTCGTTTTTTCGTCCAAATTAACGCTCTCTGCAGAGGAAGTATCCGACGATTTTATGGATTTGACGAGCTCTCAACATGAGGAAGGAGAGGTAATTAGTTTAAATTATTTAGATCGGTCACAGACATTGCAGCATGCTAATAACATTAAAAGTAAAGAGTTACTAGTGTATTGCCAGAACTTTAACAGGATGAAAAGTGCCGTTAAAGTTAATGAAATTTATAAGCAAGTGGCAGCATGTAGCTTTCCTGTGATTTTAGGAACAGAAACGAGTTGGGACATTAGCGTTAACAATGAAGAAGTTTTCGGTGATCGTTTTAATGTTTTTAGGGATGATCGCGATAAATTTTTATCCAACAAAAAATGTGGTGGAGGTGTTCTTATAGCAGTTAGTGTTGATTATGATTGCGAACAAATTGAATCTTGCAAATGTAAAGAATTTGACCATGTTTGGGTCAAATGTCTTATTGGAGAACAAGTTCATATTTTTGTAGCAGTATATTTTCCTCCAGAATATGCGAGAAAAGATTCTTTTGAACTATTTTTTAGTATTGCCGGTAGTATAATTTCAAAGTTTGAGCCCGAAACAAATGTTCACATTTACGGTGATTTTAACCAGAGGGCAGCCAATTTTATTATTGACAATGAAAATGAGTCCCTTTTGATACCGATTGCAGGGGAAAATGAAACGCTCCGTACTCTATTTGACAAAAGTTCTGAAATCGGGCTCAATCAAGTAAATCACGTGAAAAATCAGAACAATTGCTACTTAGATTTGATGTTCACTAATATGACCGAAGACTTTTGTGTATCAGAGTCACCTACTCCTCTTTGGAAAAATGAAGTGTTCCACACTGCAATCGAATACTCCATATTCGTGCACGACAAAACCACATTGATGGATAATAATTTGTCCGAACCATACTATGATTTCAGTAGGGCTAATTATGTACTTATCAAAGAAAAATTGAATTGTATTGACTGGCAAACTTTATTACGTGATCATGATGTAGGTCAAGCAGTGGATGCGTTCTACCAAATTGTGTATGATATTTTAGAACAAGCAGTGCCTATGAAACAAAAGAGAAAATCTAGTCTCAAATCCCCAGTATGGTATAATAGACTGGTTACTAATCTCAAAAATAGGAAACAAAAAGCTCATAAAGCATACAAAAGAAATAAAACTGATGAAAACCTTTCGATTTATCTGGCCATATGCGATCAACTGAGTTTAGAATTAAAAAATGCATATGAAGAGCATAACACCCGGGTTGAGAATAATATTAAGTCAGACCCTAAATCTTTTTTTAGCTATGTTAAAGAAAAACGTAAGTCTAAGAACTTTCCGTCAAAAATGCATTTAGACAACAGGTCCGGTAACACAACAAATGACATTAGCAACTTATTCGCTGATTTCTTCCAGGACATCTATACTTCTCATGACGATAATGAGCGTGACTTGCAGTATTTCTCATACCTCCCCGAGCCAATGACGGACATTTCAGTTGATAATTTATCTGTCAGGGAAATCTTACATGCTCTTGAAACTTTGGATGCTACGAAGGGTGCTGGACCAGACGGCTTACCACCTATATTTTTAAAATCTCTTTCAAAGGAGATAGTTAAACCTTTATTTTGGTTGTTTAATTCATCATTGGAGTCCAGCGTTCTTCCTGCTGTTTGGAAGGAATCTTTTTTGATCCCAATTTTTAAAAGTGGAAAAAAATCTGATATTAAAAATTATCGTGGGGTTGCTATATTATCAAGCATCCCGAAACTTTTTGAATCTATCATAAATGATAATATATTTTCGCAGGTGAAGACTTTAATTTCTAATAAACAGCATGGTTTTGTTAAAGGACGGTCAACAGCCACTAATTTGATACAATTTGTTACTTTTTCTTTGAACGTAATGGATAAAGGAAATTGTGTTGAAGCGCTATATACCGATTTTAGTAAAGCATTTGACAGAGTTGATATTCCACTGTTGCTTTTTAAATTATCCAAGTTGGGATTCAATCCTGGGCTACTAAAATGGATTGAGTCTTACTTGATTCAGAGAACGCAAAGAGTAAGATTTGAGGGAAAACTTTCAACAATTGTGAACGTCACTTCGGGCGTGCCACAAGGGTCTCATCTTGGTCCATTATTATTTATTTTATTTATTAATGATATAGAACACATTTTGAGTTTCCTTCGTGTTTCAATATATGCAGACGACATGAAACTTTTCATGGAGATATGTGATACATCCGACCTTGAATTATTTCAACACGAAATTGACAATTTTTACATTTGGTGTAAGAAAAATCTGTTAGAACTTAATGTAAAAAAATGCAATTCCATTTCGTTTACCAGAAAACACACAATATTGCAAAAAGCTATTACTCTTGGTCAGAAAACTGTAGAAAGATGCAGTCAAATTAGAGACTTAGGTGTTATACTCGATTCTAAATTAACTTTTGCTGAACATTACAATAATATCATTTATAAAGCAAGCAACATGCTCGGGTTTATCAAAAGGTTCAGCTTGAACTTCAATGATCCATACACAATCAAAACGCTGTATATAACATATGTGAGACCCCTTCTTGAATATTGTAGCATAGTCTGGTCTCCATATCAAGATACACATGTAAGCCGTATAGAGTCAGTTCAAAAACAATTTTTGTTATTTGCCCTGCGAAAGTTAGGTTGGACGACTTTACCTATGCCGTCTTATGAGTCACGATGTATGTTGATTAGTTTAGATGGGCTTAAAAAGAGAAGAGAATTTGCAATGATAGCTTTCCTGAATGATGTTATTATGCAAAGAATAAACACACAAGAGATTTTAGAAAATCTTAATTTCTATGCTCCCTCTCGCTTCCTAAGAAATAGACAATTGTTTTACATAAACAGTCAAAGAACAAACTATGCAAAGAATGGGCCTTTAAATAGAATGATGTCCTGTTATAATAAGTATTGCGATATAATAGATGTGACAATGAATAAAAAAAAGTTAGGAAAATTTTCTTTTCGCGGTTAGATATAACAAATTAGACATTAAGTACTATTTGTAAAGCAAAACTGGTCTACAATGGATTGACGCAAATAAATAAAAAAAAAAAAAAAAAAAAAAAGTGTGCGTGGGAAACAGAAAACACACATTTCTCTTTTTTGTTGTGAAGTGGGGGGGTTTGGGAAATTTTGGTGGTGAATCATAAGCTGATTTAAAATCTATGCAAATATGATGTGTGGGCACGTTATATTCGCGATATTTCTGCAGCACTTGCCGAATCGAGAAAATCTGGTTCGTAGTAGCACGGCGCCCTTGAATCCCGTTTGGTATTGCCCCACGAACTCCTTTGCAATTGGTGACAGGCGGCGGCATAAAATTTGGAAAAGTAACTTTTAAGCGGCACTCAGTAGCGTGATTGTACGGTAATTGCAGCAATTCAGCTTGTCGTCCTTTTTATAGATGGGACACACTATTGCTTCCATCCAATCGCCTGGGACACATTCCTCCTCCAAAATCTTGGTAATTACCCAGTGCAACGCCGTATTTCCTTCCACACGAAGTAGCAACTTGAAAGAAATAGTTGTAATAAAGAAGATGTTGTATACAACATTATCCACAATGAATGAAATGTCCCAGAACTTTACACGATTTATAATGTATGTTTCGGGGTTTTGTATGTTTCGTGATGCTCCATTTATGTGCATGATATTGAACAAAAATTCATACTACTTTTTTGAGCTGTGTACACAAACAGCCAGTGTGAAACCACGGGCGCGGAAACTGTAGAACTCAGTTTTGGCCAAGAATAAGTACTGCATATGATGGACGACGAAACGCATTCGAAGTTGGATTATACAGCATTGCCGGGATCGCAATGTTACACGATTCGTGAATATCGTTGAAACACCTTAGTTTTCACTGAAAAAATTAACAAAAAGGCGATGGGCTGGCAGACTATTTGCTCATGCCAATTTACGAAGCCGTACATCGTAAATGGAGCAATGAATGCAGATATTTACATCAACCAATGCTTGAAAAAATACCTGTTGCCGCTGATCCGTCAACATGACAATTCTAGACAGAAAAAAAAATCTGAAATTTCATTGTGATGTACATATGCAGAGCATGTAAAAATTGTATTTCATTCCACACGAAGGAGCAACTTGCGTGAAATAATTCTATCAAAGATGAGCTTTTGCATACAATTTATCGGCAAAGTGTGGAATGTTCCAGAAATTTACACGATGTATAGTGCAAACTTTTATGTTTTGTGACGCTCCATTTGTGTGCATGATATTTAACAGAAATTCACAATACTTTTTGAGCTGTGTGTATATTCTGGTTCGACCTTGCTTCATGTTAAAATTGAACATAGACTGGTACAAATCGGAACATGCGACAATTGTAATGAATCCCCCAAATTGCCCTGAAATTCGTCCCATCGATCGATTTTGGGCTCTGGTCAAGAGATATCTTTGTAAACATGTTGAGAAACCTGATACAGTGGAAAAATTCGAAAGAGAATCAACAGGAGCGTCTAAAATCGTTGCTAAACAATCAGTGCAGAACCGTATGAAGAACATTAGAGGAAAAGTTCGAGAACTTGCTTATACATGAAAAAGTCATAAATAAAAATTCACATGTTTTTTTAATGAATAGAGCGTGTGCCCTTTCTTTCTGGCACGGTCTATGGATAGCGAAAATCTATTTTTTTTTACTGACATTTTAGAAGACATCGAGAATCCCAAAATTTCACAGCCTCCTATTTCTGAGTGACTAGAAAAACAAGAAATATTTATTGAAAAATGAAACAGGTTTCTTCATACTATTTCAATATTTTGATTAGCAATTGTTTAACATTACATTTTTTCTTACGATAATAGATAGGACAATGACCTATTGAGGAGAAACTTAGTGGATTTGATCGACACATTTAAAAAAACAATGAAATAAATATCAATTTTCAAAACCGAATTTTTCAAAAAGCGCAAACAATCGCAACAAATTCTAAGGAGAAAGTTATCCTGAAAAATTTATACCTATTTTCTATTGTTTTCGAATCTATTTTGAGATTTTTGCATTTTTTTTTGGCACGTCTTTATAAAGGTGCCAAATTCTAACTTTTTATTGTGACATGTTTAAAACTGGGCCTCTTCGATACCATTGGTCATCTTTGGTTCTAAGTTAAATGAATGAATTAATTTGTTAAAGATACACAACGTTCTATAAGCAAAACCTCTCCAGCTACCGATGCAAAGCGGAAACTAATTGAAAAGGGTCTTTCCGATCCGCTACCTTGTGATGTAGCATGCGTGGAAACTGGGGTGGAGGTTATGGAAGTTTGTGAAACTAATGAGAAAGTAAACAGAATGAATGATAGAAACAGGTTGTTAAGCAAGTAAAAGAGATGAGTAAGTAATTCATTTACTGGTTTAAATATATCTAATGAAAACAATTCTAATGTAATCCCCCCTTAACTGTTTTCACAGGTAACCTGGTTAAAAAAGTGAACATCACAACTCCAAACGTTGCAACAGTATTTGTAACAGTATTTGCAACTGAAATGCGAGTATGACACTGGAAGCCATTATTGAAGACGCATGAAGTCGTCCGACACATGTGATTGTGCCATTAATTATAAGACCATTCGCCGTTGTATATTTATAAGCGATACGAGCTCTTTGGAGATAAAAATGATCCCCGTACATCTTGAAAACTCTTATGGATATGGACCATACATCTTACTAAAACGGTCTTCATTACATTCGACAACTGTTCAATCAGTGTTGCCATTATCCGCTTAGATAGCAAGTTATTCCGATTCGATACAAAAGCAGAAGTTCTTCCGTTACACTTAAATCATCTAGAAATCACCAACAACAAAAAAGTCTGTAAATATAGGAAGCATTGTCATTATGATTTTGTTCGTGACAATCATTTGCATATACCTGATCAAAGAAATTCGGAGGATTTGAAAATTAATACCAATTTAACCACCTCTTTGTAGTAAGTTGGGCCGGTTCAATCTAAGAACAGGGAAGTTATTTACAAACGCATGCCCTTCCTATGATCAACGAAAGGACCTATGGTCTAGATGCAGATTCAATATCAAAGCTCATAGCAACAACGACCAGCTTACAATATTACAATCATCGAGTTGAAAGCAGGACGTAGGTCGTTCTCCTGGTCCAGACGACGACATCGAGCGCGTTAGAACTAATGCGCGCTCCTGACGCAGCAATTAATCGTGCATTTCTACTGACCCAACATGACAACAGCACCGCTGACGATAGAACGGACGCCAACGCCAACGAAGGCGACGACGACGACGAAAACGACACTGGATACATTGGATATTCACTCCTGACGCCGGAAATAAAGGACCATCGAGTAATAGGGACCAATACAATTACAATTAATCAGGCAGTTCAGTCCAGCAGTTCATTGCATACAGATGTAGGAGATGAAACACGATTGCATCAATTGAAACAAGTTTCAGAACAAAAGTGGCACTAGTAGTAATGAACAGAGTTTTTAACTACTATAGGATGGACTATAGGATGCAAAGAACTAAAAAAGTGTACAGCCAAATTTTGTTCGTAAAAAAAAAAAATTATTCACCTCCAAAAAGATACCAAGCCGGTTCGACCAATTGCAAATATTGAAAACTCCAGGCTTGGTTGCTTTTTAGAGGTGATGCTTTCGGCAGTCAATAAATGCCACATATTCCCATTGTACGGATTGATTGACCCAACCCATTCGACGTTGGCTTCGACTGTGGGAAGCATTGCTGATGCACTGACGCATATTCGATTTGTGGAAACAGGACAAACATCGGATATAGTCGTTCTGATGAAGATAGCGTAGTTATCCGGACACTGTTTCGGAGTCCAGAAAAGAACGTTCTGTAGGTGATATTATTTTGAGTTGCATAATTAGAGTGAGGGGGGGTTGATGATGGCGCAGCTAATTGATTTTATTATGGGGTGGTCGGTTTCAGGTGGATAGCGGATGGGGGCTGGAAATGAACTGTGCTTGGGCTGGGGGACCAACACAAATTCCATCCAAGCTAAAACAACGCAACACAATCTACACAAATTTCATGAAATTGTGTTCAATGAACATAAACATTTTCGAAAATCTAATGATGTTTTTATGTACGTAACTTTCAGAAAATTTGAAGGGGGGGGGGGGGGGGGGTGTTAAGCAAAAGTCTACAAAAAATTATGAACTAAATTTATGTTTGCTTCGATTTAAAAAATGTCATCATTTGCAAAATTTCCAAGTGGTTTGGTAGCAGCAAGGTCTTGAAAATAAATTATATTTTTCTTGTGCATCGGTACAACGTTTCTTAAAAGTTTTCTCGGTTAGTCCTTTGGTATTCCCCATTTTTTCCAGCATATAGCCCCATGCATAAAAGTCAAGATGGTTCAAATTAACTTTAAACAGTTAGTTTATCACGAACTTTGAACTTCGAACAGTTAATTTATCACGAAGAACACACTCAATTATGTTGTTGGTTGTGGTGATCCTCTAGAATGGATATTTTTTCGTTCGAAAACGGAATTTCACAATCACCGTGCCGCTTGAGCAGTTTCCGACATCTTCCGACTCTTGCAATTGTCTGCTTTTCGGTCAAGACATCCACCGGTTGTGTCTTGTATGGATTCAGTCCAAGATTGTCTTTCAAAATACTCCTGATTGTTGAATGCGACATTCCCAGTTATTTGGCAATCTTTCGGCCAGACTACCCAGCATTCCGCCGAGTTTGCTCTTTCCCTCGTTTGATGGATTCCGGACACCTGACAGTGCTTTTACGGCCAGGTCTGGAAGGTATTTTCCAAGACGCGGTTTCTTTGTAGCGCTTGATGGTGCGAAATATGAATCTTTCGTTTGTTCCGAGCGGTTTCAAATTCTTTAAAATAGTACACGGTCTAAACTGTTTCAAAAAAAGACTTATCTCGACCTCCTGTTTCGCGTCTATGACTACCACGAGTCTCAAAAGAATGAAAATTCAAATTTCAAACTTGCTAACCATGTTGACATTTGAATACACTCTAAAAGAAAAATAGGCAAAAATGTCTGTGAATAACCCATCCAAAGTTACACATGTTTAAAAAACACTGACAGGAATTACCACTCACCCTGTAGACATAGACACCAAAACCCAAAGTCTACCACCGCCGACCTCGTTTGAAAACAAATGTTCATATGCAAGAGATTGGTTGACTCTTGTTGTGACAGCGCTTCAAATTTATGAATTTTTCAATTGTGAAATGTTTAAAATCAGTAGTTTTTAATACTGGAATCGTTGCGTAGTGAATCTCAGCGCAATACCTCCGACTTGAAGTATCTCATATAAATCTACTTCTCGATTTTCGGATTTCCAGATTTTGACTGGTACGTTTATATCTTGTTTATAAATACCTAGTTCAAAAAAGAATGAATGGTTAGCTCTGCAACACTGAATGAAAAACCGTTTATCGATCCCTTGAAATTCTTGCGCAATTGATGATTGACCGCTCCCCTTAGGAAACGCTAATCAGCTCCCTCTTCCCCTTTGAAAAACGTTTTTATGATTATAATTCAAAATTTTGTACAGATTGTCACACTTAAGACCTCTCTCTCTCTCTCTCTCTCTTCAGTGCGTGATGTAAATTATGTACGGCACACTTTTATGTTTCCACTGGTTCCTAGTTCATTGCTAGCGTGAAATGTAACCAACTTTGCATTAACATTTTTTATCGCAAACAATATCGCATGTTATATCCGCATTCCGACCTTTTCTAGAAGATACGCTAGATTTTTTTTCGGTTTAACACGTTTGATAGTACCACCGGACCAAATGTTTGAGTTTCAGTGACAATGTACTAGAAAAGTCAAGTTTTTCCCGGGTTGAATTTAATATCCAAACAGATACTACCGTGTAGGTTGCTTATTCCATTTTTCTGATCTGAATATGAATAATCCAATTATAGAAAATGTATTTCAAAAGCGAGAAAGTACCAACACAATATACCATTGTCCGGACAGGCATTACACTCACCCCACGATTGTGCATCAAGTTAGGAATTTAAAAACACAATAACAATCATAATTTCTGAAGTAAAACATATAATTGTTTAAACTGACGCTAAAGCGGTATCTTATATTTAAAATTAGGTGGTGTAATGAAATTGTAATAGTAGTTATTTCAAAATATTTTATTCATATCCAAATGCAGAGCAGCATCTGGCCAAAACTGTGTCGCGTTTTGTGAATCAAATGTTTAACATTGTGCAAAATGAAGAAAAATGTTTGTAAACGATTATTAATACACAAGTTTTATGGTTTAGTAAAACAATTTGTCATTTTCAACCTGATTTTGTATCGATTTAGCGCCGCAACGCGAAGAAAAAAGGGTCGGGAGAACGATGAGGGAGGTAATGTGTGTGTGTGTGTGTGTGTGTGTGTGTGTGTGTGTGTGTGTGTGTTTGTGTGTGTTTGTTTGTTTGTTTGTTTGTTTGTTTGTTTGTTTGTGTGTGTGTGTGTGTGTGTGTGTGTGTGTGTGTGTGTGTGTGTGTGTGTGTGTGTGTGTGTGTGTGTGTGTGTGTGTGTGTGTGTGTGTGTGTGTGTGTGTGTGTGTGTGTGTGTGTACAATCCACCGCTCACCGTCCGGCATTGTTTTTATGGTAGAATAATGTTTGCAGTTTATTGAACTATTGCCGACACGACAAATATTTTTAGCCCGGGAGTTGGAAGGTGATAGCTCTGTTGGGTTCCACTGACCCATTTCAGAATGCCTGGTTACTCACGTCCATTCCGAGGTCACTTTCACTTACAACAAGCCCCACATAGACACAGTACAAACATCAAATGTATATAGGTACTGTGCATACGCTTCCATCATCGAATCTTATTGTTTTGAGGATGGCACGTATGTATTTAGTAGTATCGTTCAAATTTAGTTATAATCAGATGGATCTCACCGGAAATTGTTGCTGATGTACAGTTTTCATTTGAACGGCTTCCCTGTGATGCTAAAGGAAGCATTTATGTCTCTACAGAAGTAGCACTCCGCTATTCAGCAAATATTTTCTCATTATCCTTTTAGAATGGAACAGTCCGAATACAATCAGTACTTCGCGCAAAATGCAATACAATGAAAATCACAGGTAAAAAAAGCACTTCCGAGAAGAAATTTAACTTGAAAATCACAATCATTGTGCAACGAGAGAAAAAAAAACTTCACAGCTCTCCATCTGTGCACCATGTGATGAATGCATCTCAATTTATATGCCAGCCACTCATGCGCGCAACCGCGTTAGTTTTGTTCTGACCAATTTAGTTTCTGACCAGCAAATGGCCGTTTTATACTTTGCACTGGTTTTCTTTTTTCTCTCTTTACACTCTGTCAAAAATCAAAATCCCCCGCTATGAGGCGGCTCTATATCAACCCGGGAACAACTTGGCACTTCTAGTACATTGTCACTGAAACTCAAATATTTGGTCCGGTGGTACTGTCAAACTTGTCAAACCGTAAAAAAATCTAGTGTATCGTCTTAAAAGGTCGGCATGTGGATATGAAAAGTGATATTGTTTGCAATAAAAAATGTTAATCCAAAGTTTGTTACATTTTACGCTTGCAATGAACACGGAACCAGTGGAAACCTGAGAGTGTGTCGTGCATAAGCTACATCACGCACTTATGGCAGGGAGAGATATTAAGTGTGACAATCGGTACAGAATTGTGAATTGCTTCATATAAAATGTGTTTCAAAGGGGAAGAGGGAGCCAGTTAGCGTTTACTAAGTAAAGCGGTCAATCAACAATTCTAGGGGTAACTAGAAAATAAGAAGAATGATTAGTAATTTCCATTTAATTCCAACTACCTTTATTGCTTATCTTGACAGATATGCGTATTTCGTCTACAATGTGCAGACTTCTTCAGTATCGTGTACTAATACTCGACTAATACTACAGTCGAGTATTAGTACACGACACTGAAGAAGTCTGCACATTGTAGAGAATACGCGTATCTGTCAAGATAAGCAATAAAGGTAGTTGGAATTAAATGGAAATTACTAATCATTCTTCTTATTTTCTAGTTACAGGTATTCCACTAAACAGCTCACACTCTCTATAATTCAATTCTAGGGGTATTTTTTCATTAGGGCGAGTCTACAATTGAGAGATTCTCTCCGGGCTCGCTGCAAGAGTTTCAAGGGATCGTTCAAACGTGAAGTCCAGTATATTTGAATATTTGTTTGTTAGCCATTTGTATATTTCTGAGGTAGCGGGTGGTGATCGTAGTAGTGGATGAGTAGCGGAATATCGCAGCGATTGAGTGAAAATTTATCATCCATTTGAGAATTTGGAACCATATTAATTGAAGCAGGATTTTCGTCATCACCTGTATTGTAATCGTATCCAATGGTCAAAGAGTTCTTCACTGATTCAAGATAGAACGCAAATTTTTCTACAGGATGAAGCATTTTTACTTCATCGAAGTTTCGGCAATTAGCATATGCCGATTAAGTGACATAGGTATTCACAATCAACCTTTTGTATGCTGCTTCAAACTGCACAGTGGTTGGATTGTTGCTGTTGCCCCCTTTTGCCCTTAAAGCAGCAAAAATGAAAAAAAACAGCAAAAATATAACTCTACAAACGAATCTTGCATCCAGAAACAAGCAGCTACTCGATCAGATTGATACGAGTACAGTGACAGTTCATCAGAGGTGTCAAGAATTTGTTCTAATATTACGTAACACAATTTTCGGCAATTTTAACTCCCTCTCTCCCTCACGTAACAAGATAGTCAAAACACATATGAATATTGACATCCGCTTCATCCCAACTTAAATGTAAATCTTTTTCCTGAACTACCTAAGTAAAAAGAGCATGTCGACAAAGATTTTTCATTAGGGCCTAACTGACAAACGTAAACAACGGTTTCTTCCTTGAATTAGTCGACCTTGGAAACTTGCCTCATTAATCTACCACAGCCATTTCAAAGAACAAGAGTCCTTCTATTCGATAGAATCGGAAGCTTACATGGGTAGATTTTATATTACGAGAAATTTACGGAAGAAGTCTTTGTTTACGTTTGTCAGTTAGGCTCTAATGAAAAATCTCTGTCGTTTTCAACGATTTCTATGGCCAATCAATAACCTTCAATTACTGTCGTAGTGTTCACAAAATGCAACGCGGTGTAACACTTTCGAAACAACCGTGGTTGAGGAAACGCCACGGTAATACCTTTGGCCCAGAGGAAAGCCGCGTGAAATTATTTTTTCAATATATAAACTACTTATGACTATAGTAACTAGATTCATAGTCTGGCGCAGACAAAAACGGGAGCTAATTGTGACTGTCATTTGGCGGAGCCAATCGAACATTACACGTGTAGTTTATGATAAGGGCCGGAAAGCCATTTGTAAACAATGACTTTCAATTCCGATTTCTCTCAAAACTCAAAACACTCCAACATATTGGAAGCAGCATCTGGTGGAAGAATGTTTGTTCTACCATATGGTGTATCTGAACATCGAAAAATTCTAATGATACGAGAGAAATCAACGTTTAAAATCATTGTTTACAAATGGCTTTCCGGCCCTTATAATCAATTACTCGAGTAATGTTCGATTGGCTCCGCCAAGTGACAGTTCCCGTTTTTGTCTCCGCCAGACTATGAATCTAGTGACTATACTTATGACTGAAGTTATACCAGCGTTGCCAGGTATACCGATTTATCGGTATTTATACCGATTTTTATTCTCAATACCGATATACCGACAAGGGCTCTGAAAATACCGATTTCCAACTTTTTATACCGATAAATACCGATTTTCAATGAAAGTTATTTCAACATTATATTTGGTTTATGATTTATCAGCGTGTTTTTTTAGATTTCTTACCCCTCGCCCTCGCCATTCTTCAAATGGAAAACCCTGCGGCTGCAACTGCGCTCACTGCGCAGTGACCATTCGCTTATTGCAATTTCGTTAATTGAAACGTCTTATCATTGCAAGTCCACTAATTGCAACGTTTTGCAATTAAAAAGCAATTAACTGTCATATGCAAATGTCAAGCAGTAATCTGTCATTTACGATCTATTGTTCACGAGTTTTTGACAGTCGATTTGACGTTGTCAGATGTTGCCATGAGCGAATGCCATTCGCTCATTGCAATGTAAATATGTTGCAATGAACGAATGGTCACTGTATTTTGTTTTTAGCTTTAGCTTTAGCTTCTGTTTTTGTCTCCTCCGTTGCTCACGTGCTATGCGAGGCGAGCGAGAAACGGAAAAAGTTAGAGTAAATGGATGCCTGCCGTTTTAGCATTTTTTAGCATAGCATTTTCCGACCATACACAATCCTGGGTTGGCTGTTGTAGAGACGATGGAAGCGCCAGAAGAGCTGCCTTGGGTGTGACAGGCTCTTCATCCGTCAATCTCTTTGCACAACACCTGGCCAGGTCCTTATGATCAGCAAGGGATGGGAGGGAAGTGTTGATTAGATGTCTACTTAAGAAGATGCTGAGAACTCATGCAACCTTCATAGACATCTGGAGTTGGAAGTTGGATGGGATTGTGCGGGAGGCTTTCCTTGGCGAGAAAGCATATGTGTATTTATATGTATATTGGTCGTTGGGAGTGACGAAGCTAAGAAAGTTACTGCACTCCTTTGTTGTCCTCACAGGCGTTTCTCACTTGTATCCAAGCTCCAAATCCAAGAGTGTAGCGCCTTTTCTTGCGTGAGAGTTGACTGTCGGTTGGGACATGAGCGCTAACTCTTGCCCTAGCCTTTTATGGCTTATGGTTATAGCGCCATTACTCGCTTTCTGAAAAGAGAAGAAGGACGCGCCGACACAGAGTCATACGCTCATACACATACACACATATAGGCACACACTCTATCACACGCACATGCACACTCACGCACACACACATATTCACATATTCATGGTTTGTAAATAGCTTTAGGTCAAACCAAACGGTCAAAAAAAGTATGTACGATTAAAGGAATTTCCCCCGCTGAACAACAAACGTTACGGGAGCTAAAACTCTACTGATACAACAAATATAAAAAGTAAAAAGTACTTAGCTGAATTCCATTTAATTACGTTATGTTCGACGGTCCAAGAAGTGCACAAAAACTAGTTCGGCCAGCGCAAGAATCAAAAGTTTTCAACCTTCTACCAAAGTTTCCGCAAACAACACAGTGAACTATTCTTGCGGCATTCCCACCGGCCACGGTATCACTCGCGATCGACACAAAGCACGCCGGGGTTTTAGACTTCGGGGGAGAGGGGTGGTGGGGGGGAGAAGGTGGGGTGGGGTTTTTCGTTGTTTTCCGGGGGGGTTTTGGAAGTGGTGGTCTGTGTCTTTTTTAAGGGGGGGGAGTGTGTGTTGTGTCTTCTTTGTTTGTGGGTTGTGGGGGGAGGAAAAGACGCAAAACGGGCACGAACATATGGTGCCGTTGTTTTATTTATAGTTTGAGTGGGGTGTGGTTGTGTTTGTGGGTAGGTGGTTTATTTTTGATGGAATGAAAGAGGGGTTTAATTGTAATAACAACAACCACACAGTTAATAAAAAAATGTAATTTTCAATTTATTTTCATGCACATAATTGGAGCAATAAAAAAGATTCAAAATTACAGTCGAAAATAAAATTAGACGAATAGAAAAAAACATGGCACTTAAATTTTACACGAATTGAAGTCATATCATGTAATTTTAAATGTTATTAAATTTATGTAAGCTCTGCCTGAAACAAAGTTTATCGATTTAAATGTGAAAATACATCCACATTTTAAATCACGAGCATACATTGCCTTCAATAATCACAGAAGACTCGTACAGAAATCATTAAATTTAATCACTATTATGTTATAAAATTTCCTTCCGAAGATTTCTTTTCTCTAGTGACAACAACAAATTTACACTGCTCTCCTCTCTTTGTTGATAAACATTCGTAGATAATGAATGACAGCAGGAGCAAGCAATCAAAGAATCGGGCGCCATAGTTTATTGGTTTCCGTGAACGAACATATAATTTTACACGTTCATGTAAACTCTCATTTTAATGCGTTGAAAAAGGAGAGAGGCACGCTTTATTTTCACAGCGTGATGTAAAGATACGGTGTAGTACACATTTTATTTAATATGAATGCTTTTTTCGATGTTTTTCAACGTTTCACTCATGTACATGATCTTTAACTGAAATTCTAAGTAATGTAAGACTAAACATTGATGTATTTTTCAAATTGAATCGGTTCACATCACGTGTAATTTTCATATTTTTTTGCTGTGCATTCAATAAACATCAGTATGGCGATTTAATGCGGGGGGGGTGTAAAAACTTTTTTATTTTTTTTCTTTGGTTTTGGTTTGGGTTTAAAAATTTGGGAAATTGGCGGCGCCATGTGTTTGACACTGGTATGCTTGAAAAAAGGGTTGGGGAAAGGGGGGGAGTGAATATAATTGTTTTTTTGTTTTTTAAGGGGGGGTGAGGGCGGGGGAGAGGTGTGGGGTAGCGGTGGAGGGTTGGTATAATATATTTTTTTTTTATATAATATAAAGATTATAAAGCTGTGGTGTGGTTTATGTATATTTGTTTTACTTTTTTTTATTCATAAAACTTTGTTGGGGTTTTTGTATGATTTTCCATATGATACAAACATTTTTATTTGGATTTCATATTGAGCATATTTAATTTGATATTATTATGCATAGACATCAACAGAAACATTTTGTAACATTTATTTATTTAGTAATAAATCAAAAATATCAAATTCACTATGCGCTCAAGAAGCAGTGTTGAATAATCGATCATATCTTAGCTTTTCGTGTCTAACAAATCCAGTGTATAAAATTGGAAGCGGTATACACTAGAATTAATCCGTTTTTGTGTTAAAATCTATTTAAAAAAAAATAAGGGATGTGCTTAGCACAACGGGAGTTGGCTCAAAAACCTTATCGCTATACATGATTTTTGTTATCTTAATAACATCTTAAGACGTGTGTATGCTAAAAAATATATATTGAAATGTATATTTATTCAAAGTATACATATTCAACCTCGAGATGGTAAATATAAAAAATGCCTAGTGTATTTTTTATTTTATTTTTTATGTTTACGTCAAACTTTGTCCAAATAAAATTTGAAAATAGAAGAAAAATGATCGCCAAAATATATTGTAATCTTATATCAAAATTAAACTATAGTTCACTTGAAAAAAATCTGAATTTTACTTTATACCGATAAATACCGACATTTTTTAAAAAGCAATACCGATATTGTATAAATCCACCTGGCAACGCTGAGTTATACCAACAATCAATATGCAACTAGCGATTTGAAATTGGTTCACTGTTGTAGAACCCCTTGGTTCGAAGTACACCTTGAAGCCAGCACCTAACTATACACATTTGCGCCTTTTTTTTTATTTGTTGTTATTTTGACAGAATTTGAGAGTGTGTTCGTGTGAGTTCATTATTAGGGGCGTATTATAAAGCTTGGGACCGATGTGCTAGTACTGACTGAGCCAAGAAAAAAATCGTATTTGTTCGGGACCTACTGGTCTTAGAGTTAATCTATGGTTATACCGTGAATATAAAAATAGACTCTTTTGATATGGTACGCTTGCTTGTTGTTTGCAACCACTCATGACGCAACAAAAATATGCTGCTCCGAATAGAAAAATCTATGCATCTGCCAGGGACGACCCCAATGTTTACGTTGCGGGGTGACATCTACGATTTGCAAGTGGTTACACGAAACTAAGTTAATCTGTCATGTTGTGGGGGGTTTGCTCCATATCGACTTCTAAACTCCTTATAAACATCAATTCACTCGCGACAAAGCGGAAAAATACGCTAATTCAACATTTATGTCCGGGGGGGAAAAACCAAATAAAACTAACAACCACAACTAAGCTGATATTAACTTTTTCTTCGGGAGCGGGGGGGGACGCAAAAAAAAAAAAAAAAGGGGAAAAAAACCACCCACCCCAAAATTTGTGGGGGGGCGTTTTTTTTTATTTTCTTTTTCTTTACAAAAGCTAGGGTGTGGTTGTTTTTTTTTTGGTTTTTGGGGGTTTATAAATAATATAAAAACAAAAAAAAAAAACACGTCAGTTTCCAAGCACGGCTTGCTGCGATCAACTAGAAGGATGAGGGAGGTGATGAATTTTTATTATTTGATCCAGACGAAGAACTAATCGACACATTTTGTTCGGAGCTTCCAGGTTACCCTGGGACCCCCAGCCACTGGACCCATTAAACCCTTTGTACCCTTCAACTACCCACCTGCTGCGCCCATGTATCATTTTAAGCAATTTAACATGTTTCAATCAGCTCGTATACAAATAAACCATTATTATACACAGATAAAAAGAAACATTGAATTTTCTACGTTATCTGCTGCACATAAAGGGAATGCTAAGTCTAAGGATATCAATATGTTGCGGAGCTACTGCATTGTAGTAGGTGGATGTATTCTTAGGGTTTATAAATAGGTAATAACTTATTTGGAAAGAAGAGAAAAATAAATTAATTTTTCTATTGATTCCATTGATTGAAAAAGGAATCCGATTGCAAATTAAAATGTTATTTATATTACTCATGACAGTCTCATCAACATAGGGCAAGTCGTTTCGGTCATAAGCCAAGCTAACAAAATATAATACCAAACATAAATGTCATATGATTGTTTATACCACGACATTTTCACGGGAGACCTTGACCTTTGTGTGTGCTTGAATAATTTTCAAAAAATGAGCGGCTCATTATTTTCTTGTGTGGATGCTCGGAATATAATGCGGCATTGAATTAGTGTTGACATTATTTATCAGAAATTACTAAAAATAAGCACAATTGGATAATTAGAACGATTTAACGGCGTCATACGAATGATAAAGAATTTTTTTTTTTTTTTGCTTTTGCGTATTCAACGTCGTTCTGCAGTTCGACGATTCTGACGAGGTTCGATTGCAGGGTAATGGACGACGAAAGCTACGTTAAGGCAAACATCGAACAGCTTCCTGAACAGGAGCACATATTTTTAAGCATATCAAACTGTTGTAGGCTAAGTTGGCCAAGAAATGTCAGGTTTAGAAGGCTATCTGAGTGAACGAGTGTCTAAAAAAAATGTTTACTGCCTTTCCTGAAGCAACAAGATTGTTTCGTAGGGGTGACCCTGGCGTAGTAGTTAACATCCATACCTCTCACACTAAAGTCACGAGTTCGAATCTCACCCCCGAACAAGTTACGAAAATGCCCAAAAGGTATTTGAGTGACTAAGATGGTAGATGAACCAGCCCAGGGCTGAAAATCTAGATAATCAAGTAATTTAAAAAAGGTTTCGTTTGCTTACTACTTTTGTTTAGAAAATCACAAGATACGTTGACACGGCATCTCATTTGTTCATTACTTCTATAGGCCAATGTAATCCAACAGGCGTTTCAAAGTTTGGAAATACGAAGGATTGGAACTTTTGACATAATTTAAAAAATGTGCATTCTTCAGTTGATCATAATGTACGCATGTAAAGGTTTCCAAAATTGGGAGTGGTCTATAAAAGTAGCTACTCATTTGATTATTGTGTCCCGCCAAAAACTGCGTTTGAAATTTTCGAAAATACTTCAAAGTAAATTGAGCCCTAGTTCTTGAAAATGCTGTTGAACGATTTAAATATCTTGATATAAAGTTCGGTTCTTTTTAAACCTCTATGTTCTATAACAACGCCTTCAGTGGTCGAACGTGAAATGATTTGACAGTGATTTGGATGAAGCCAAAAAATACGGTGCCAGCCGTTGTACCGTCCGTAGGATACAACTGTTAATCAGATCACCGTTCATTCCGTGCATCTAAGCAACCGAACAGAACGGAGAACTGGAATCTATTGGCCGGATCACAGGCCCGGAAATCGTACGACCGGGTTCTGACGAACTACAGATGATGCCTGCTCATAGACGACAAAAACTATATCAAGATGGACTTCCGGCAGGTTTCCGGGCAAAAAAATTATCTGATCACATCATGGGATTCAAGAAAAAATTCAAGGTTGTGTTGCCGATTCCCGGAAGCTGTTGATCTAGCAAGAAATGTGCAGCTGCGAACGTAAAATCAAGCTTTTCATTACCAATAAAAGTTCATACGAACACCGCCGGAGTGATTTTACAATGAACGATTTTTTACGAAAACACAATAAAGTACCATAATTTCGACTAAAGTACAATTTTCTTACATCAAATCAATCCCAAGAAACACCTGATTTTATGTGTCTGGATGAGGAACAAACTAGTTTTTTGTTTTGTTATTATTATTATTCCCGTACTTAGGTGACTTTCAGCCTTAGGCTGCTTCGTCATCTGAGTGATGCACCTCCACCCTACATATCGCACTCATCAACAATTGAGCCGGAACCAACGGTATTACTGCCCTTTCGTAAGAGATTAAGAGATTCTATCGCCTCACAAAAATCCCACCGACCTCGACTGGGATTGAACTCAGACCCACTGGGGTGCTATGTAGCAGTCACCACACCACCGGCGCCAACTTTAGTAAATTTTGTGAAGCACATGTGCACATGGAAATGTTGTGTTCTTTCTTCATCTGCGTTTCTGTCGAAGAAGTGAAGCTGGCTTGGAATGGATGACAAAGGAAGCCCTCAATTAAAAACTATGGAAGCGCTTCAACGAATACATATTTGAGCGGAAGATAAAGCTCCGTTCGGCGTAGGCCTCGAGTACAAAAAAAAAGAAGAAGACAACGGAATACTATGAGACGTTTCTTAGTTGACCAGACCTGTAAACCGATCGTGTTGCCGATGCGAATGTATGTACAAAACTTCAAAGGAAGAAATTGTCACGTCAACTAAGAACTGTCAAAAATTCAACGTAAACAAAAAAATCAGCTGATAGCAGCTGTCTCGTGAAATGCCATACCCAATAACCATACATTTTATTTTTACTGATATTCAATTATGAGCCTTTCACTTTGAGAAGGCAAGTCTTCATTCATGCGTGAAATGGAAACATTGAAATCGTTAGCTGCATTGAATAGTATCGAGTAAAACTATCGTAAGTATCCTAAGTATCGCAAGTATTGTAAAGTATTGTAAAACTTTTCACAAAATCACAAAACGCTTCACATATCATCAATGTACAACATAAATAAAACGAGTCATAATATACTTTTCTGAGGCACTTTAAGATTGTTATCTGTAGAATTGAAAGAAGAATAATCCACATTTACTACATTGGCGGATTGTTCACAAGCATTTTCCTTCAAAAACAATGTTTAGTAGAGATGAGAAATTCCTGTTTTTTTATCTTTTTTAAGAAGGCGAAAGTAGTAGCACTCTAACGACTGCTTTTTATTAATGAACGAAATGCCATGAAACTCTAGACTGTACTCGAAAAAAAAAATGAGACAAGGATAGCTTGTAACTTTTTAGCATGTCCGTAAAAATTGATGAAATTTTGTCTGAAACTAGCTAACTAGCTAGTGTAATGTTTACGTTGGGAAAAAACTCATCATACTCTATCAAGTGATTATCGAGATGGCATCGGAACAAGAGCAGTTCCACCAAAAAAATATGTGCGCCGTCGTGGAGAATCCGACTGCCTCGCACAGATGAATCGGAAAAGACGGATTCCATCATTCGACAGTGTTCCGGGTGGTGAAGTCATTCAAGGAGATCCAGACGACCTAGCAGAGATCAGGCAGCGGTAAAAAACCGAAGACAGCTGGCCCGGTGAAGGCAAGGAAGGTGTTGAATCTGTTCAAGCGTAGATTCAACTACCCACCTGCTGCGCCCATGTATCATTTTAAGCAATTTAACATGTTTCAATCAGCTCGTATACAAATAAACCATTATTATACACAGATAAAAAGAAACATTGAATTTTCTACGTTATCTGCTGCACATAAAGGGAATGCTAGATTTGGCAGAAAAAAATGGGATATTTCCTGTAAATTTAAGCCATATAAGTCCTGAACCTAGCCTGTTGTATGAAAGATTGCAAAAAATGTTGTACGGCGCATAAAAGACTGCAAACAATTTCATGTTTACGCCCCCTTTGGTTTGGAATTAAAAGGGGGGAAATTTTACGCGCCTATTAAAATTCATTATTTTTTTCTGTGTATGTTACAAAATGTACTATCTTGTGTTGAATTACACACCCATTCTCCGCCTTTCACATATCATTGCACACATTCATTGGTATTACACTCACATACCATAATGCAGGGGTCAGATTTGAAAAGGGCATTCAAGCATTTTGCCATTTTTGTCCACCGAATGACGCACACGCAAAAAAAAGGGGAAAGTTTCCTCTACTTGTTCATACGCTTCTTTTGTATTTGCGCCGATCGTTTCCCAATGAAAAGGCCAAACAACCTTCTAAGACCTTTTTAGATGGAACTATGGATTGGAACAGTTGAGATGTCTTTAGGTTTAAAAAGAAAAGGCTTATTTATAACCATCATTTTATTCTAAAACAAGTAAACATCCTTTCATTTGATTAAGATTCTGTCTCAGGACTGTTAACCAGATTTTCTTAAATGGACTAAGGAAAAGTCGATCCAAAGGTTGCAAAATCCGAGTTGAATTTGGTACAATGTGATGAGAATGATACGATTCTTTGTGCAAAACTCAGCTAACTCTATGCTGACATGGCTCTTATGGCCTCCCACGAATATCAACTACTCTTGTTCACTTTTACTTGTTTTTCAGCCAAAATAAGAGCACGCCCCAATGCCTCCGCATCGTTTTGTTTGTGTCCTTTTGTGAGTTTCATTTTTCGGTAGAAAAAATAATGGAAACATATTTATTACCATTTCTTTGACATCCGATACGTCGGACAGAACAGTAGTTCATAAATTGCGAATGAAGCATTTTCTTTCCACATTTTATGAATCGAGTATTTCGCTCGAAAATCACAGAGAGATCATCATTATACCGTATTTATTCTTCATAAATATGTTTATTATGCCTGTGAGTGTTATTTCCACGCCTTTTTGTCTAGTAACAGCCACGTTAAACCCACGAAAGCTTGTTCTCACCGTACTGTGTTTGAAATCATGTCTTACTGGAGCTACAAATAAAACAACAACATTGACAAAAAAAAAACAGGAACTGATATCATTCCACGAATCATACAACACTAACTAAATTAATTGTGACCTTTGAGAAAATAATTAAAAGAATACGGAAAATATGTTTGATGATGATTTTCTTTCCAATTTCGTCTTGCAAAGACAGTTGATTCATAATTTGTGGGTGATTCACCACTCTGGGGTAAGTGTATTTTCTCGGATTATCATGAAGTCAACTTGCCTTATTTCTCCGTAAATATAAGACGATGGTCTATGATGTAAGATTTCAGCTATTTTCAGATGGTTGAACCATCTGCGATCTACTATTTTTCGAAATGCGTTGAGAAGAATCGTAATTGGATAATTTTACAGGAAGTGTACAATATCACCAGTTCATCAAACACTTTGGTGTTTCCATCAGTGCAGCCTCAATTTATAAAATTTTACATGCACATGGAATGTCATGGAAAGCACTGTAACGTCGAGCTCTTTAGATTTGTGAAGATGATCTTCTTCGTTATTCAAGCAAGATGTCCTGCTATTCGTAGGTATGTGCCAACTACTATTTTTAGATGAAATTGCCTTTGCAAATCGTGAAACGTTAAGTAGTCTTGTGGCGATGGAATGGTAGGAAAAAGCCTAATTTATCGAAGTGTATTCAAAACAAAACCACGGTGAACTCACACAACCTTGGCCAATCTATTGTGGGCCCACATGAGTTTACTTTGGGCAGGTGTTACGGAGGCAATGTTTAGAGTTGCTGAAACACCCATAGTTGTCCCTGACAATAGTGTTGGTAATATCAGATCAGTGTGCCCCTCGTCATCAACGACAGTGAAGTGACAGTAGAGTAGTAATTTCAGTGCTACCAACTATATGAAAGTAAAACCGTATGATTTTATTCTTTTTTAATATTCCAAGCTAAACTATCGAATTAGACGATCGCTAATAAAAGTAATTATCTAAATAAATTAGTGTTCTTTCTATCGCTGGTTCCGATTCCAATCCACATCGTTCAACAATAGTAGTATATCGGTTGATGGGTTGATAGCTAACCAAAAACATAAATGCCGCTGGTGTCGACGGAGTCATCAACCTAGAGTTGAAAAACTTTTTGGAGCTTTGGTTTCTTCCGATATCTTGCAGCATTTTTTAACAGATGTTGGGAGTTTGGCTGCTTTCCATCTTGCTGGAAAATATCCAAAGTGATACCCTATTCGCAAACCTGGCAAAGCTATCGCCCCATCAGCCTGTTGTCATCCATCTCGAAGTTGTCCAAAAAGCTGTTCCTCAGCCATTTTCTGGAGTTCGCAAACCAGAATAACATCTTCCTTCAGGAAATATTTGGGCTCAGCAAAGGTCACTCTACCATCCACCAGCTGACGCGAGTAACTGACATTGTGAAACGGAACAGATCCGTTGCATTGACATTGTTGGACGACGAAAAGGCGTTCTATAATGTCTGGCACGATATTCTGGTCGATACAACTTTCCGATTTATCCTGTTAGGATCATAAAACACTATCTGTCAGACCGGTAATTCCAGGTCTTCCTGATCAATTCCCATTTTGATACGTTTAACTGGTAGCCCCTTTGGCCCTATCGTTTTCAACATCTTCAGAACAGATGTTCCTCCCCTGCCAGTTGGTGTTATTTTGTCATGTTTACAGACAACACTTACATCATCTACAAGGGTCAAGTGATTCGTACTCTGACTGGAAAACTTCAGGAGGTCCTCAATGTTCTGTCCAAATATTTGTATAGCTGGAAGATTTGTATCAGTGCAGTTAAAACCCAGATGATTCTGATTCCGCACAGCTCCAAGTCACCTCAACTCATTCCGCCAGGACAGTTCAAAGTCCACCTCTGTAACACAGCAATCTCTAGAGAGCAGTTTGTTCTTCAAATCATTTGTTCAATAAAACTTCAACTAAATGTAGTACTCGACACTGCAGAAGTCTGTACGTCCCAGACGAAATAGGCCTATCTGTCAAAGGATAAGCTTTTTCTAATGGAATTTCAAGAAATTGGCTCGCGTTTACTAGTGACAGTTTGAAAAAGTGTTACAGTTCTATATTTTTAATATATTTTTAGAAGAGATACGTTATTAATTTTCCTGTTTTTTTGCGAAAAGAAAAAGGAAAGGGGGGACAGGGGGAAAGGGGGGGGAAGGAATGGGGGGGGAAAATAAAATTTCTTTAGGGGGGGCGGGGGGGAAAGGGGGGGGGGTTGGGGGGTTTGGGGGCTGGGGGAGGGGGGGGGTGGGGGGGGGGGGTGTGGGGGCAAGTGACATTGCCAAAACCGTCCAGCTTTATTAAGTTTTATTAAAGTTTTATGAAAGCCACTTGAAATCAATTTGGTTTTATTATGGCACCAAGAGGTGCCAATAGGTTTAATATTTTAGTCAGGTTTATGAGAACCTACACAGCTTGTTAACAACAATCTTAAAACCTTGTTTTCTCAAATTTCTTTTACTTATATCAAAGGTTTTATTTCGACTTTATGAACTCGTAAAATGCTGTTTTTAAATGCCGTTTTAGGACTCATTCATATTATCTTATTATGGTCAGTTGAAAAACCATTTTAAAACCATTTTGCCTCCAGTAAATGTTTAAACGGAAAATTGGTTTTATAGTAGTCATTGCGAAGATAAATTGGCTCTTTGGCAAAACTGTGATGTTTTCCAATCGCCATATTGGAATATAAGAAATAATTGAAATGTAGAAAAATAAATCTACCTTATTCTAAATGTAATGCAAATGAACTGTAGATCGGAGACCAATTTCGGCGTCCTTTAAGATAACCTAATTGAACTACACCAATTTTCACGAAATTCATGATTAATTTATCGAATATATTTGTTGTAATTTTGTTTTTTGTAGTCGTAAACTCGCATAATTTCCGAGGCACATTAGTTTTTGGCTCTTATCGTGCCAATATTCACCATAGAACTAAATGCGCATATGATTTGAAGCATGACACGCTGTAAAAAACTCAATTTGTTTTGGATATTTTGCTATCAAACAAAATTTTTAGCAACACAAAAACTTTTTTCTTGAATGTTATTTATTGCTAAATGAATCAGAAGGGCAGAGAATCGAACAAAGCAGAACAACAAAAACCAACCACGATATCACAGTGAAGTTTGACAGCTGTGGCCATTTGACCGTATGCTGGTTTTCATTGCAGCCAATAGGTTTTATGAAGATTCTCAAGTGGTCATAATATCTTTCACTAGAACATTTTCAAAATCTGTATGGTTTATTAACTTGTTTTAACAACCGTCTATAGAGTAGGCCACTTTGTACAAATTCCAACTCTAAAGAAGCATAGAGGAGGTGTTGGTAGACAAAACCGTTTCGAATGTAGTTTTATCAACAAAGCTGAGAGGGTGCTATACAGCTGGAATAAAACTAAAATTTTTACTTGGGAGGTCCCATCTTGTTCAACATCTTCACGTCAGAGGCTCCTCCCCACCGGGGGGGGGTTTTTTTTTTTGTTTTCAGAGGGGACTTGCCTTTTTTTTAAGGGGGGGGGGGTCCGGGCTCGACACGTAAACCCGGGGAGGGCCGGGGTTTTGGGCCGACTATCTTCAGCGGTTGAAAGTTTGTATTAATGTCGCAAAAAACACAACCCTTTTTTTCCCCATCCTCAAAATCACATCGGCTTGTTTCGCCTGGTAATGTGAAAGTCCACCTCGGTAGTACTCCTTGGGAGTGGGTGGGCGAATTTGTTCTCCCCGCTCTCCCCCCTTAATTGATATTTCTTTTAGAGTCCATGTAAACAATATACCCACTACGTTTTCCAATAGTCAGGTGTTCCCTCTCCCCCTTTCTTCTTCCTCCCTCTCTGTTAAAAATATCCACTAGCAAATTATCCTTTCGGTTATAGAATATGCTTTGCCAGTCTGGGAGACATCTGCCAAGTCCCACCATGCTATAGACTGTTCCAATAATTATAAATACACTGATGATTAACCATCAATTCAAAATGCGTGCAGTATTCGACCAAATTCTGGCTGCGTCATGTTGTTTACATCCAAATTAAATTGATGTTGTCTTTTTTTTTTTTTCAATTTTTAGCACGGAAGTTTGAAAATGCATGGTCTTTCTCCCGAGCAAAGAAAACGGATTGTGCACAAACGGTGCACCGTCAGTGGTCTTTCGATTAAAAAACTGGCTAAGGAAGAAAGTGTGAGCGTCGGAGCAGTTCAAACCACATAACGGACTTATCAACAACAGTGCTCTTTCGTAAATTCCCCTAGACGGGGTAGAAAACCTGGTCCCGATGAGGTAGGGGACTATTTCAAGTGTCATCCTTCAACATCAGTCCGAAAAAGCTAAGTACTTCGGCGACTAATGTTATGCGTGCCAAGGAGAGAATGGGCCTGCAGACTCGTCGGAAGCAGAAGCAGCCAAAACGAAGCACCAAACAGACTGAATCTGTGAAATCGAGGGCTCGAAAGCTGCTGACCAAAAAATCGGGCTGTGTTATCATGGTCGATGAAACCTACATAAAACTCGATTATAAAACTCTACTGGGACCACAGTTTTATACCTCGCCGAAGGGAAAGGATGTTCCTGAATCAGTGAAAGCCATTTACACCGAAAAATTTGGCAAGAAGGTAATGGTGTGGCAGGCCATATGCGGGTGTGGAAAAATATCTCGTCCATTAATTACGACAGACACAATGAATGGTCAAATCTTCGTGAAGGAGTTTCTGCAAAAAAAGATCGAACAGCATAACAACCTACAATCTCTTGCCCTGATCATGCTTCCTACCATTACTCTAAATATGCACTAGAATGGTACAGAAGGAACAATGTCGTATTTGTTTCGAAGGAGATGAATCCACCAAACTGCCCAGAGATTCGACCTATTGAAACTTTCTGGGCTTTGACGAAGGCGAAGCTGAGAAAACACATGAAACCAGAGGAAAGTGTTGAAAATTTAAGAAAGATTGGCCAAAAGTGGTGAAAATGGTAGGAGAAAGCACTGTGCAGAATCTCATGAGTAGTGTTAAGGGAAGATAACATGCCTACCCTACGCAAAATCAAACAAATTGAAATGAAGATGGATAGAAAACATTGTTATTACTATGCTTGAGAATAAAATAATCAAAAATCACAGTATGTTTTTTTTTTTATTTGAGAAAGAAAGTGTATTTGTATTTTTTGGAACAGTCTATAGACTACAGATCCTCAGAATAATTTCCTGAGAATGATTCTGAACAGTCCCCGGAGGACTAGGTTCCGAGAGTCATGTGCCAGGTCTCTTAACCAGATCATCCGTTAGTCTTGCACGTCAGTTTTAAGTTTGTAAAAAGTAGTTAGGTAGGTTATCAATTTTTTTCTTATTTCCAAATCAAATGCTTCCTCTTGTGGGAAAAATGTAATCGATTGGATAAACCAAATTTATAAAAACTTCAAATAGATTAGGAACAAACTTAAGCTGACGGGCCCCTTTGGCTCACCACTTAAAATGTAAAATATTTATAAAAAAAAAAACATAATCTATGGAAATAAAGACCATTTAAGCATTTCAAAAAGATGGCTTCCAAGACTCCTCTCAATTCATAACTGTGAGGAAATATCGATGTTCTTAGAAAAAGAGCGTAATACACAGATGCACATAGCCGGCGTCGGTGGTGTAGTGGTAAGCGTGACTGCTACTTGGCATCCCGGTGGGTCTGGGTTCAATCCCAGTCGACGTCGGTGATTTTTCTGAGGCGAAAAAATGTGGTCACGTCTTCCTTCGGAAGGGAAGTAAAGCCGTTGGTCCCGGCTCATATTCATGAGTCGTTAGGTAGGGTCCAGGTGGTGGAGTCGTCTCCCTGGCGTCGGTGATTGTCACCATGTGAGGAAAATAGGCCGACGTAAAATAAAGAAGACAAAAAAAAAATACACAGATGCACTTCGAAACTACGAAACTTTTTCAAATTTCGACATTGACTTTTCGGAAACGATCACTTGAACAACCAATGGAAGTGAATGGATGAATCAATTTTTCACCTATCATAAATAATGGTGTGTTAGTCTTTTTACCGTTGCTATTCGCCAAAAAATGGCAAGAAAGTTCATTATTACATATACACTAGCAGTCATTAAGCTACATCCCCGGCTCACGGATTATCCTTACATAGGCAACATGAAGTATGAAAGCTATTTATCATATTGTGGAAGAGGTTTGTTGTGGCATATTTTCATAATATTCATGTTTAGAGAAACACAACAACCATAGCTCACGAATGAGAATGTATCCATGACCGCGCTCCAAGCAATATGAAAATCTCAACTATGCTTCTGTTTTACTTGCTGGTTTGCTTCCATAGAAATTCACCTACCCAAAGTTCGGGTTCGCTTGAGCATTCTACAAGCAAACAATACGGATAGCAAAATTATCATTGGATAGCCATTTTCACAGGCATTCCGAAACTTATCTAATCAATCATACACAAACAACAAACTCCAGTCGAATAATACCTAGAATAACAAATGCACAGCTCGGCCTTTCTCGGTTGGGAATAGTTAACAATTCATTTACAGTTAGCTCGTCTACTGTCATTCACCGCTGAATTCTAGACTGTCTTACAACCAATGGAGCTGGTTTTGCACATGTGGTAAGAATTGTTTTTTGGGGTTGTTTGGTGTAAAAAATACTTTTCTCTCAAAAAAAATTTTTTTGTGTGTGTTTTTTTTTTTTATATAATCCTCCTCGGGCGGGGGGTGTTTTTATGAAAAAATTTATTTTTTTTTTTTTTATTTATTATTTATAATATTTTTTAATTTTTTTTTGGCTTCAAATGGTGAGTTGACAACTACGAAGGAGGGTGCAACCGACCTCTGGTCCTCACAAGTTCCTACCTCACGCCTCCACGAGTCATATGATTACAAAAGACTGCCAGCTGAAACATGGAGACGCTGGTTGGCGTAGCATGGTCAATGTTGTCATTTTGACAATAGCGAAGTGAGCGGGTGCGACCTGTAAATCATATCATATAATTTTCCATTCTCATATCAATTAATGATTTCAGCAGGTTTTGGAATCATCTTTGAATTCCAAAACCATTTATCTCAGGAGCGTGGAGCAACATGACATGGATAAAAGGCTGAATTTGTTTTCAGCATTTCAGCATAACATTTACTTTGAATTTGCACTTCTGAACATTACCTACTATATTCTTAAAAGACTGGCATGCGCTTATGGGCAGTATACGATTATATTTTAATATTGTGTTTAGTGGTATTAGGATTAGATAAGCCATTTATTTCAAAAATCATCACATTGGGCTCTACGATCGCTCCATTTGCTATTATAGAAATGTAACTAGATAAAGACATGTTTTAACAACATGTCTTATAAAATAATATCTCTCATTGAAATTATAGTTTTGATATTTGGAATGATATTTTCTGTTTTCAGCTTTTCCAGGACTAGTAGGATATTAATACATATCTAATTATATTTTTTCAGTAACAATCCAGTGGATGTCAGATATGTTTTGTACATACGCATATAATGTTCTCGTATTGACTTACTGTAGTCGCTTTTTACATGGTCAAGTAATTTAATTGTCTCTTAAAATGCCATTTTCAGCATTCAAGTTGGAAATTTGTATTAATAGCATTTTTGTCTTCTATGATATTTTAATTTTTGATGGGGTCTGCTGTCTGGTCGTTCAAAATGAACGGCATGATAGCTGCTGCTGCCTGCATCGAACCTCAGCTGGCGATTGCTATGTTTGAGGAAGAATATTGACGACGGAAAATCTGAGCAGAAATAAAGTGCCAATATCTAGAACTATATTTTAGAACAAAATACCAAATCCTCGCCAAAGTGAATTTTGATTCGGTGTGCAGGCTTAGTTTGTAAATGAATCGGTGTAAGAAGAGTGTATTAGACGCAGATATCCGACACGTTGGCGACGGCCGGCTTGATGTGGACGAGTGCCGACTGCAGCAGCTGCGGGTCCAGCAGAACTTGGCCGAGATCTAGGACATCGAGGAGAGCTGGTTTGCAAAGCAACAAATAATTTATTTCTACCAAATTTTGAAGACAATATCTAATATCCTGTTTTATTCTGTCTATTTTGTTTTGTTTTGTTTTTCGTTATGCTTGTCTCTTTTCAGTCACATTGGAGCGGTCCATTGGTTTTGGCGGAAAGTGCAATGAACCCTGCTGCCAACCCTTCCCCAACTATCCAACATCCCAATGATTTCTCGTGGAAGTGCAGAGGATTTCTCGGCTTCCTTCAAAGCGAGTATCATGTCAACACGTTCCTTCCCATTCCCTACTTGACCAGCATTCGGGCACGGCCGGCGCCGGTATTGCTTTATAATGGGTCACCAGTTTTTACACATTGAAGATGTATGTTAGTCCCAAACATCATCTGTTGGTTCTTTGTGTAAATACCGCTGATCTGGCAATAACGGAATTGCATCCACGGGCGGTCAATCATGCTCATGCTCACTATGTGCAAATATTTTTAGGGGGAGATTGAGGTGACAGCTCTATCGAAAATCAACGACCATTTCATGAGTACCGGGTATTCAGTTATCATCGGGGTCGATATGCCCGCATGAAACCTGAAGGAAATTTGGAGGTGAAGAGGTGAGAGTGCACTACCATCTGAAGAATATATAGTTTTTGGTGTGTTTGAGTATAGGTAGGGTAGCTATATAAACATCGAACCAATGTGACGTTTGTGGGGGGGAGGGGGGGGCGGGGGAACGAAAAACAAAAAAAAAAAAAGAAAAAGAAAAAACACAGTAAGGAAAAAAACACAACCACTGGGGGGGGAGGGTACCATTGTTGGAGACGCGGAAAAATTGGGGGACAATTTATTTTAGTGGAATAAGGAATATTTTTAATTTTTTTTGGGAAAACACGGCGGGAGGAAACCGTATTTTGAGAATTGTTAATGGGTAAAAAGAATGTTATTTAATAATTGTAGGGTGAGGGGAAGGAATAGTAAGAAATAAAAATAGAGGGTGAATGGGAGCAAATATGGTATGTGTTTGTTTTCGTTGTTGGTTTTTTTTTTTTTTTGTATTTTATTTTGTTATTGAATAATTTATATTGTGTGGTGTGTTGTGTAATGTATAATATTTTTTATTATTGAGTAGAAAATGTGTTTTGGAGAGGGTATGGGTAGAGTAAGGTTTGTTGGTGGGGTGGGTTGGGGGTTTATAATGGTTGTTATTGGGGGGGGGAAGTGGGGGGGGGGTGAGGGAAGAGAGATTTATAGGTTAAGCGTTATCAGTTTTATGTTTCGAATGCTGACAAGAGCTACATTATGATATATAAAAGTAGAAAATCAATTTTTATCCCCAGTTTTCAATAACAAAAGATGCTGTAAAATGAACTCCTTTTTTCATTCAATTAATAGACCAAAGTAAGTGGAATAAAGTATCTTCTAATGATATACTAGGTGGGGTAAAAAGTAACCTGACGGAGCATTTGCCCCATAATACTTATCCAACTTTTCTTTTGTTTCCTTCGCCGTTTTGCCTCTCAAAAAATAATGTTTTATGAGAGAACGAAAATCGTTTTTATCCATATCCAACATGGTGCCAAACACGTCAACAACAATCACCCGGCAAAACGATACTAAGGGGAGCATCGCACTGAAATTTGGCGTGTATGCCTAAATATGAACGGACTACAAGGCACCATAACCTTTTTTTTGCAGTAGCATCGCATTTTGCCGGTCAAGGAGGTTACTTTTCACCCCACCTAGTATTGGTGTTGTAATTTTACAATGAATTAGTTGCCTTAGCCGAAGTTTATAACTTATAAGCTGTTTTATAATTATATAAAGCAAATGAAGCTGAATAAGCTATAAGCAGAATTAAAAAATCGATACAGTACTTATGCGCAATGTAACGTAGCTTTAACACAACATTTAGCTCTCGGTTGCATACTTTGAAAGCTCTTATAGAAGCTAAGAAATTAATCGGTTAAGCTTTCGAATTATCATTTTGTTTTCTTATACACAGTTTTAAAATACCTTAGCCGCTATACAGCTTAGTGATTATAGCTGTATAGAATGTTGTATAAGCAGTTGCGGCACAGAGTATGCAGCATCTTTGCAGTTATTCATATTGATTTGCTTGAAATTTCATACGATTCTCTAATGGAAAGAAGTTCATAGGACGTTCGTATGGAAATTTTCTCCACAGAAAAAAAAAGTTGCAAGTGGGATTCGAACCATGAACCACGGGATCCAGAGACGAGCCACAATCCCACGAGACTATACACGCATGATAAGTGATGTCAAATGAAAGAGTATAAAAGACAAGTTTTACTCGACCAATGCATCAATAATCATTTCATACGATTTCGTATGGAATGAGTCTTGGACCCTTGCTTTGTGGTTCATAGTTCCGATCGTATGAAACCGTACGGATAGTTTCCTGAGTGTAGCTAAGTAAGCGCATTCATTTCATGTTATGTCAACCACCTTACAACCATTCTAGACAAAATAGCCAACAGGTCGAAAGTAATATTTGTGAACAATTACTTCTAGCGTATTTTTCTGGGATCTGCTTGCTCCCACAAACAAAACAGCACCGGAAACAGATACAGGGAGTTATTAACTTCCCGTCGGTAGTGAATACAGATGTTAACAACCAGGCATTTCCAGGAAATTTACGTTTTAAGTCATTGTTTACAATTGTTACTTTCGACCTTTTGACGATTTGGTCTAACATTCGTCTGAGCTGTCAAATGAAATGAAAGGAATACCGTCCATTTTTTCAAGCAGAGTATTTAGATTTCACAATGTTTCGAAGGATTTTGAAGACATATAAGAAAAGCGGTACTTACTACCGAAAAACTGATGATACCTCTCGTGATGATCTTCAGGAATGGGCAATGAAGCATAACAACCTCGCATTGAAGGATCTCTTAGCAAAAATCAATACAATGACATTCATCTACCATCAGATCCTAGAACATTGTTGGGAACTCCTTCGAGTACTCCGGTTGTCGATATTCCAGGTGGACAATATTGACACCAAGGCCTAGACAGTTGCCTTTGAAACTGTCTTGCAGATCATAGCAAAGGGTTTCAGTTGGTGAGGATTTTGTGCACCGTAAAACGGTTAAATTATACACGGATACAAATTTGTGTGTATAGGATTGAATAAAATCTTGTTGGATTTAAACGAACAAATTTCTGTTGCAGTTTTTTGCATTTTATTGTTTTGATAATATTATGTCACATAAATTCAAAATTAGATTCGTTTACTTCTTATACACAATTAGTGAAAAAAATGATGAATATGTCTCGGTGGCTTAGTGCTTATTCTATCGGGCCACTGAGCTATAGATCAGATGTTCAATCCCCGGTCATAGTGGCATTTTTTGTTAATCACAGGAAATTCTTGTACCTAATTTTAATAAGATTTTCTTTTTGATTGTACAATTTTTATTACTCTAAGAAGTAATAAAGCATCTAAAAAATAATAATAACAAATGGTCCGAGAACGGCACTGGTTTGAACACTTTGAACACGGGTACTGGAATTACTCACAGCTGATATGGATAAAAGGATACAGTCACGGATCTTATGGCGAAGGTGCAGAGTTCGAATCTGGTTAAGTACGCTGGTAAGTGATATATAAATATATTGATAAAAACATTATAATATATAATTCATATAGTTACAATAGATCATTGCACGATGGCGGCATCAAAGCATTTCTGACAGTTCAGGGAGCTTGTTTACGCGGACTTAGAAAAATTTCAGTAAGATCAGTTTGAGTTTTTGTGCTCTAATTTTTTAACCATTGAAGTAAAATAGCCGGAAACCATTCACAAGTGCAATTTTTTACATCATGTTCTGAATCGAATCGTATACAATCCAGAAAAAGACAATGTAAAATTTCACTTCTTCGATTTAAATTCTAACACCTTGTAAACAAGCACTCTGAACTGTAAAACTATTGAGGTTAATACAATCCGTGAAATATTCAACTCAAGGAGCTTCTCAAATTTTCGATCACCTGGGGGTTCATAACTTCACACCTGGTGAGGAGCCGGAGAGATAATTCTGAAAACCGATCCGAGAGTGGCAACATGCCAGCCAGCACTTCAAGACTCATGGTGTGAGTCGAGTGCATGCAACCTAACGCGATACGAAGACACCGATACTGAATACGTTCCAGTTTAATGATGTGCGACCAAGCCGCTGACTGAAAACAGAAACTACCGTATTCCATAACTGACAAAATCGTTGTCCGGTACAACGTTAGAAGATCTTGTGGATGAGCTCCCCACCAGGTCCCGGTAATTGTGCAGAGAAAATTGACCCTCTGCTGGCACTTTCGCTTCAGATACTCAATATGGGATCTCCAGGTGCACTTAGAATCGAACCAGACCCCAAGATATTTAAATGACATAGAATGAGTTATCGGTTACCCCAAATTTGAAGCTTCGGTTGTGCTGGGTTATGCTTCCTAGAAAAAACTACCAACTCAGTTTTCTCCGTAGAGAATTCGATACCTAGCTCTAAAGCCCAAGTAGACAAATTGTCTAAGGTATCCTGTAAGGGTCCTTGCAGATCGACCCCATTGGGTCCCGTGACAGACACTACGCCGTCATCTGCAAGTTGTCTCAACGTACAGTTGTCACTTAGACAACCGTCAATGTCTTTGACATAAAAATTATACAAAAGGGGGCTTAAACATGATCCCTGGGGGAGACCCATGCAGCTAAATCGGGAAGCTGTAGAGGTTCCATGAGAGAAGCTCATATGTTTCTCTGACAGCAAATTGTACAAAAAATTATTCATTAATGGTGAAAAGCCACAAGCGTGGAGTTTATCTGAAAGAACTTCAACAGATACTGAATCAAAAGCCCCCTTGATATCCAAGAAAACAGAAGCCATTTGCTCTTTTTTAGCAAAAGCTAACTGAATATCTGTGGAAAGCAACGCGAGACAGTCGTTCGTTCCCTTACCCCTACGGAAACCATATTGAGTATCTGAAAGCAGGTTGTTCGTCTCAACCCATTTGTCCAGACGGAAGAGGATCATTTTCTCCAACAACTTTCGAATACAGGATAACATCGCGATGGGTCGATAGGAGTTGTGGTCGGACGCGGGTTTGCCAGGTTTTTGAATGGCGATAACTCTCACCTGCCTCCAATCATCCGGTACAATGTTGAGCTCCAAAAACTGATTAAACAAGTTCAACATGCGCCTCTTCGCGACGTCTGGAAGGTTCTTAAGCAAGTTGAATTTGATTCTATGCTCCTGGAGCCGTATTGCCACACGAAAGGAGCGCGAGAGAGAGTTCTACCATTGAAAAAGGTTGGCTGATCTCATCTATCGGATTCTCGGTTTCGCGAGGAATGATCCGTGCCGGCACAGAATCTGACAAACTTTTCGCGCGAACTTGAGGATCCATTGATCCGAGTACTCTTCGCTCTCGTTGTTCGTAGTTCGGTTACGCAATCTTCGCGCCGTGTTCCAAAGAGTACTCATCGACGTCTCGCGCGATAGCCCGTCCACGAATCTTCGCCAGTATCCACGTTTTTTGGCCTTGATGAGGCTCTTAAGTTCACGTTCAAGAGCCGTGTATACTTCGAAGTGCTCAGGTGTTCCACGTCTACGGAAAACTTTAAACGCGTCGGACTTTTTACGGTAAACCTCGGTGCATTGCTGATCCCACCATGGAGAAGGAGGTTTCCTGCGAAATGACGTTCCTGGAACTGGTCGAGTTTGAGCTTGAAGCGCGCTGTCTAAGATCAGGTTGGAGAGGAAGTTATATTCGTCTAGCGGTGGAAGCTCTTCTACCGTCGTTACGGCTTCATCTACTGCTGTCCTGAACTTTGTCCAATCGATGTGACGGGTAAGATCATACGTGACGTTGACAGATTTCGACGGATTGAACCCGGTGGCAACCGAAATTTGTATGGGCAAGTGATCACTACCGTGGGGATCTTGAATCACATTCCATGTGCAATCCAACGATAATGAATTCGAACAAAGTGTGAGGTCTAATCTACTGCCAACTGAGGATGTTCCAGCCAAACGTGTTACTTCTCCATTGTTAAGAACTGTCATATTGAAGTTGTCACAGAGGTCATATAACAAGGAAGACCGGGTTGTCGTACAGTTCTCCCCAGCCTGTACCGTGAGAGTTAAAATCTCCCATGATCAACCGCGGAGCAGGAAGAACTGAACAAATATCTG